>JAGSMU010000061.1:0-340000 GCA_029286865.1 Teinopalpus imperialis
GTTTTTCATCGGATGTACGGCACGCCAAAAAAATTCAAATAGATATAATTATTGTTCTATTTATTTCAATTTTACTTTATTTTATTTTAGGTTATCTTTGCGGGTAAATAAAAATGTTCTTTTCTATAATCCACTTTATCTTCGTATGTAAACATACCAAAATTAAAATTAATATTGGATATAGGGATATATATTCATGTATATGTACATATATACATAAATAATTTTGCGATCGAATGGTTTATTCAGCGTTATGTAAATACCCACACGACGCAGTGGCTTATCGGGGGTCAATGGGTGAACGAGTGGTCGGCGGAAGGTACTTCTGTCTGTGCATCGTTCCCGAAATACATTTCACGAAGCTTAAAATGTTGTGACGTCTCCTAACATTAAGACTTATTTCATTATCATCGCCCTCACGCCCTGCCAAGGCCAGTGCTGGACGTAGCCTCCCCCATAGATCGCCACGAAGCACGATCCTCAGTCACTTGCATCCATCGACTTCCCACTAATTTTTCATCATATACGGGGAGACAAATGAACGATACAGCTAACCTGATACTTAGCGATTCCTGGGGTCTTACACTCTGACAACATGATTAATTGCAGGACTAGTATTTGAATTCCTATCTTCCACCACACTATTCTATGCAAGTGTGGTATGCCATACCCGTTTGAGACCCATCCATGCTGCAACACCAAACGAGTACTACCTTCGTAAACTATCTTTGTATACCTATCTAAACTGTCGACAATATGCCCCTCACTCCACTCATATTTCGGTAGAGATACGCAGCAGTTGGTTAAAGTAGAGATAGAAAGATGCCGTTATTGACGTACTGTTCTTAGTCTTCAGGGGTGACCACCCACCTGAATCTTTTTTAAGGATAGATCTAGTTACCACGCCTCATGTCACGGAACAGTGAAGCCGGTCTCTGCTCTATCCTTGATAGTTGTAATATTCGCCAATACTCTTCAGTCTCTTTCGTTCAATACACGTGTGCTTTTCCCTCACTCGTAACTATAATTATGCTCATTTGTTGCAGGTCTCCAACTTGACGGGGAATCTTTCCCCGATTATTGGCAGAACGATGGAGATTACGATTGGTACGATGATGAGCTAGAACTTCTGGGCATTATTAGCTCAGAAAATAAAGACATAAAAGAATTGAATGAAGAGATTAGAACAAATCCCCAAAACCAAATCGATAACATAGATGAAGAGAATGATCGGAAAGTTTCTGAAGAAATTGAAAAGTTCAGAAATAATTTTAAAGAACTTGTTAATACTGAAGATCGTGAATTAGTAGACTATCAGATCGAAGATAACAGGTCAGAAGTTGATGATGAAAAAGTTGTGATTGACTCAGGTGAAGAGTTCCAAAATGTTGATAGCGACTTGCAGCATGTCAATGATTTGGTGGACGAAATCGCGGATTTAAATAGAATTAAAGAATCACTGGACGACAGTAAAGAGTCAGATACAGTGAACAAGTCTAGTTCAAGCGAACCTAAAAAAGAATTGCTGAATCCTGTTAAAATGTTTGATATAGATACTGATGATATAGCCAATAACGAGGATAATTCTAATAAAAATATAACCGAAGAAATATTATTAGAAACAGAAAAAATATTAAAAGAAGATGACGATAACGATGATTTATTGAAAGTACAACCGATATCACAAGAACAATCTAACTTCAAGGATATAGTCGAGGAAACTAAGAAAATTTTGGAAAGTACAGATGATAAACTAGATGAAAATGAAGAAACTAAGAAAGCGTCAGAAAGTCAAGTCCTAGATGAGGATGACATACTATCGGATGACCTAGATAGTTTCCAAGAAGCTTATGATGATTTTGTGGATAAACTAAACATGTATCAACAGAAGTCGTTATCAAACAAAAACGATTCGACAAGTAGCGAAGAAGACTACATTGATGAGATATATCAGCATTTTAAGACCCTGGCAGAGGACTACGAAAATATAAATGACGAAAATTTAGAAACACTCTTTGCTAGTGCTAAGTCATCGAATAAAAACAATACCGAAGTTTCATTAGAAGAAGCAGAGCCCTTCCCAGATGACACCCGGTCTGAAGAAGAGATTAAGCAAAAGGAACCAGTGCTAATTGAATATGTCCACGATGCTTTAGATGCTGTAGATGGAACCAAGAATCCAGATGCTGAGATGATTAACCTGGTATCACCTTCGTCTCAACCTGTTCAAGACGAAGAAAATTCTGTTGAAAATATAGACGAAGAAAATAAAGATAAAAGTACGACTTCTTCAACTGTAGACTATGATCATTTATCAAATTCAGATTATGATCGAGTGATGAACGAATTTAAAACAAAACACAGTGAAGACTTTGATCTTCAATCTGAAGATTTTGATAAGCACGTTGCCCCGATACACATCGCAATAAGCGAGGAACCGGTCATCGTGACGTCGCCCAACTATCCAAATAACTATCCTACCAATAACATTATTGACTGGACATTCTACGGCGAAGGTGAAGGCATTGAGTTAAACATTACGGACTTTTCCGTTAATGGACATCTAGGAGATTACCTTTTGGTGAAACCAGGTAAACAAGTCCATCTACTTCTATTTTGTTAAAATATTATCGTTTATTGGTATAACATCAGTAAGATTGTGCACCAGCCTGGGTAATCGGTTAGCCAGTAAAACGACAACCAAGAAATGAAGAATGCCAATCTTCAATCAATCAATGTCTTTTTAAAGGCGTTAGGCCGATGCTCCATTAGATGGAATGGTGACCTATGCACGTTAACTTAAATTTGATTGAGGCCAGACCTAGCTCATCGTGTGTCAGAGGCCTTTTCAAGAAAGTGCCATCGAAGCTAGTACTCGGTGGCAAAATGCGGAAGAGTTTGGAGACTTGGCACGATGAGCTAGCGAGTTCAATGTAGTTGCTTCCATGCGACGTACTTACATACTCTCTTAAAGTTCAATGTAGTGGCTTCCATGCGAAGTACTTACTTACTCTCTTAACGAAAAGATTCTAGAGGCCTAGGCCTACCAGTATGATTTATATATAGTTTAAGGATAAAGTAAACTCGCAGGTGGCGTGGACGCATCTGGCAACGAAGGTCTTATATTCTCCTACAGCCTGACCTCCAAGCGGCAGTACCGATTCATGGATGTGAACCGGATGTTCGTCCGCTTCGAAGCACGACCCGGCATGATGTTCATGAGGGGATTCAGCTTCAGCGTCAAACTTCTTAGTAAGTCCATTACACATGATCAAATAAGCTGCTGTTAGTTCAGTAGAACAGCCACGTCGCAGTTTGTGTGTAGCTTTGGCATGAATGAGTCGGCTCGACCACACCATAACTGAATTCCAACGTAAATTAGCAGCATAACACTGCCGTGTTTTATCTGGTGAATGTAGCAATCTGGAGGATTAGTACTGGTGGCGAGGCATTTCATCTTAGTCCGAGAGTACGACGACGAATCTCCATTATGATTCCTTGTCGAGGATAATGTGGGTGTAGAGGTGCGCCGCAATCACCACCAGGTGCTATTAATACTAATAATAATGTTTTATTTCAGATCTCTTACAATCCACACATGTTAGTGAAACGGGAACTTAATTCCAGTGTTAGTTAATGCTAAATATAAAGTCTGCCACCCAGATGGGTGTTACAGTGCAAGTGAATAAATCGACGCACTACTGTCCATCTCGCAGCCAAAACAACCAGGAGAGAGTTTCTACTCGAATTAACACGCGTTAATAGCTAAGTGCTTCTATATCGCATTATAGCGAAAAAAAAATATTTTTACTTCGCGCGTACACCTTGCGAACCTGCGCGCCACCATATTACATCGACCAGACAGCGCCCTGCGTTTCCTCCCAATATCTAAGTCATCATTCATATTAGAAGTAACCCAGTGTCCAAAGTATTTAAATTTATCTACCACCATAAGGGAAGCGCCGTTCAGTTGCACTGGTGGTATATTGCGGAGATATTTCTACCCAGCCGTAAAAACGATAACTTCACTCTTTTTGGCATTATATTTTAGGCCATGCTTCTAAGCATACCTCTCGCATATATTTTACAACTTTGCGAGTCCTCCAATCGTTGGCACAGACGAACCATATCATCAGTATAGCTAATGTTATTAAAACAGACTCCGTCAACATGATAGCCAACACTCGCGTTATTGAGTTCCGTAATCAGCTGATTTACATAAAGATTAAAGAGACGGGGTGACGTCATCCCGCCCTGTTTCACTCCACATTCCAGGCCACGCTCTTCAGAGTGCTCCTCTGCCCATCTGACAACGGTACCAATGCTTTAAGAGCCATATAATCTCCCTCGGAACGGTTGTTTCTTGTTCCATCTTATACCAGAGCTTATCATAAGAAACAGAGTCGAATGCCTTGGACAAGTCCAAGTAACAAGCTACTACAGATGTCTTACGAGCCGTATAGTACTGGACGGTGTGCTTAAGTGACAGAACTGCACTCTCGGTGGACAGGCCAGGTCGAAATCCAAACTGAGCGTCGTGTATCCGAATGTGCTTCGTGATGTGTCTGTCAAGTAGCCCGTCCAGTAGTTTGGCTATGACTGTGGCTAAAGATATTGGCCTATAGTTGTATGTGTAAGAGGGGTCCCCGGTTTTGTTTTTAATTATTGGAACCACGACGGTTCTGGTTGTCATTGGGCAAGTATGTGTGACGGATGCAGAGCGTAAACAACACAGCCAGTATTCTAGGTAAGTGATCGCCCGCGTGTTGTAGGTGTTTTATGCCGGGGCCATAATGTCCGGGAGATTTGCCCTTCACCATAGACCGAATCAGAGATCTTATCTCGGGCTGTGAAACCTACGCTCCCCTCCGATACCTGGTCATCTGCAGCCGCCGCATTCACACCTAGGTTGGTTGCCGCCCTGCGCTCCGCCAACACTGACAGGAAAATTCTGTTTTGGATTCAGTTTATTCGCATGTTTCCCTTTTAAAATCTTTTTTATTATGTTCCTCAGCTAATCAATCCATTTTAATCCTCTCCTGATTATATTCACACCATTTCTTCTTAAATATTTTCATAGATTTACACATGAGCGCATGTGCATATACAGGTCCTGTGTTAGTTGTTCCGCATCAGGTCCACAATTTAAAATGATTACGTGCTTCTTGACGCGCAGCCTTAACATATTTATTCCATCCACCGATATAATGAGATTAACTCCGCCTAACACTCCTAAAACTACATACAGCGGCTTCCTTTAATACACTTTAATATAATATAATACGTGTTATTTAAAATATCCCAACATTTGTACACGTTGTGTCACAACATTCAAAAGGAAAGTCCACATCCCGCAACATATTATTACACAAACCATAATATTGTTGTATTTGATTATAATCTCTATCACCCCAAGTAACTTTCTTATAAATAATTTCAGTCAGTAAATATTTCTGTTTAATCAAATTTAAATATACAAATAACCTGTAGTGGCATGTGATCGGACCAATAGTTATCGTATCAACCATGAACACTAACGAGTGTACCACACGCCGCTTTTGACACAATACAGTGATCTAACCATCGTGTACTGCCGTGCGCATCACTTACGTACGTATGCGTCCGCGGCAAGTCTCTCAGTGTCGACACACAACCATGATTGTTCGGAACAATAACCAGTCAGCTGAGAGTAGTGCGAGCCCCGGTTGAGCGCACATGTCACCTCATATGTTACTAAGGCACTCTGTAAATTCAATAAGACTATCGGCCGACTCGGTCAGTATATACACACAAAAAATCAATAGATCGCGATCTCGTATGTTAACTGTTATTGCAGCTACGCGTTCACAGTTACAGTTACGACGCCCACTTCTGTAAACAACACTTTTCGCCACAACAGCGCCACGCCTCCATGCGGCTACCTCGAGTATACCAGCCGTGGTGTCAACCGCCGAGTGTCCCGTGTAACCGAACTCGGCATCTGTTGAACTGTTTGTCTATATCGTGAGGCAGGAGCCACGTTTCTTGAAGCGTAATAATATCGCCGGACTGACGTAGTCGCCTTACACACTGTTAAGGCCTCTACAATTCAAACTATTCATTTTTATTTGTTTTTCTTGTATTTATTGCTCGATACAGTAAAAAAACTGTCTTCGAAGAACTAACATAAAGCCTGGGCGGCCATGTGATGTAGTTTTAATGCTTCTGAGTTGTGGCTTCCCGGTTCAAGAAACAACATGAGCGTAGGGCAAGCTGTGTCCCGTACTCTGCTGTCTGCATATGGACTTCCCCCGAACTTGTTACACACGCCGGTAGGCTTCAGCTACAGAATGCTCTTGATGAATTGCTCTTCAGAGATGACAATATAAATGCAACTTAAACAACGAGGATGTGGCTCACTGTCAGGTGAACTGTGCGCACATTTCTCAGCCCTAATATTTAAAAAAAAAAGATTTAAACACTGGTCCCACCCCAGTCAAGTGTTTCTATTTATCGAAATATTTTATAAGAAAACCTATATGTGAACATTTGTGCTCGGTGAAATTCTGCCCCAGATAGGAAGCCAATTATAATAATATAGGTCGCTCGATTACCAGCACCTACAGCATCCTCACATCTCGCCAACGTTACAGGACACATTCCCTACCAGCCCGAGCCGGAGCCCACCCCAGAGCCAGTCCGTCATCAGCCACATTCAACCATCACCGTCAACTTAGCTGGCACAACCCTCGAGAACTTCATACACCAACAGGTTGAGGAGGAGTTCCGCCAGATCGTTGCCGATATGGCCACCATGTATATTAACGCCAACAAAATTGAGCCTGGACTTAATACCACGTGAGTATTACAAACACAATATATTATTCAGTTTTCCACGATCCTCAGGGGTGATAACATACCTGCATATATTATCACTTACCATCAAGTGCATTGTGTGCTCGCTTGTCACCGTTCATATTACAAAAAAAATACAAGTAACTTCAAGTAGAAGTGATATTGGGACAAACAAAAGGGAACATTTCATTCAATCCATTTTTCGGACTCTGATACTTTGTTCAATGGAATTAAATTTTTGACAGTGGTGGAACCACGCTGCAGCTGTAGCTGTTTCCTTACTGCAACGAATGGCTCTGTTCGAACCACAGCCAACTAATGTCGTAAAATATCAAACATAACTTTAGTGTTTCGTTCAGCGACTGTAGGCATCCGGTGGAGATATTTGTAGAGAGGACACGAAGTCCAGGGATGGTTTTAGTCTTCATGACTCCTTATCGAGGATGAATTTGAACTGCGCATATCACCCCAATACCATAAAGAATGAAATGCGACCAAGACCATCAGAAACAAACATTCAAGATGTTTGGATCTGTTCACATCCAAACATCTTGAATGTTTGTTAACAATCAATAGAGACGCCATGGGCTGCGGTGATTTATTTATTTAAAATTTATGTAGACAGTGAATAAAGAGGAAAACGAGAATAAGAAAAGTACATACAAAGGCGAAGTTTGTTATGTCGATAAAAATCCTCATCCAGCTGGAGAGAGGAGTATCATGTTGTAGTGGAGATTTTATTTATTTAATTATTTAATTTGGGTCATCTACATTGCATACACGAAACCAATCTTAAGCCATAAATACATAAAGTCAAATCTGATGCATGCACCCAATAAAGATAAACACATCAATTGTTATAATTAACGGTTATCGTGTTACATAAAAATTTAATTAACGGAGAAAACTAAACAATTACTGAATCAAAATAAAAACAAAAAATTGAATTGAATTATCAAAATGAAATAATATAATTTTTAGTGGTAGAGCAAAGCTGAAGTTTGTTTCTAGCTGCAGAATGAATTGGTCCGTTCCATCTGGGTCCATCAGGACCACGCTCTCACAGAAATCAGCGTAAAATTTTTATTTTTATTTTATTTTATTTGGAAAACATACAGCAAAATACAAAATAACTTAGGTTTATATACATACTATAAATAAGCTAGTAACATGTTTTCACGTATAAATATCTAAAAATAGAGCCCATGAGTACAGACACTTCACCGCAATGCTTTTATAATATATGTATACAGACTTAATTTAAAATAATAAAGAAAACAACAACATTTGCTTGAACAGAAAACCAAATAAACAGAAACAAAAAAGAAATAGTAAAAAGAGTATGTTAAGCTACAGTATCAAACCAATCTCTAGTCAATATTTGTTTTATAGTGGTGATTTTTGAGTTAAAGATATCAAAGTCCTGTTCTATGTATTTTATAATTAAATTAGAAGCACCACAGAAAAATGAGTTTTTCTATATTTTGTTGCGTGAAAGGGTATGTAGAAAATAATGTTTCCGTCGTGAAATAGCTTTTGTGTTACAAAATATTGTAACTTATCTAAGAGTAAAGGACTGTCTACTCTGTTTTGCGCAAGTCTTAATAAGAATACTATATCAGCTATGTTATTAGCTATGTTTAATAGCAGCATAATGTTGTTGTGGTTCGTCTGGTGAGTGCAGGGATCCGGACACCTTTGTTACTGGTCACGTGGCATTCCATTTCAGTCCTCGAGGGATATATATATCTATATATCTATATCACTAGGGATTCTGTGCGTATTAAACGAAAGTGTTAATAATCACCAATATAGTTTGGCTGATAAAACTTCATAAAACAAAGAATGATTGTTTTCATATCGTTTGTTGCTCTTTGTTTTTTTCGGTCGTTCACTCGTGAAAAATTAATAAATAATGATAAATATACAAGAACATCCAGACACAGAGAGACCTAGGGGACATTGACAGTGACAGAGCTACGCTGCAGGTTGTTTCTAGCTGCAGAATGAATTGTTCTGCTCGACCGGAGTTCAACATGACCACTGTACAGTAAAGTTCAGCTAGGAGTTTAATTACAAAAACATATGTTATTTTTGTTATGATGGTTGTGATGTAAGCAGGCCTTCTCGCCGGCGTGAACAGGTGCCCTAGATTGCAGACCGCCGCCCCAGTTAGCCCGGCGGTGTTTATGTTTAACCTATATGTATACACCTAAAATGCCGTGGTAGCCCAATGTCAAAACGTTCGCTTCTAACTTCATTTCCATTTGTAATGGTGTCCTGTGTACTTAGGTTGAAAAGTTTGGTGGGGAGTGCAGGTCCAGGTTGCGCTTATTTAAAATATTTTTAATATAAAGTCCTTAAATATGTAATTTGCACATTTATACCATGGAAATTATTATCTACCATTATGCTCTTTCGTCATTTTATAGGTAGCCCATTGATTCCATTGCTGAAAAAATGTTGGAAGAAACGAGAAAACGAGAATCAATAAAATCTTTGAAAGCGAAGCGTTTCCGATTATCGCACAGTATCCATGTTTCATCACAAGTAACGATGCGATTCAAAACCCCCTCGTTATTGTGACGCTTGAGTAATGTAACGCAGCACTCAATGCGTATTAGTTGGTGTGCTTCACTCAATGTATGCGGTATCCATTTCTCGAGCTTATTCGCTTTTCCAATTTTTTTCAAGTGAATTAAAATTGTTTTGTCACTCACACCGAAGCCTGCCGCTGACTCTGACGTGGTTTGCGATAGATCCGTTCCCACGATCACGTTTAATTCCATCCCATTCCCCATACACATTATTAATCCTTTGAGCTGTTCCTGCGGCGCTGGTGCCACGGTGGACTCATATTCGTATATGATAACGCGATATGTCAAGTTGTCCATTTGATTAACATTATGAAGGAAGTCATTTAGTTATTTTTCATGTGTCGTTGTGAGTAGTTATTTATTTATGATAAATTAAAGGCGAGTATACATTTCACTTATGATATTTAGTTATTATTGCGGCTCACGACTCATAACTTATATCTATTCACTATTATACCTGAAGACTAAAATGGAATGCCGCGTTACCAGTGATAAGGTTCTTCGATATCTTCCTTTCATCAGAGTAAACACAGTAGTTAAGCTACAATTATATTATTGTGTGTTCCTTTCTCTAACTAGTTTAAACCTACGACATCGCACTACCACGTTTTTTTATTATATATTTTTTTATTACATTGAGAGTAACAAACTCGCACATAGTTCTCCTGATGGCAAGTGGTTCCTGCGGACCATGACGTCTACATTCATCCTTGACAAGGAATCATAATGCACATGCGTTGTCACCCTTGAGGACTGAGATGGAATGCCTCGTCACCAGTAATAAAGGTCTCCGGATCCCTGCACTCACCAGACGAAACACAGCAATATTATACTGCCATTTCACGTTGGTATTGTGAGAGGTCGTGGTCCTACCCCGGTCGAGCTGACCCATGCATTCTGCAGCTAGAAACAAACTGCGGTATAGCTCTACCACTAAATATGTACACAGTGAAGGATCTATAATGTGTAAAAAATATTTTCTTTTTTTCTTTTGTTTACTTCGACCACGTAATTTTGAATCTATTTAGTAAATAATCTATTTATTAACAATCTATTTAAAAATAAATTTCGAATGTTTTGTTTGTGACCAAAGAACATTAACTCTGCAGAAGATGGTATAGTGCTGTTGACACAAACACAGTGGCTTCCATTCCTTGTACTGTCCCCCAGTGCGTGTGCTGTAAGATTGCAGTTCACTTGTATACATACAATACTTACATAACACTTCATATGAAAACCCTCGATATTAAGACAAATAATATCTTCTATTAAACTTTATAAATGAACTCTGTGGCCGCGAGTTCGTTCGCGTACACTGCAGGCTGCTTGCTATCTCTCATGTAAAGCAACGCTTTTCTTTAGAACTGTTAAACTGGAACAATTCAGTCACACATGATTTTTGCATAACTTTAACCGTTTACGCAGCACGCGCAACGGAAACTCGCAAAAGTTTTAAAAAAAATCCCGTTTTGCAACAATTTTCATTGATGGACCGCACCTACTGCTCGTAGCGTGACGGTGTATTGCATACATAGAACCCTGCTGGACTGAATGGACTATCCAACACAAAATAATTATAATAATTGTTACAGCAGTTCCTGAGAGAAGCGTGTTTAACAATAACATTAGTATATAGGATTCCGAGCTCAAGTCGGAGCTTAGTGAAGCTTCTTTTTATGACTTACTCGCATCATTTCGACGTTAGTTATAATATAAAATTGTATTTATGTATTAGGGATTGTATCTGCTCGTCTCTGTACTGCATCAGGGGTTACACAGAAGTGCACAGTTCCACTGATGCCGAGGACCGTGTCCCATGATGTCTACATTCTCAACCAAGAGTCAAGTTACAGATGCGTTCACTAACAATGGGACAAGTAATTATTGTAAACAGGTCCTCAAATACTCGCAGCAATAAATACCGCATTGTTACCTTGCGGAGGCTAGAACACAAGCCTCAGGGCGTGGTCCTTCTCCGGTAGTCATTCGTGCTGTAGCCAAAAGCTAAATTAATCGTGGCCCTTTCACTCGATCTTGTACTCGTATACATTTAATCCGTTACGTTGTTGAAATATCAAAAATATTTTAAGAAATCTTTACCAACGCCTATTAATTATTAACTCATTTTAATTGATATTATAATACATTATAATATAAAAACAACCAAAACAAAATTGACCAAATTGGACATACAAGAAAGTTCCTCAATGCAGAGCTTTCTCCGCGCATGCGCGCCGAAAAGTTCACGCATGCTCAATGCTAAACGTCAAATCTATTTCAGTAGAACGCTTCCACGCGTACCAAGCTTACCGTATCAAACGTTATTAAGCAAACACGATAAATCCAATGAGTTGAACAAATAAAATGATATTCTAAA
The DNA here is from genome assembly GCA_029286865.1 of Teinopalpus imperialis. Classification (NCBI taxonomy): domain Eukaryota; kingdom Metazoa; phylum Arthropoda; class Insecta; order Lepidoptera; family Papilionidae; genus Teinopalpus; species Teinopalpus imperialis. The sequence continues at coordinate 11,809 of JAGSMU010000061.1, forward strand.
ATGTACAAAAATGTCAGTGTTTCGTTATAAATTATGTGCGTAATGAGGAAATTAAGAAATGAACGTGAGCATATGTCGTTGCGGCAATGCGCTACTCGATAACCAATAATCCCGGATATCCGGATGCCAAATAGTTGAATCAGTGTCAAATTTATAAAAACATGGAGCCGTTAATAGATAGAAATAATTTCGCGATAAGCGCAGTGGTCACTGTTGCTATGCAGATCCTATTCTTCACGGTGGCCTCGCTGTTCCAAAGTGATAAAGTGACAGACTTCACCGGCGGTGCCAACTTCATCATAATAGCTTTGCTGACCTTCTTCCTGGGCCAAGGCGAGACGCACCTTAAAAGCTATGACAGCAGGCAGTTGATGGTCACCGCTTTCGTCTGCTTATGGGGCACCAGACTCTCAGGATACCTAATCTACAGGATATACCACATTGGGAGGGATAAACAGTTCGAAGACCGTAAAAGCAACACCCTGAGGTTTGCAGTCTTCTACACGTTTCAAGCAGTATGGGTATACGTCGTCAGTCTTCCAGTGATCATAATGAACTCCCCTCATCACTCTTTTCCGAAAGCACCAAAGACCATGACGACGCTGGACTCAGCTGGCGCTGGTGTTTTCGTGATTGGTTTGCTGATAGAAACGTACGCGGATCTTCAAAAGTTTGCGTTCAGACAGGAGCTTGCCAATCAGGGAAGGTGGTGCAACGATGGCCTCTGGGGCCTATCGAGACATCCCAATTACTTTGGTGAAGTTGTTCTATGGTGCGGTATTTTCATAATATCACTAAACGTAATCGAGGGTATAGAGTATATTGCAGTGTTATCGCCATTATTTACAACCACAATTATACTGTTTTTATCTGGAATTCCGTTGCTGGAACGATCGGCGGACGAGAAGTACAGAGATAACCCAGATTATTTATATTACAAGGCGTCGACGTCACCTCTGATACCGATACCGCCAGCAATTTACGTCGAAGTGCCGAAGTTTCTCAAGTGTATACTCTGCTGCGAATTTCCGATCTACGACTCCACCGGGGATGAGTTCCCGGCGCCAACCATCGTCACTGAGACGACCAGCATCTCCATGGTCCAGTCGCAGACATAGCTAACAAACGCCGCCCGTGGCAATGCGGCGGCGTACACCGAAACGACCATTAAAAACTGCCAAACCGATCAAAAACAATTGTGATATACGGCTGAGGATAATCCTCCGAAGAAATTGCCAAACTCGTTGCCATTAAAACAAAGTAATACTGTAGATATGAATAAATATAACGCTTACATGGAAAACATAAGAAGAAGCAAGAACATTGCTTTAGATCTTGTAGAAGACACAAAAGATGTAATCGAGAGTGGCGCATTGAGCTCTGTCGGTAATAAAGATAGATTAAAAGATACAAGTGAACAAGTTAATATGCCCAGCACAAGTCAAGATAGTTTTAAGAAACCCCCAGAATACGTTAAGTATGGTAAGATAACTTTTAACACAACTGCAATTCTGCATCACTATCCACAAACACAGAGAGAGAATTCTAAAGAGAGTTGTGTGTTACGTAAAGCAACCAAGAGATCCGACGTCAACGTAACCCATGAACAAGCTGATAATAACAATGAAGTTAAATCTAAAATAACAGTTGCGGAGCGCTTCACTAACGACAACAATACCGCTCCTGCAATGGTAACCCACAGCGAGGAGTCGAAGGAGCCCGTCATGTTTGCAGAGGAGAAGCTTGTATGAGACTTGGTGAAGTGGCATTCTTCGCTGCACTTTCTGATGTGCGGACTATATTACGTCGACGGTCGAGGAAATCAAACATATCGCATTTTAAAAAGTTGTAAATATTCTTTAAAAGACTGCAATTGTTTTCTACTATGGAAAATCGAATTTTAAATCAAATGTCGTTTTAAAAGAGTTAATATAAATGTCTAAGAATAGAGATGTACGTTTGCAGAATCCGTCTCAAATAGATAATTGTGATCACACGTAGAGAAGTAATTAAGAAGAGAATAAGGAATAATAAAAAATAATAATAAATAAGGAAATCTTTTGGTAAGTTTTCTTAGTTTACTTAACTCCATTTTTAATACATGTTGAATCTTTGTTGACCACGAATGAGAGAGCATATGGGAGGAAGTCCTGAGGCCACCATCACCTCTCTACAATGACATTATATTTTTATCATTTCTTAGAAGTATTTCCTCACCATATTTTCGTTCACCACCGAGCACGTATTGTGAGACCAATGATAAAGCTTGTGACTGTAATCGTGTAGATTACCTCGGGTCTCCTCTATTGATTGGCAAAATTATGTATTGGATGGTGTAGCCACGTCGTGGCTATTGTTGCAGGCAACTTTCAGACTGTACTGACTTTTCAACTTTCCAGAAAGTACCAGCGTAAGATTAGATTAACACATTTCGTGTGGTGAAAGAAGGAAGTAACCGGAGAACTTATTACTGATGACGAGGTACTAAATAAGTCATTAAGGGCCCAAACCAGCACATAGTTCGCAGGATAGTAAGTCAGATCAGTTTACGTCATGCCCTTGGCAAATTTAAGGCAAGCTTTATGATGAACTTTGGACGTGACTATCACGAAAAACGACGCCGCGATATGATATGTTTGAATCGCCATCAAACATACTATCACACGAATACTATATCATGATCTGAAGGTCAGTTTATAAATGCTCCACATACTCATCCAGGATGTCGCCGATACCGCAGTTCAATGATACTCGTTGTATTTTTAACTGCAGTCTTTTGTTCGCGGTCTTGTTTTGTTGTGTGTAACCTCGTTTCATATGTGTGTAAATGGAATGATACAATCTGCAGTTATTGTTGACCAATCTATTATTACTATAGATCAACTTATAGTATATATATATATATATATATATATATATTTATATTCTACGAGCGCACACTTCACCTGATGGTATGATATTCCTACTTAAACTTTTATTCCTCACCAAACAACGTGCGCGGAGATCATACTGATTGGCGAGGAAAGATTCATTCGATCATTGACAGTGGTAGAGCCCTAACAGAATACCAGCGTAAAATAGCACCATAATGCTGCTGTGTTTCGCCTGGTCAGTGTAGGGATCCGGAGACCTTTATTATCAGCGACGAGGCATCAAGGGTCTCAGTCCTAAAGGGTGATAAGGCATCGTTGTCAACCCTGACCACAAAGCGATCGCATCAAATCATCGATCTGGATTAGTAGGACTACCCTCACCAAGAATACCCGCCTAAAATAAAACGGACTTGTATTTCGAATAGTGAGAGAGAAAAATTGGACACCTGACCACAGGTTATGAGACATTCCAACTTAACGAAAACGCGTCGTAACTTCTATAACTTTTAATATTACAAGTTTTTTATAGAAATCAATAAAAAAAAACATTCCATAATATTCACCTCTGTTTTAATTCTTTTCATATCTAAAAACAAAAACAAAACACTCGTGTCTATTGAAAAAAAAAGTCATAAATTTTAAAATCACATCGCATTAAGAGTTGTTATTATTTGACATTGACAGAGATTTTGGCGCCATTTCAAACATTTTTTTAATCTATTCGCATGAAGGACATTTAGCATTTCAAGTTGTTTTTTCTATTGTACAAAGAATATGCCTTTTGTGGTTACAGCTAAATAAAAAAAACACGGTACTGCAATGAGCATCGCCCGCGACTGTTATGCAGGTATTCGCAGATGCTATCTCATTTGGCACAGCTCCAACATCGCGCAGTCGTTCACAATTCAGAGCGGTTATCGGGACCAGCGACGCCATTATTTCCCGAATGTTAAACGAAAATAAACCGTGCGGCAACATTGTTTTGCGCATCATGGCAGAAACGAGTCACTTTATTGCGTTCAACGTATGCCCTTCAGGTCTTATTTGTATTTGACGGCCGCGTCGTGTAGTGATTACAGTACCAGGCTACTGCATCGCGGGGCCTGGGTTCTATTACATTAAATTGTTAGTTTTCGAGTCTGGGTTCGTTGTGTGTATGTCCCGTGTCCTGACACTGCATGTACGCATTACACCTGAGTGTGGCAGCGCACGGGGACTGCGTGTCTGTGTGTTTGCGCGAATGCTTACAGCACTGTAAAAGATTCCGCGCAGTTATTTAGACATTTGAATATTGAATTATTACGTCACATGTGATTTTTTATAACCATCACATCTTTTGCCCACTGCTGAACAAAGGTGTCCCATAGAGACTGCCGTCCAGCTGAATGCATCCACAAATTCCATTGTCTTACCAAGCGCAACGTGAATAGGTCATCACGCCATCTAGTGGAGTGTCGACAAAGTCTTTTGGTGGGCACTCCACACCAAAATCTAACCAAAAACACGAGTTTGTGGTTCGATAGCGTCCCGCCGCCGCGTCACGGTCCACTTATTTGTATATTAACAAAGAAATATATTCTTTAAATAAAACTAGCAACAATAGTACCAACGCTCCAGTTTTTCCTAAACATTTGGGTAAGGGACATACACACAACGCAACCAGACAGGGAAACCAAGAAGGTTTGATACACAAATATTGTTTCTCGGCCTAAATATTGAATGGAACCCGGGATCCCCGACACAGCCGTACACACCGCGGCTGCTTTGACATGATCGAGACATTATTCAAGACGATATATTTATGTATGTCACCCAAAACAAAGTGTATTCGAAACTAAATTCGTTTGTTTGTTTTCCAGGTCAGAAGTCACTCAGATCGTGAGCAGGGCTCTATGTTACCACAATTGGCCCAAGTTTGACGAGTGCGTGGAAGTCAAGTTCGGTGTGCCTCTGGAGTATGCTGATGACGACGAGCCAAGGCTCAGTGTCGAGGACCTTGGAGTCATGTGGGCGAGGTACTTCACCCAGGATCCGTTTGCGTCGCGATTGAGGAGATTGGGTATTACGGTTGGTATCATCACCGTTTGACTTTTATTATTTATCTTTAAGATTAATAAACTACCGTACAAACTCTTGAACGCTATATTGTGCAAAATGGAATTGACAGCGATCCTGGGGTTCCATCTCGCCTGGATTCACTTTTTTGAGAAGTAAAATTGCTTCCATATGGATCTTATATCGAATATACAAGGTGGAGTGCTCGAAAGAGCTTTTCAATATTATACCAGCTTAAATCCCCTCAGTACCATCTTGATGGTAGGTGGAACAACAAGGCGTATCTCATGCGTCACTTCCTACCGCGAACGATAGCTCTGTGGAATCAACTTCCGGTAGCGGTAATCCCTTTCAGCTACAATGGTGTGGTCTTCAAGAAAAGAGCGAACGTTTTCTTTAAAGGCTGGCAGCGCCTCTGACGCAAATAGATCACGTCAGGAATACCTGGGTGACACTCGTTGCCCCTTCTTTTTAAAAAAAACCTTTGAACCGTTGTGGCAAACAACAATCGAACATGGTTTTAAATTTATTTTTAATATTAAGTTCACCCAAATGTATTTAACATTAAGTTCACCCAAATGTATTTAACATTAAGTTCACCCAAATGTATTTAACATTAAGTTCACCCAAATGTATTTAACATTAAGTTCACCCAAATGTATTTAACATTAAGTTCACCCAAATGTATTTAACATTAAGTTCACCCAAATGTATTCAACATTAAGTTCACCGAAATGTATTTAGTCCTCATTCCAAATTTCATCAAATCTTTTCAATATTTAAATACTGTGTTACGATTACGTGTAGAGTTATATTTAGTATAACAAGACGCGCGGCGGGTTCACATCCGTTCATTGTAGATATTCCTCTTATTTGGATGCTGCGATATGCTTCGTCGTTTTTAATGCGAACAATGAAGGATTAGAATAATTTGCCCGCAGTAGTCTTCCTGTCCGAGTATATTGTGCGTGTCTTCAAGAGAAAAGTGACTAGATATTCGTTGAGTGAGTTCTGCCTTCAATAGTAAAGGGTTACCTTGTATCGATTTATAAAAAAAAACCTTTTGGGCCTAAGTCTTCCTCCTCATTCCAGGAGTACCAAGTACCAAACGACAAGGGCGTGCTGACCGTGTGGCTGGTGATCGCCGCCGGTGTGTTGATATCAGTGGCGATGCTGGCATTCGCGTTGTGGCGGTTCAGCTGCTTCGAGGACTACACCAGGTGAGGAATGCCTACCTTTATCGATAATGTCTATATGCACATCTCGGGTGAGAGGTGGTTTTAACAGAGTAAGATAGGTTCATGATTCTACACATCGGAGGACAAGTTAAACTTACGGTTTCTGATACTAATGGTGACAAACGAGCACACAGTCCATCTATAGACAAGTGGTAACTACAACCTATGAAATCTATCATAAATCATATTCCAGGATGCCACCGTTCAACGACTCCGACAGCATCCAAGAGAAGCGCAACCTGGACCTGTACCCCACGCCCCACCAGACGTTGCCTCCTCTGTACGCAGAACACGAGTACAAATGGGCTGACAATAAGTACGACAACTCCACCAGAGGTAAGAATGAAAGGAACAAGATTCTTATCTTATCTTTAATATTATCTAAAAATCAAATAATAACAATAAAGTTTAAACCCGCGTTTTTGACTTTGTTTTAAATCCATCAAAATATTGTATTATTTTAGATAATATTATTATAATCCATAAATTTAATTGGTCGCCCCAATAGATCGTCGTAATTCTTTGTAAACTCCTCTGCACCATCTCGCTAAATAACTCAGATCTCAGGGTCTGCTTTGCAAACCATTATTATTTTTAAAGTTTCCTTATATTTCATGTCCTGGGCGACGTTGTAGCACTAAGATTAAATTTCACCATTATATATGATAATAGTTTAAAATAATCAGCCGCCATCTTGTGAGTTTTGGAAATTTTTCGTACATAATAGCGTAATAACCATAACGATTATAAAAAAAATCGAAGTAGCAGCCTATTTATATAAACTTCACTACCAGGCAAATGCCTCCTCTCTACAGAGGGTGTTAAAACATTGACCAACAGTCCTGAGATATACACCGATCTTATGTTGCTAATGGCGATGTTCTGTAGACTTGATGTGTGTCCTATTTGTGTCCCTTTGTGTAGGATAGCCAAAAGTTTTTGTACGTACTATCACGTAAGTCTAATCGACTTTGTCATATACACTCAGGCGTCGATCCTCAACCATTTCCATGTGGTGACCCACGAAAAACACAAAAGGTAAGTAAAAAGCCTTGCCACCTCCTCCACTATAAAACCATGATTACATTTTATTTACACAGAGCAAGCTAGCTAAGTTTACTTGTTATTGTTATTACTTGGTGATATTTAATTTTATAAAACTACATTAAAATTCATTCTCATAATAAAATTTTGTATATATGTAGGTGTGATTTATTGAAAATTGCAAATTGAAGGGGGTTGCCGTTTAATAACAAACGCGACCCCCTGGTTATGAAACGATGCTCTAAGACAGACAAAGAAAGTATCACTGACTGAGAATTTCATCTGATGTCTGTTGGTGATGTCATGGTTTTTTTTATTTCAGCAATAAGAGCATCACACCACGCGATGTCTACGTGTGAATTCTAACCAAAAGGTAATTTATTATTAGTTATAATGGGCATCAAAGTACATACAAAATGTCACTTAGGTACAAATTAGTTTATGCCTTATGATGTTGGTCTAAGGATGATTTTAACAATTATTTTGTGTACTTTTTTGGTCATTGTATATGTAGATATAAGTGGTTTGAAACAACTATGTTATTGTGATTTTATATATTAGCTCGCATATAAAGATCATGCACGATACAAGTTTGAAACAGTTGCTGCAGGTGCGCCCGTTTACTTACATTTTAATTTACTATAATAACACTACACTACACTATAATGTGGCAAGTACAAACTCACAACCATTCGATTTTGTTTTTTTTATTTTACACAACAATACAATTGTCTATGAATTTTAAATTATGCTTTTATAATTATTTTTTTGTTTATCTATCATTTATCGCTTTTTTATAATCATCCTTCATATAAACACTAATAATATACATAAACTAAAATATATAATATATAAATTCTCTTTATTTATCTATTCCAATAATACATGCAGTTGTCTATATTTTATTATTAATATTTACGATTCATAAGTTTAAAACTATAGTCAAAGTCCGTCTGTTTTTTTTATTTATTTGTATTTTATTGCAAATTAAAAATACACAGTTTTGTTCCGGCAAGGCATTGACCAACAGTCCTGAGATATACACCGATCTTATGTTGCTAATGGCGATGTTCTGTAGACTTGATGTGTGTCCTTTTTGTGTTCGATAGCCAAAAGTTTTTGTACGTACTATCACGTAAGCCTAATCGACTTTGTCATATACACTCAGGCGTCGATCCTCAACCATTTCCATGTGGTGACCCACGAAAAACACAAAAGGTAAGTAAAAAGCCTCGCCACCTCCTCCACTATAAAACCATGATTACATTTTATTTACACAGAGCAAGCTAGCTAAGTTTACTTTTTATTGTTATTACTTGGTGATATTTAATTTTATAAAACTACATTAAAATTCATTCTCTTAATAAACTTTTGTATATATGTAGGTGTGATTTATTGAAAATTGCAAATTAAAATACACAGTTTTGTTCCGGCAAGGCATTGACCAACAGTCCTGAGATATACACCGATCTTATGTTGCTAATGGCGATGTTCTGTAGACTTGATGTGTGTCCTTTTTGTGTTCGATAGCCAAAAGTTTTTGTACGTACTATCACGTAAGCCTAATCGACTTTGTCATATACACTCAGGCGTCGATCCTCAACCATTTCCATGTGGTGACCACGAAAACACAAAGGTAAGTAAAAGCCTCGCCACCTCCTCCACTATAAAACCATGATTACATTTTATTTACACAGAGCAAGCTAGCTAAGTTTACTTTTTATTGTTATTACTTGGTGATATTTAATTTTATAAAACTACATTAAAATTCATTCTCTTAATAAACTTTTGTATATATGTAGGTGTGATTTATTGAAAATTGCAAATTAAAATACACAGTTTTGTTCCGGCAAGGCATTGACCAACAGTCCTGAGATATACACCGATCTTATGTTGCTAATGGCGATGTTCTGTAGACTTGATGTGTGTCCTTTTTGTGTTCGATAGCCAAAAGTTTTTGTACGTACTATCACGTAAGCCTAATCGACTTTGTCATATACACTCAGGCGTCGATCCTCAACCATTTCCATGTGGTGACCACGAAAACACAAAGGTAAGTAAAAGCCTCGCCACCTCCTCCACTATAAAACCATGATTACATTTTATTTACACAGAGCAAGCTAGCTAAGTTTACTTTTATTGTTAGTATATATATAATGTTTCTTTCTATTACTGTCGGTGAATAAAACCATGTGTTGCTCTGTAATCAAAGGAACGACATTTAACGTTTATTATTCACAATCTCAATCTTTTCTTCAATATTTTTAACACTTGAACACAGTAATAAATTACACTCTTATATCTTTCAAACCTCTCAGACAATGACAGCCCCGTTTTACCAACGTAGTAGATTGCATCCCTTATACCGCCATCTGTCGACCGAGCCCGACTCCACATTTCTTTACCAACGGAGTGAGTCACGGCTAAATTCAAATTAAAGAAATGTTCTATAATAACTATTTCTTTATATATATTTAAAAAAGTAATGTTAGAACTGTCGTAGAAATGATCGCAACAACCTGCACATTGCGTCCTCGTGGTGACAGTCTAGTTAGTCGCGGTCATTATAAACGTTCCTGTTGTTAGTAAGATAACACTGCCGGGGTTAAACTTTTATTCATACTAATTTATGCATTAAAAGTTTAATACCTACTAAATATATAACTTAAACACTATATACAAATGAACATTAATTATATTTAGATGTAAAACGTTGGAAAGTAATTTTAAATTGTTAGAGTTTTTACCTAGACTAAAGTATAAGAATAAATTCATGCAAAGATTATGACATAGTTAAACTATTACATCTATTTGTCATTTGTTCGCCTGAACATATCTCTAACATGATTAATATTTTACATAAATAGCTGTCAAAAAACTGCGTCATATTTTGTGTTGTCATATATAACTAGCTTAAATCTTATATAGAAAAACATATAATGCAGATAAATTCTAATCATATATTTATAAAACATTTTAATGTCCATAGATTATTTGCTTACAACTAGAAAATTATATCAATTAAAAATAGATTGGTTCATAACAGTTTTAAAAATATGAAATAATTGTTATAGAGTTTAAGTCTATTTAAATAGTTACTAAAATATTTTTTGTAGGTGAAAAACTTTACTAAATGTAGTGTAGTTACGTAGTTTATATATATAGAAATAGTTAAAATTACTAAATTAAAAAAAAAGCTACAACTCGGCCGATAATGTGTCGACCTGCATTAGATACATTTCTCCTGTTGCTTGTAACAGGTTTATGGGTCTGGTATAAAATAATTTTTGTAACTATTTAATGTGTGAATGTAATTACGGGTTGGTAATGGATGGAAGCATGAAGGTAAGTATGGGTTGTAATGGATGGGAGCATGAAGGTAAGTACGGGTTGTAATGGATGGAAGCATGAAGGTAAGTACGGGTTGTAATGGATGGGAGCATGAAGGTAAGTACGGGTTGTAATGGATGGGAGCATGAAGGTAAGTACGGGTTGTAATGGATGGGAGCATGAAGGTAAGTACGGGTTGTAATGGATGGGAGCATGAATGTCAATACAGGTTGTAATGGATGGGAGCATGAAGGTAAGTACGGGTTGTAATGGATGGGAGCATGAAGGTAAGTACAGGTTGTAATGGATGGAAGCATGAAGGTAAGTACGGGTTGTAATGGATGGAAGCATGAAGGTAAGTACAGGTTGTAATGGATGGGAGCATGAAGGTAAGTACGGGTTGTAATGGATGGGAGCATGAAGGTAAGTATGGGTTGTAATGGATGGAAGCATGAAGGTAAGTACAGGTTGTAATGGATGGGAGCATGAAGGTAAGTACAGGTTGTAATGGATGGAAGCATGAAGGTAAGTACAGGTTGTAATGGATGGAAGCATGAAGGTAAGTACAGGTTGTAATGGATGGGAGCATGAAGGTAAGTACGGGTTGTAATGGATGGAAGCATGAAGGTAAGTACAGGTTGTAATGGATGGGAGCATGAAGGTAAGTACAGGTTGTAATGGATGGAAGCATGAAGGTAAGTACAGGTTGTAATGGATGGAAGCATGAAGGTAAGTACGGGTTGTAATGGATGGAAGCATGAAGGTAAGTACAGGTTGTAATGGATGGAAGCATGAAGGTAAGTACGGGTTGTAATGGATGGAAGCATGAAGGTAAGTACAGGTTGTAATGGATGGAAGCATGAAGGTAAGTACAGGTTGTAATGGATGGAAGCATGAAGGTAAGTACGGGTTGTAATGGATGGGAGCATGAAGGTAAGTACGGGTTGTAATGGATGGAAGCATGAAGGTAAGTACGGGTTGTAATGGATGGAAGCATGAAGGTAAGTACAGGTTGTAATGGATGGAAGCATGAAGGTAAGTACAGGTTGTAATGGATGGAAGCATGAAGGTAAGTATGGGTTGTAATGGATGGAAGCATGAAGGTAAGTACAGGTTGTAATGGATGGAAGCATGAAGGTAAGTATGGGTTGTAATGGATGGAAGCATGAAGGTAAGTACAGGTTGTAATGGATGGGAGCATGAAGGTAAGTACAGGTTGTAATGGATGGGAGCATGAAGGTAAGTACGGGTTGTAATGGATGGAAGCATGAAGGTAAGTACGGGTTGTAATGGATGGAAGCATGAAGGTAAGTACGGGTTGTAATGGATGGAAGCATGAAGGTAAGTACGGGTTGTAATGGATGGGAGCATGAAGGTAAGTACAGGTTGTAATGGATGGAAGCATGAAGGTAAGTACAGGTTGTAATGGATGGGAGCATGAAGGTAAGTACAGGTTGTAATGGATGGGAGCATGAAGGTAAGTACGGGTTGTAATGGATGGAAGCATGAAGGTAAGTACGGGTTGTAATGGATGGAAGCATGAAGGTAAGTACAGGTTGTAATGGATGGAAGCATGAAGGTAAGTACAGGTTGTAATGGATGGGAGCATGAAGGTAAGTACGGGTTGTAATGGATGGGAGCATGAAGGTAAGTACGGGTTGTAATGGATGGGAGCATGAATGTCAATACAGGTTGTAATGGATGGGAGCATGAATGAGCCGTCTTACGAATGAATACGCTTTCATAGAATTTCAGAGAAAAAAAATCTAAACGCTTCTGTCTTTCCTATGGCTCAGGGTTTTGCTTCGTGGTAAATTCTGATCAGCTATGGGCTAGTGATGTGGTGAGATAATGATCCTGCATCATGGATTTACAGTGATGCAGCCATGGTGCGTCTGACTCCTGCAATCATGGTGTTTCGTATGATGATTGAAGGGGTCCGGCGACTCACTTATAGGTCACATGCTATTCTATCTCAGTTTTCAAGGGATAACAATCCATATACTTCGAATCTTCGGATTGTTGTATGTTAGATGACACGAGCCACAGTTATCACTTACTAGTTGGTGAACGGTGTGTTCCTTTGTAATTCCTGATATTCTAAAAAAAAATATTCTTCATGGGGCCCTACAATCACTTTTTCTCACGGCTCATTGATTTTCTTCTTGGCCACTACAATTGGTTCACAGAACACCAGCGTAAAATAGTAGCATAATGGTGCTTTGTGTCGTCTGGTGAGCTTAGGGATCCAGAAACCTTTATTATTGGTGAAGAGGCATTCCATTTCAGTCCTCAAGAGTGCCAATGCATCTGCATTATGATTCCTTGTCAAAGATGAATGTAGATGTCATGGGCCGCAGGAATCACTTGCCATCAGGTGAACTGTGTGTGAATTTGTTACTCTCAATGTAATTAAAAAACCACCGTTGTTATAGACATTGAGCCAGAATCTCTTACTGCGTCCCTATTCCGGGAACGCTGAAGAGACGATTACGGCCAACACTACGGCACATTCATAAAAATTAGAACATTTGTACATAATAATCTCAAGAAGACATCTCTGAAGGTCGAAATATGTCCACTATATATGATTTTCAAAATTGCCCCTAATTAGTTATAAGTAAACCGTCAGAATGTTTTTAATGCTTAAAATAAATAAAAGAATCTTCTTAAATCACCAACAGTCTTAAAGCCTAGTGGTATTAAATGTGTAAACATTTTTTTTGTATTTAATTTGAAAGCCAGAAGTGCGATGAACGGAAATATAAAAACTAATAAAGAAATATCTTAATAAATCTACCGGTTTTAAAGTTTTCTGTATTTTATTAACAAATTATTACTCTAGCTATGCAAGTAAAGGTATATTATTTTATTAATTAATGTTTATTTTTAGTAAAACATTTTTGTTGTTAATTTGACTGAAATAAAAACTATTGACAGGTGACATAAATAAATGATATATTAATGGATCTGTCCTGAACAAAAACTTACATCTACACACCGCGGATGGAAAGGCATCGGCGGTATTGTACACAACAAAGTGTGCTTGCTATGCACACCACAGCAAGCACACTCAACAGGTCATAGCCGAGGACCTTTCTTGGGAACCTTTATGGGTTACTCATGAATAAAGGTTTCTGCTGGGCACCTCAAACGCTAGGCTACCTTCCAATCTGTAAAAAGCCTTGGTCTAACAATGCTCATCAAGCCTACAAAAAAAAAGTATAATATGGATACGGTTTGCGAAACTTAAGGTTGCAAGTTCGAAACCGTCATTCGACTATTCTCGTGAATGATATCGTAGCACGAGCAGTTTAATCTCAGTCGGATGTGGTTAACTGAAACGTTGGTAATGTTAATAACACTGCAATTTAATGTTAAAACAAGTGATTTTGGATTGTAGGTGCGTTCAGTAATGCTCGGGATAGACACCACTCGAGCCTTGTCTTGATCTCCGTACTTAGTTTACTTCGGAGTAGGAAGGCGACTGGTGTTCCTGTGTTTGCGAGGATATTTATGACACTTTAATATATACTGCATAAATGACGTCATCATGTTTAACGATGAAATCGATTAGGTCACCGGTGCAGTAACAACAACAAATAGAATCCGCTTAATTCAATAATACGTTTAAAATATATTTAAACTGGCGTGTCTATAAATTTTTATCACTGTGGTATTCAAACTGTTAAGATGCCCCTAATTAAGTTCTTTCTGTTTTGTTTACTTTTATCTTTTTATGTTTGTGGTATAATGTTTATGATTGTTTGAAAGGGGGTGTTGTGTTATACCGAATCTATAGTTTGTTTTTTGTTCGAGTTCATATATGCGGATTTCTACCAACGAGGTTATTGAAAATCTCGTAGACCGATGGGAGAAAGTTGTAAACAATTAGAGTGAAATTGTTAATTTTATTGAAAATAAACTTTTAAAAATAATTAAAATACGAAAAGAACTTAGTTGCCAACCCAGCAACATGTCACATATATCAGTTTATATAACAAATCATTATACATCAGTTTGTACGAAAATCAAATAAATATTTATGAAACGCTTAAGTGTTATTTCTATTGTTTCTACATCCATGTTTTGTCCTTAGTAGAAGCCGCACGTCGCAGTTAAGAACTAACTACGTCAAGAATTGATAAGTTGTTATGTGAGGTACACAAAGAAACTGGAGACGTCATTTTTGGTGACAAGTCGTTCCGTGTCACTGCTCTTAGGTGACAAAATTTATTAACATTATGATTATTTATCAAGGATCGACCCTTTTCACTCGGACGTCACCGCCGGGGCGACATTTTTGTCATTTAAAAATTAATACATATTTTTTGATGTATTGCATTATTATAGAATAATAATTTTATGACATAATGTTTAAAGATTTCAAGTGAGGAGTGAGACACGTGAGACATGCAAACATGGAGCCGCGCGAGACGCTCTGAGCTTCCGTCACGAGAACAGTGATAATTATACATCTATAATTATACTGCCAGACATTTACTAAAAATTAAAAAGTTAAAACAGTTTTTGCCCAACGTACACTGTCAGCGGATCATTAAAAATAAACAGTTTCTGCAAAACACACATAACTTTCTGACTCTTTGGTATTTCTTATGAAATAGGTAAAGCGACGATGTATCTGTAATACAAGCATTTACATACATATAGCAGCACGACGCGGCTGTCTGTGGAGAGTGTAGAGGTCTATCACTCGATTACAGATGAGTTGTTCGGCCTCAGTCCTCATGGGTGAATACCTATTTGTATCTCAATTACGTCCCGCCATGCACTACTCTGTGGAACCAGCCGTCGTCAGCGCTGTTGCGGAACCGATACAACTTAGGGACCTTCAAGACAAGAGCCTACATCTTCCTTAAAAGCGGGTTACGCATATGCGATTCCTGATGATAAGTGATTCCTGCGGCCCATGATATCTAGATTCATCCTTGACAAATCATAATTCAGATGCGTTGTCACCGTTGAGCACTGAGATGGAATGCCTCGTCACCAGCAATAAGGGTATCCGGATTATATATACACTCACCAGACGAAAGCTCAGCACTCACAGCAGCATTATGCTGCTATTTCACTCTGGTATTCTGTGAGGGCGTGGTCCTACTGCTGATCCATTCATTCTGTAGCTAGAGACAAGCCGCAGTGTCGCTCTGTATGTCTGTGTAGCTCTACCGCTGTAAAAGTGAGGACTTGCTCGTTTGCCACGTATTCTATAAAAAATGTCATATACCTTTTCTTATTGGCGATTATGTATATATATGTTTTATATAATATTAAGAGAAAACGAGAACTCAGTTCACCGGATGGTGACGCCTGCGAGACATGACATCGACGAGCCTCCACCCTCAAAAGAGAATCAAGATGTACATTCTTTGTCACTCGAGGACTGAGCTGGAACGCCACGTTGACTAGAATTGGGCCCCGGGTCCTTTCACTCATCATGCGAAGTAATTATTGACTCTGCTATTTGACAATGGTTTTCCGTGCGGGCGAGACTTCGTGTGACGCTACAACTATAAATTGTAAATCATACTATCCTTCACACGACTATGTTGTTTACATGTCATGTCTTTGTGGTATAAATACTTTTTTGTAAGGCGGAGAAACACTGCAAAATGAAATGACAGCGTTATGTAAGATCCATATCGACTAAAACCCCCTCGGTGTCCAATCTCAGTACATTGGGAGAGGCTGTGATATCTCTTACGAACCACACTGTGATAATACCAGGCTGCTGCAGTCTTAGGGTCAAATCAAAATTTGTTCGTCTTCGGGTCTGTGTGTAGCATGTTTCCTGAGCTTAGCATGGAGTCGTATGACATCAACTGCTCAAGATATATTATAGTGCCGTAATCATTTGGACACACATGCAGGCATTTAGAGTCAGTCAGTCACCTTGTATAGTTCGGTGTAAAGCAAATGTAATAAGTTTTTTTTTCACCTTACAGACCAACATCTACAGACAAAGTTTTTGTAACTGTTTAATAACAGAAAATTCCTAAGGGTATGCTGAACTCATTTATGTTTATAATTAACAGTATCATCACAATGGTGACATAAAGTATTCAGTAAAATAAAGTAAATCTTTCGAAACTTATTGCAGTATTTGTAATGGAAGTGCTTTGTGGGATATGTTGTTCTACAGTGAACTTAAATAGTTAAAAAGAAAAATCTGTTAATACCTCCTAATGGTAACGTATTCACAAAATGTATCAGTTTTACCCTGTAGTTTGCTGTTAAAACTTCTGCATAATTAATAAGCATCGCATATACAATCTTAAGACGAACCATGCAAGTGGATGCTGAGTACATATGGATAATGTGTATATGGCATACACCTTTGTAAATAATGACTAAAACTTAGTTGAACTGAGACGCTGATACAGCTAGTAGCTTTATGTTGTTTCACCTTATGGTTAGTGAAATTGTTGCAACAAAAACAATAAACGAGGGCCTACCTAGCATCTCACATATAACATCTCTTAAATGCGAATTGTTCACCACGTAACTAAAGTAAACGCATATTTATTTATATTGTTAAAAACAATTACGGTCCATTACATACGAACATACACAAATTCAGTTTTATATTCACACATTGTTTTGTATAATTTTTCCATTTTATATTGACGCTCCTTCTGTTGTGGCGCGCGCCCGGAAACCACGTGGCCTGGAAACCATCACGCAGTATACGAGTCTACTAACTTGTGCTAACTTCAGTTGTTGCGTCTCCATAAGCGATTAATATTTACTTTTGACATGAGGTATTTTTAAAGGGTCCAGAATAAAGTGTTTCGTATTTTATAAGTAAAAAGTTCCAGTAAAATCTCTTTGTACCGTTTGTATCTGTACCATTAAATAGGTGAAATTTTTAAAACGGAAAAATAAAAAGTATAAACTATTTCCCGCCATTTTTCTATTGTTTTTCTTACCGCTAAAATGAGTAAATCTAACGTAGAAATTCAATACATTACAAATGCGATGCAAGCCGCGAAAATAAATTGTCACGATTATGGACTTAACGTAGTCTCAGTAAGAGCAGCACAAAATTAGTTATCAGTCCCGGAAGTTTGATGTCACTCATGTTTGATGAAGCTCGCGCTAGTGGCCCTGCTACAGATAAAGTAGATGCCATATTTGAAAAAGTGGTACAAGATAGACATATTACGTTAATAGTTACGACACAGCAAAAGAGCTAAGGGGTTGACCACAAAACAGTTTGACCTATTTGAAAAAATCTAGATGTAGAAAAAAGCTAGATATATGTGCCACACGAGCTGACTGAAAGGAACCTAATGAACGATGTTCTCATTTGCGAAGCTCTATTGAAACGTAATAAAACCGAATCGTTTTTGAAAAGATTGATCAGTGGTGATGAAAAATGAATTACCTATGACAAGATCGTGTGAAAAACCCCATGGTCAAGAGACAGTCAACCTCCACAGACTAACTAAACCTGGATTAACACGAAATATGGTTTCGATTTGTAATTGGATGGACATCGTTTATTATGAGCTTTCAGCGCTGAGCAAAAACATCGATTCGGATTTCTACTGTCAATAGCTGATAAGACTTTAGCAAGAAATAGAGAAAAAGTTTCTAGAATTGATCAACAGAAAGGGTGTGGTTTTTCATCATTATAACGTCAGACTACATCTTTAGCCAATCACCGCATATTGTAAGAGCTTGGTTAGGAAGTGTTTATGCATCCACCATATAGCGTTGACCTTGCACCAACAGATTTTTACCCGTTTCGGTCCTTTCAGACTTACAGTCAGTACACTACTTGAAGCAGTATTTTGATCAGAAGTCCTAAAATTTAAACCAATGGATTATGTCACTACCTACAAAATGCCAAAAAGTCATCGAACAAAATATATATATATATATATATATATTTGTTTTGGTGGCAATAAACCTTTATTATTTTTATTATAAGAAACGTCTGCGGCCCATGGACGTCAAAATTCATCGTCAGTAAGGAATCACAATGAAGATGCGTTATCACACACACTCACCAGTCGAAACTACTACAGTAGTGTAGTACTGCTACTGTAGGAGCAAGCTTAAAACAAACTACATGTCCACTGTAAAAACTGGATTGAGTTACGCATGCAGTGTCAGGGACACGGGATATAAACACAATTATGTGTGTATTGTATCTAACTTGTGTACATAATACTGTAATATACATTCAATTAAAGTAAATAACGTGTGTGTGCTGTACACAGAGCAGAACGTATGTGTACTGTACACAGAGCAGAAAAAACGCGGAGGTGACGGCCGATGCTATAAGACGTTTAGCGGACGGCCGGTAACTATAATTTTAAACTCGTCTATTGCTCCGGCGAGTTATTCTGCAATGAAATTTTTTTATAGACAAACGAACTCACAGTTCAGATGATGGGGTTGGTTGATTGGCGACAGGTACAAAAATTGCCGTGGTATAGTACATCGGTGGTGAGTTAGAATATACGTGGTTATATGATTAGTCAATTTTTATAATTTTTTGTTTTATATCAAGGTGTGATATCTACGTCCATCCTGCAAAGTTATAAGAGGTGGTCACCCCTGAGGACTGAGATGGAGCTATACGTAATCTGGTCCAGATCCCTACTCTCACCATACGAAACACAGAACTGCTATTTTACCCTCGATTCTTGTGAGGGCATCGTCCTTCCCTTGTCTTGCCAACCCACTCATGCTGCAGCTATCATGTATAGTCCCCGTTAAGGGTTACTCGATCCCAGTTGAAATTGTAACGACGGACAAGAAAACATTTGTGGACTTGGCGACAGGACTCCTCGTTCTGACTTCCCACTCCTGCTGGTTATTTACAGTAAAGCTGACATATCCATGTTTTTTATATATATATATTTGTTTTGGTGGCAATAAACCTTTATTATTTTTATTATAAGAAACGTCTGCGGCCCATGGACGTCGAAATTCATCGTCAGTAAGGAATCACAATGAAGATGCGTTATCACACACACTCACCAGTCGAAACTACTACAGTAGTGTAGTACTGCTACAGTAGTGTAGTACTGCTACAGTAGTGTAGTACTGCTACTGTAGTGTAGTACTACTACAGTAGTGTAGTACTACTACAGTAGTGTAGTACTACTACAGTAGTGTAGTACTACTACAGTAGTGTAGTACTACTACAGTAGTGTAGTACTACTACAGTAGTGTAGTACTACTACAGTAGTGTAGTACTGCTACTGTAGTGTAGTACTGCTACAGTAGTGTAGTACTGCTACAGTAGTGTAGTACTGCTACAGTAGTGTAGTACTACTACAGTAGTGTAGTACTACTACAGTAGTGTAGTACTACTACAGTAGTGTAGTACTGCTACTGTAGTGTAGTACTGCTACTGTAGTGTAGTACTGCTACTGTAGTGTAGTACTGCTACAGTAGTGTAGTACTGCTACTGTAGTGTAGTACTGCTACTGTAGTGTAGTACTACTACAGTAGTGTAGTACTACTACAGTAGTGTAGTACTACTACAGTAGTGTAGTACTACTACAGTAGTGTAGTACTGCTACAGTAGTGTAGTACTGCTACTGTAGTGTAGTACTGCTACTGTAGTGTAGTACTGCTACAGTAGTGTAGTACTACTACAGTAGTGTAGTACTGCTACAGTAGTGTAGTACTACTACAGTAGTGTAGTACTGCTACAGTAGTGTAGTACTACTACAGTAGTGTAGTACTGCTACAGTAGTGTAGTACTGCTACAGTAGTGTAGTACTGCTACAGTAGTGTAGTACTGCTACAGTAGTGTAGTACTGCTACTGTAGTGTAGTACTACTACAGTAGTGTAGTACTGCTACAGTAGTGTAGTACTGCTACTGTAGTGTAGTACTGCTACAGTAGTGTAGTACTACTACAGTAGTGTAGTACTGCTACTGTAGTGTAGTACTACTACAGTAGTGTAGTACTGCTACAGTAGTGTAGTACTACTACAGTAGTGTAGTACTGCTACTGTAGTGTAGTACTGCTACTGTAGTGTAGTACTGCTACTGTAGTGTAGTACTACTACAGTAGTGTAGTACTGCTACAGTAGTGTAGTACTGCTAC
This sequence comes from Teinopalpus imperialis, assembly GCA_029286865.1. Taxonomy (NCBI): domain Eukaryota; kingdom Metazoa; phylum Arthropoda; class Insecta; order Lepidoptera; family Papilionidae; genus Teinopalpus; species Teinopalpus imperialis. The sequence goes on from JAGSMU010000061.1 coordinate 32,444, forward strand.
TGTAGTGTAGTACTACTACAGAGAACTGCTATTTTACCCTCGATTCTTGTGAGGGCATCGTCCTTCCCTTGTCTTGCCAACCCACTCATGCTGCAGCTATCATGTATAGTCCCCGTTAAGGGTTACTCGATCCCAGTTGAAATTGTAACGACGGACAAGAAAACATTTGTGGACTTGGCGACAGGACTCCTCGTTCTGACTTCCCACTCCTGCTGGTTATTTACAGTAAAGCTGACATATCCATGTTTTTTTTTATATATATATAGGCCTGCTCGGCCGTGCTGATGACACACGAGGAAGGAAGGTTTTTTGAACATTGAATGATATATAATATTGGTAAACGCAGTGTTGCACTAGATAGTGTAACCTATGTATAAATGGGAGAGGTTGATGGGTGCACTTGGCCCAGGATCGTGTCTTTTGTAAGAGAAAACCCTGTATTAAGTACTACTATGTAATCCGACTTACTACTTTTACTTAAACTTATTACTGGTGACGAGGTATTCCTCTTAGCCTTAGGATGAATATCGGAACACGGACCACAGGAATCACTGATGATCAGAAAAAATAAAAGAACGATTGTCATACCTTAATCTTACTTGAAAAATTAGATGAACTAGAATAATTGATCGTGATCTCCCCACAATATTGTTTAATTATACAGCCGGGAGGGATCAAATAATAATTAAGTGTTTTGTGGGATAAACTTTCGACTTCGACTTTTGTTCATTCCATTAGTGTGTAACAGTAGCAGTCAATGCTATTTTTTTTAAATAATTAAAATGAGTCGTGAATACATATGTATATTTATATGTACACTTTTCACTTCACTTTACTTCACTTCACTTCACTTCACTTCACTTCACTTCACTTCACTTCACTTCACTTCACTTCACTTCACTTCACTTCACTTCACTTCACTTCACTTCACTTCACTTCACTTCACTTCACTTCACTTCACTTCACTTCACTTCACTTCACTTCACTTCACTTCACTTCACTTCACTTCACTTGGAGAAAAAGTTGGTTGTTTTAGTAATTTTAAATATTTCAACTAGTTACTGTTATCAGTAAGGTTAAGTTGTGTTTACGTAATCTAACGTTGTTACACTTCTCAAATAATGGCTGTCGACTTCAATGTAGTCCACATCTCATTTTTTTAAATAATTAAAATGAGTCGTGAATACATATGTATATTTATATGTACACTTTTCACTTCACTTCACTTCACTTCACTTCACTTCACTTGGAGAAAAAGTTGGTTGTTTTAGTAATTTTAAATATTTCAACTAGTTACTGTTATCAGTAAGGTTAAGTTGTGTTTACGTAATCTAACGTTGTTACACTTCTCAAATAATGGCTGTCGACTTCAATGTAGTCCACATCTCATTTTTTTAAATAATTAAAATGAGTCGTGAATACATATGTATATTTATATGTACACTTTTCACTTCACTTTACTTCACTTCACTTCACTTGGAGAAAAAGTTGGTTGTTTTAGTAATTTTAAATATTTCAACTAGTTACTGTTATCAGTAAGGTTAAGTTGTGTTTACGTAATCTAACGTTGTTACACTTCTCAAATAATGGCTGTCGACTTCAATGTAGTCCACATCTCATTTTTTTTTAAATATACTAGAATTTTGATAGAGTATTAAATAGGAAGAAAGGTATAATAAATGATTGCAGAATCCCCCGCATCGTCCCGACAAGGTCGTGCGAGATCGCACGGCTTAGTGCGCTCTCTCTACGCGAGCAATTAGCACTGATAACACGATCCAGTCGTATCAGCAAGATAGCGAACCGCGACCAAGACGTCGTGAAACCTCTCACTGGCGACATAACTAACATCCGATGACCGGCAGCGGTCGACCAGTGCTTGTGATCAAGTGGAATAATGAGTTACGCATAAAACTGTCCAAATTTTTGTATAATATTTCGTTTAAAGTTTAACTTCTACTTAAATAAGCTTGTTTAGTTTCAAAAACTATGTTAGACATCAAAAATTCATTGGATCCGTTCTAAAAGTAACAGTGGAAAAAGTTTAAAGTATACAGTACATATCTTGGGAAGTGACTTTAATAATGGCCGATGATCCATTGCTTGATAAAGATCAAGATTATATTAAAATAAATCAACTGTACGATGAGTGTCTCGATTATTTAAAAAAAACAAAGTGCGTTTATGAAGAAGAAATAGAAGATTTGGATTATGAAACAATAGATTCAAGGAATGGTGATATAAATCACGAGGATGGAACGACGAACAAAGGAATTCCTGAAGTTGCATTTAAAGTGATAAACGAAATGAAATCAACGGAAAGCATAAACTCCACGTCTGGGGAACCAAAATCCGAGAGGTTAAGAAAACTCTCCCAGCAGCTTCCTAAAATAATAATAACTCAAAGTAATACTAATAGTACTAATAGTTTAAATTTGAGACGAGATGAGAACGAGAAACGAGAAAGAGAGATATGCCAAAATCACGTCCCAATGATGACTTACCTGAAGAAACCAACCAGTGAGAACAATAAGTATGTCTAAGCATTTTATTTGAACAATGGTAAAGTCACTGCCGCCACTCCAGTCAAGAACCGAACACACAACGTACCTGTGGGAAATAGCACCATGCCTTTCTGTTGTTGCCAATGGTGCGTGTAGAGATACGAAGACCCAGTTACTCGTTATCGAGAGTATCCAGGCTACGGGTAGGCACCCACTCTATCTTCACTCTATCCCACTCTATCTTCAATCTTCGTCGACGAAGATGTTTCGTTGATGGATTGTCACAAACAGAATTCATAAACCTTTACATTCACAAAACTCTATTTTGTAAATGTAGAGAAATTTATTAGTTTTCATTAAAAGACTATATTTTTTTCGGAACTAAAAGCAACAAAAATGCAAACAATTTATCTTACCGTAAGTCATTTCGGCAAACAATGATGACTGCATCTATTTTAGATAAGGAATTAAATATACTGAACTGCAAGGTCTGATTTAATAGTATTTTTTTATACAAAATAAACAACAGTTCAGTGGTCCGTGATAATCTTCCTCCATGATCAACATCAACACCAGAAGGTTACCACCACCAATAACTGGTCCTTTTTGGTTCTTAACGATAATTTTTCCCATTACATATGAAGAACTTGATGAAACGGCAGTCTCCTGACTTACATTTTGCTGATCTTTGTATGACCATGAGGACTTTAAAAATAATAAATTTTAATATAAAATGTATAGGAAAACTATTATAATTCCAACATCAACATGAAGGTATTTGCTTCATTGTTATCACCGTGTACCGAGTCAACATTCCTTATCACCTAATTTGACGCAACTACAGCAAAAGAAACAGTCTGTTAAAGATACCACGTTGTTATTTGTGGTCAGAGCACTGCATAATCCTCAAACAATAAGGACTTTCCCTAACCTGATGCAGTCATGTAGATTAAAGACCATAAAATACTTCCACAATACCTTAACCTTGTCACGGTTGTCCAAACAAATACTTTTAATAGTGGAAGTTACAAACGAACATAGTGATGGCCACGGCCCATGTCAGGATGTACTGCCTCATCAGCCCTAACGACTTAGATGGAATTCCTCGTTACTCGTCAATGGATCCCCGGATCTCTACAGATAAAACACGGCAGCTCTATGCAGCTACTCGGCCGCCCATTCCCATTAATGTTGGTAATCATTGCCTGGTAGATTTCCTCGATATCAGCTACGCAGAGTGCCAATCGCGATCGCGTCATCTCAGTGTCAATATCAACAACAAGAACGACGACTAGGTGTAACTAGATTTGTGGATTTTTTAATTACGGTTTATTTTAAGAAAACACAGTTGACCTAGTAATGATCAACTAAGTCAGCCTGATCAATCAAGATAAAAGCAGTGTCTCCACTATCATACTATAGACCCTGGATGGCCTATATGGAGTTCTGCAACATCAGGGGACTTCGTTCCAACGATAACGCCGTCCACTGGGGGTGGTTCTTGAGACGGCGAAGCCACCTTCCCTGGCGGCCGGCAAGACATTCACGACTCCTCTGGTGTTGCTGATGATCATCACATGGGGTGGCTGCTTGCGCGTTTGCAGCCTATTCTATAAAAAAGAATTGTTTGCATGAAATCTGATTAGGGAAGTAAACAACGAAGTGTCCAGGGTGTCTGTACAAATGCTTGCAGCGCTAAAATATCCTACGTAGTTGATGCCATCCAGTTGAAACCAGAAGATATCACCGTGGTCGAAATAACATCATCATCGTCGTATCTATTTCGAAAACCTGTAGATTTCAAACTTGTAGTACATTAGTGACTGGGTGTCTGCGTTAGTTTTATCAAGTTTATGAGCTAAAAGTTTATTTGTACATGCATTAACTGCATTTTAGTATGTCGTCGCATGGCGCCATTCATATCAGTAATTCCCGCCATTATTATGGATTATAAATAGACAATCGTTTATTTTTATCACACTTTTATAAGTTTTAGCTACATGTATGTATAGTAAGGGATCTTTCAATTCTATTTTATCACTCATTGTTAGAAGTCTGAATAATCTGAACATTCGCGGACATTGAGCAACGGCAACAATATAATACGAGTTGTGTTAGAAGTCTGAATAATCTGAACATTCGCGGACATTGAGCAACGGCAACAATATAATACGAGCTGTGTTAGAAGTCTGAATAATCTGAACATTCGCGGACATTGGAGCAACGGCAACAATATAATAATACGAGTTGTGTTAGAAGTCTGAATAATCTGAACATTCGCGGACATTGAGCAACGGCAACAATATAATACGAGTTGTGTTAGAAGTCTGAATAATCTGAACATTCGCGGACATTGGAGCAACGGCAACAATATAATAATACGAGTTGTGTTAGAAGTCTGAATAATCTGAACATTCGCGGACATTGAGCAACGGCAACAATATAATAATACGAGTTGTGTTAGAAGTCTGAATAATCTGAACATTCGCGGACATTGAGCAACGGCAACAATATAATAATACGAGTTGTGTTAGAAGTCTGAATAATCTGAACATTCGCGGACATTGAGCAGCAGCAGCAATATAATAATACGAGTTGTGTTAGAAGTCTGAATAATCTGAACATTCGCGGACATTGAGCAACGGCAACAATATAATAATACGAGTTGTGTTAGAAGTCTGAATAATCTGAACATTCGCGGACATTGAGCAACGGCAACAATATAATACGAGTTGTGTTAAGTCTGAATAATCTGAACATCTGCGGACATTGAGCAACGGCAACAATATAATAATACGAGTTGTGTTAGAAGTCTGAATAATCTGAACATTCGCGGACATTGAGCAACGGCAACAATATAATAATACGAGTTGTGTTAGAAGTCTGAATAATCTGAACATTCGCGGACATTGAGCAACGGCAACAATATAATAATACGAGTTGTGTTAGAAGTCTGAATAATCTGAACATTCGCGGACATTGAGCAACGGCAACAATATAATAATCTGAACATTCGCGGACATTGAGCAACGGCAACAATATAATAATCTGAACATTCGCGGACATTGAGCAACGGCAACAATATAATAATCTGAACATTCGCGGACATTGAGCAACGGCAACAATATAATAATACGAGTTGTGTTAGAAGTCTGAATAATCTGAACATTCGCGGACATTGAGCAACGGCAACAATATAATAATCTGAACATTCGCGGACATTGAGCAACGGCAACAATATAATAATCTGAACATTCGCGGACATTGAGCAACGGCAACAATATAATACGAGTTGTGTTAGAAGTCTGAATAATCTGAACATTCGCGGACATTGAGCAACGGCAACAATATAATAATCTGAACATTCGCGGACATTGAGCAACGGCAACAATATAATAATCTGAACATTCGCGGACATTGAGCAACGGCAACAATATAATAATACGAGTTGTGTTAGAAGTCTGAATAATCTGAACATTCGCGGACATTGAGCAACGGCAACAATATAATAATACGAGTTGTGTTAGAAGTCTGAATAATCTGAACATTCGCGGACATTGAGCAACGGCAACAATATAATAATACGAGTTGTGTTAGAAGTCTGAATAATCTGAACATTCGCGGACATTGAGCAACGGCAACAATATAATAATACGAGTTGTGTTAGAAGTCTGAATAATCTGAACATTCGCGGACATTGAGCAACGGCAACAATATAATAATCTGAACATTCGCGGACATTGAGCAACGGCAACAATATAATAATACGAGTTGTGTTAGAAGTCTGAATAATCTGAACATTCGCGGACATTGAGCAACGGCAACAATATAATACGAGTTGTGTTAGAAGTCTGAATAATCTGAACATTCGCGGACATTGAGCAACGGCAACAATATAATAATACGAGTTGTGTTAGAAGTCTGAATAATCTGAACATTCGCGGACATTGAGCAACGGCAACAATATAATACGAGTTGTGTTAGAAGTCTGAATAATCTGAACATTCGCGGACATTGAGCAACGGCAACAATATAATACGAGTTGTGTTAGAAGTCTGAATAATCTGAACATTCGCGGACATTGAGCAACGGCAACAATATAATAATACGAGTTGTGTTAGAAGTCTGAATAATCTGAACATTCGCGGACATTGAGCAACGGCAACAATATAATAATCTGAACATTCGCGGACATTGAGCAACGGCAACAATATAATAATACGAGTTGTGTTAGAAGTCTGAATAATCTGAACATTCGCGGACATTGAGCAACGGCAACAATATAATAATCTGAACATTCGCGGACATTGAGCAACGGCAACAATATAATACGAGTTGTGTTAGAAGTCTGAATAATCTGAACATTCGCGGACATTGAGCAACGGCAACAATATAATAATCTGAACATTCGCGGACATTGAGCAACGGCAACAATATAATACGAGTTGTGTTAGAAGTCTGAATAATCTGAACATTCGCGGACATTGAGCAACGGCAACAATATAATAATCTGAACATTCGCGGACATTGAGCAACGGCAACAATATAATAATCTGAACATTCGCGGACATTGAGCAACGGCAACAATATAATACGAGTTGTGTTAGAAGTCTGAATAATCTGAACATTCGCGGACATTGAGCAACGGCAACAATATAATAATCTGAACATTCGCGGACATTGAGCAACGGCAACAATATAATACGAGTTGTGTTAGAAGTCTGAATAATCTGAACATTCGCGGACATTGAGCAACGGCAACAATATAATAATCTGAACATTCGCGGACATTGAGCAACGGCAACAATATAATACGAGTTGTGTTAGAAGTCTGAATAATCTGAACATTCGCGGACATTGAGCAACGGCAACAATATAATAATACGAGTTGTGTTAGAAGTCTGAATAATCTGAACATTCGCGGACATTGAGCAACGGCAACAATATAATACGAGTTGTGTTAGAAGTCTGAATAATCTGAACATTCGCGGACATTGAGCAACGGCAACAATATAATAATCTGAACATTCGCGGACATTGAGCAACGGCAACAATATAATAATCTGAACATTCGCGGACATTGAGCAACGGCAACAATATAATAATCTGAACATTCGCGGACATTGAGCAACGGCAACAATATAATAATCTGAACATTCGCGGACATTGAGCAACGGCAACAATATAATACGAGTTGTGTTAGAAGTCTGAATAATCTGAACATTCGCGGACATTGAGCAACGGCAACAATATAATACGAGTTGTGTTAGAAGTCTGAATAATCTGAACATTCGCGGACATTGAGCAACGGCAACAATATAATACGAGTTGTGTTAGAAGTCTGAATAATCTGAACATTCGCGGACATTGAGCAACGGCAACAATATAATAATCTGAACATTCGCGGACATTGAGCAACGGCAACAATATAATACGAGTTGTGTTAGAAGTCTGAATAATCTGAACATTCGCGGACATTGAGCAACGGCAACAATATAATACGAGTTGTGTTAGAAGTCTGAATAATCTGAACATTCGCGGACATTGAGCAACGGCAACAATATAATACGAGTTGTGTTAGAAGTCTGAATAATCTGAACATTCGCGGACATTGAGCAACGGCAACAATATAATAATCTGAACATTCGCGGACATTGAGCAACGGCAACAATATAATACGAGTTGTGTTAGAAGTCTGAATAATCTGAACATTCGCGGACATTGAGCAACGGCAACAATATAATAATACGAGTTGTGTTAGAAGTCTGAATAATCTGAACATTCGCGGACATTGAGCAACGGCAACAATATAATAATCTGAACATTCGCGGACATTGAGCAACGGCAACAATATAATAATACGAGTTGTGTTAGAAGTCTGAATAATCTGAACATTCGCGGACATTGAGCAACGGCAACAATATAATACGAGTTGTGTCTCCAACGTGCCCTACGAGAAGATGCGGCTGCTAAGTGATGCTTTCCATACTCTGGTAAGTAGCTTTCAATTTAAAGATGGTCCTCAAAGTCCAGACTCGTGACTCATTCAAGACATCTCATCCTCCAAAAAGATTCAAAATGCACGCGCCACTCCTGACGACTGAGACATTGATAGAGAGACATACATCTGTGTTTGGATTCCTAGTGTACCCATCATACGAAACACAGCAGCTTTATGCTGCTCTTTCACGCCGGTATTTTCTGCGAATGTTCCCATTGATGCTACAGCAAGATGTAAGCTGCACTGTGACTGTTGCAGTTGTTATGGTTCAACTCTACTTCTGGACTTATCTACATTACCATCAAAAGTATTTGGATATATAAATTTAGATCTCGAGTCTGGGTGTTTTGTCTTCTTGCATCTCTAACGCTGCATCTGGATCTCCCTTCGATCTGACTGTATAAGCATCAAACTGGAAGATGATGACGAGCATCAGTAATTAGTTTGCGTAGACCATAAATACTGAAGAGCCGAGTTGTGGTCGAATGGTTCAGGGTTGTCTAGGTTGTGCATCATTGCCTATCACGTGAACCCCTTGTTCTCAGATCAACCTTCGATGGCGTTGGATAGTAATCGGCACTGTAGTTGTCCACTTCGCTATCTGGTTGGTGTTCGCTGTGTTCTGGTACATCACGGCGCTCGCGCACTATGACTTCGAGCCGGACCCTCCCAAACGCAGTTGCGTCACGGGTGGCAAAGATTTTGTGACCATTTTTCTGGCATCCGTCGAAGCACAGGTATGTGATCGTATGTTATAAGTTTGAACAGTTGATGGTAAGTGATACATTCATCAGTTCGTGAAGTGAAGTCATCCGTCGCCAGTGGTACGTCGAAGAACCTACTCCTAAAAAGATCGGTAAAGGACCTAAGACTCTTCTGGTGTTGCGGCTGTTCATGGGCGGCTGGTTACGATCAGGCGATAATGTAACAAAAAGACATTGCAGCTACGTATCAGATCAAAGCAAAACATTATAATATATTAGGTTAAAAAAGCCATTATATATAACATATACCTAATGTATTAATATATACAATATATTAGAAAAATGTACTTAAGTTTTAACGGTAGTAGAGTTCGCTGAATAATTCCTCCTAACCAATAGATTTGCGGTTCCCTGTTCCTTTTAGTGCAACAGATAGTTTGTGGGTACAGCGTGGCGTATGATACTTGAGGGGATCGCTTCTTCTTCAATTAAAGGTTGTATTCTTCTGTAGTTAATCCAAGTAAACGGCAGTGATGAGATAATGGTTCGTGGTTTTGTTGGCTCGAGATGCAGGACGCAAGTGGGATGACATTGAAGCGCAATAGAGGTCATTTGAAGTCCCCAGTGACACACGACCAGCATCACAACACAATAGCCTAGCTTCTAATCTGCGAAACTTAAGGTCGCAGATTCTAATTCGCCATTCGACTATTGTCATGTGCTAGCTGTAAATGCGTGTCGTTTAAACTTGACCGGAATGTTAGTAATGTTAAAGAACGCACGGTGCCTTACCGACGGTCGCTCTGGCGTACTGGTACAGACATTAGTAGAGCCATGCTGTAGTTTGTTTCAAGCAGCACCATGACTAAATCAACTCTACAACGGGAAACTACGATTTGTCATACATAAATATTCAGCAAATAAGTACACTCAACATTTCTCTTTATTTTATTCAGCGGATGACAAACGAAGCTACATAACCTGATGGTAAGGGTTTCTTGATTCACGATGCAGGTGTGTTGTCAGTGTTGAGGGTCAGGGTGACAGAAGGCATCAGTGCGAAGGTTCTCCGGATTCCTTCATAAACCTCAGTAGCGCCATGGTCTGTTTCACGTAGGTAATCTGTGTTTTCGTAGTTCTTCTCCGGTTGAGGCGACCCATGCATGGTGTATCCAGACACTAACTGCGTGTAGACTCTAATATTTTTATATAATGTTCTTGTGAATGTTGATCATTCTCGCGATCTGAAATACACTTATCAACTCCTCGTATATCTTAGATATTTAAATAAACTGTTTGTGTTTGCGTGAATGTTTTAAATCAGAGGTTCCCAGATTTTTTTTCTGATAGACCACTTTCAAAATTTAGCTGGTTCCGGTGGACCCCCTGCAGCTACATTTCTATCATATTCCCAAAACTTGACAAAAAAAGTGGAATATGCAAGGTTTTACAAGTAACAGTCCCTGAGCGTCTTAAAATATGATCTGCCTACATTGACAGGTGAAGTCAAGCCAACCTTTTAGTTCTTCGCTATCGAAAGCAAATAAATTTTCATGGACCCCCGCTTAGGAATTGTGAATCCACATTTTTTTGTCACGCCAACGTAAACGGGAGGTCCATTTTGGGAACTAAGGATTTCAACAATAATATATTCTTGCATTTCTTTGTATTGAGGGTGAAAAACGAGCACACGATATACTTGATCGTGTCTGCGGCCACGACTGGCATGCTCATCATCGATAGGAAATCATTGCAGATGCCTCATCACTCCTCAGGTATCTGTGATGTAATGCCTCGTCACCAGTAATGAGATATCCGGATCCCAACACTCACCACTCTTTCCTTCTTTCGTCTTCTTCAAAATTCTTCGAGGGCCAGTCGACCCGTTCATGGTGGAGCTAGATTCGAAATGTAGCGTGACTCTTAAGTTTACCGGAAATAGTTAGTGGTCAGAAATGTCTAAATTAAGCATTCGCCTCCGCACCGGAAGTGACGGCGTCGTACCAATCCCACTGATTGAGGAAAATTGCTTACGTATTTCACAACAATGCCGACCCGGCTGGACCATTTCCTGAAATGCCCATTATCAATTTATTGTTGATTTGTTTGCTTTTGCCCGAAGAGAGGGTAAACCTTTGAAGCGTTTATAGTCTCACCTGTGAACCTTCTTCAATAACTGTGATGTCGCGACCAACGCTAAAGCCAACAAAACTAAGTAAAAACCTTGCGACCATTACACTATAACATTATAATAACATTATAATAACATTTTAATAACATTTTAATTAACAGTATCGCAGGCTAGCATAAAATAAAAATTATATATAATATAGGTAGATTCTAAGTACTTGAGATAAAAATATCTGATATAAAATAGAAGACTTCAGTTTGTCTGCTTCCCACACGAATGTGTCCGAAATTAACGCTCAACTATCTCTTTTCTTTAATTTGATGCTTTAACTGTGTCTGTAACTACTTCAAATTAACAGATCTCATTCTCTTAGACTTTTTCTATAATATTAGGGTGACAAACGACACAGTTCAACAGATGATAAGTGATGACCGCCTATGACGTACATACATCAAAGATGGAATGAGTTGTTACAATTAATTGGATTAATTTGTATATATTTACATTTCATAACACATAATATTTCTTTCTTATTATGTGTGCACCCTTTGACAATAAACTAAACTGTTTTCCTTTTTCTTCTTCCTTTCTAATTTTTTCCTGTTTGTTTTATTTAATACCAATACATTTACTGTATTGATCGGTAAGGATATTTTTGTATTGACTTCCCATGAAAAAAACAACGCAAAAGAACAATAAAGTCTTCAGAAGTAACGTGATAGTTGGCTAGGTGGCGCTACGAGATACGAGTATATCTAAAGCTGTCATTAAATTGCGTTAATTTTAAATTAAAATTACCAAAGTATTTATTACTAATATGCGTATTCTATCTGTAACTTATACATTTGTATATAAAAAAATCCCTAATTACGCCTAACTTTTTGAAATGATAATATATTTTCCAGTACGATCCTTGTTTTCACTTCCGCTAGATGACGCTGTTTCAAAAGTATAATAATTAGTAAAACTTTCAAATGAATATTTCTTAAAAACGGTCGCAATATTTGTCAAAATGTTTATGTTACTCTGTCACAGTGAAAATATCTTTAATATTCATCACAACATTTTTATTTCAGACGACAATCGGTTTCGGGGATCGTGCTATTGATGAAGAGTGTCCGGAGTCTATATTTCTTTTCATCATGCAGGTGAAATGGTTTCCCTGGCAGTAATTTACAAATAATGATTATACACCATAAGATTTAACAGTGTTAGACCTTCTTCTAATTACTATCTGTCTGTACCATGAATGGGTAGGCATTGACCATGTATTCCATATTAGTCCCCAGGGGAGACAACAAGTCCTATTATTCCTGATCGAGGGTGAGTTTTGGTGTCATGAGTAGCAGGAATTACTTTCCACTTTTTGAGATGTTAATATTTATATAAATAATAATTTGCCGTTAGTAATTGTTTGGACGCCAGAAATGGTGTGAAAAGTTAAGAAAACAAATCCAACCATTTCTGTTCACAATCAAAAATAAAAATCATGTAGGTATTATGTTGAAATTCATTAATTGAGTATTAAAAAAAAAGTTCAACACAATACATGATTTTTATTTTTGGTTGTGTACAAAAATGGTGATTTTATTTATCACTCCCAAGTACTATAAATAATGGTGTGATCGAGTGCCTGTGCGAACGCGACAATTGAAGTAATTTTATCGGCAATTGGGATGTGGGCCAGCGGAGTGATTTTAGCTGCACCCCGCCCAGACACGTTAAAAGTATAACGGCATTAAGATTTATCGAAATTGAATAGACAAACGTATACCATCAGGTGGGCAATGCACTTTTTTAAATTACATTGAGAGTAACAAACTCACACACAGTTCACCTGACGGCAAGTGCTTCCTGCAAACCATGACATCTACATTCATCCTTCACAAGAAATCATAATACAAACGCGTTATCACCCTTGAGGAGTGAGACGCAATGCCTCGTCACCAGTAACAAATGTCCCAACATAAAAAATGTGTAATTTTATTTAATTCCAGTTGATCCTGGGCACAGGGCTGTCAGGGGTGCTGACGTGTGTGGTGTACGCCAAGCTGACGCGACCGGAGAAGCTGTCGCGGGACGGCGTGGGGTTCAGCAAAAGAGCCGTCGTGAGTTCAGTGTTTAGTTGTTTGTGTTCTTTGATTCCACTTTAGAAGAAGTCAATTATTTTAATTTATTATTGTATATTTAATTATGAAGACATTAAATCTCTCGAGAACTTTTCTGCTTTATGCTAAGCGTTTCCCGGCAGGCTTGGGACTTAAATAGGTAAAATAATAAAGATAATGTCTCGAGATCTAGGCGACTCTTTTCACTTTTATCTTTTTTTTAGATAACAAATGAGGAATCAGCTTACTGTCATCTGCCTTATGATTCCTTGTCAAGAATGAAAGTGCGATGCCATCATTTCTTTGTGCTCAGAACTGTGTGTAATAAAAAAAGTCTCGTTTCTTGAGGGTCTTTTCGATTTAGAGCTATCTACTGTCTACCCTGATTATATGGTATGACATGGTGGGTATATTTTTTAACTCCAGATTAGTATGCGAGACGGCAAGCTGTGCCTGATGTTCCGTGCCTGGGACCTGAACTACGACCACATCATCAGCTCGGAGTTCAGCGCCCACTTCGTGAACACGTACCGGTGGGTCCATGTGTAACTTGTACTCGATGCGGACAATGCTCTTTAAATATAAACACATATTAGTGCTTGGTACATACCAACATACATACATACCTTTTAAGTAATATTCTTACTTGTGTATCACGCAGTATATGTACCGTTTTCTTCGGACAATAAGACGTACGTTTTTATATAGATTAATGGACTCAAATTATAGATGCGTCTTATGGTCTGAAGAATATTTTATTTATATAAAATTTCGCGTGAAGCGCACAGTGGTGAATTGTTGTGTGGTGTGTTGTGGTTTTGAATTTTTTGTAATACCGACATCTTCTATTTGCATATTAGGAAATTTAATGGAAAAATATCTAATCAGCTGTCATTCGATTCTACGTAGTGTCCAATTTGTTCACTCAAAATACTTATTTTTGTAGTATAAAAGACTATCTTTCCTCCTCAGCACGAAAGAAGGTGAGGTGATCCGCTACCTCGCGCGCAGCCTGCCCCTGCAGCAGCGCCAGTTCCTGCTGTGGCCGGTCACCTTGCTACACGTGATCGACCACGCCTCACCGCTCTACAACCTTACCTCCCAGGACATCTGCAATAACAGGTAATGTCAAATACATTTAGACTCTTACAGTGTAGCCACGCTGCAGATTTGATCTAGTTGCTAATCAAACGGGGAGGGAAATGCTGGTTATACGGATCAGCATCTCCCTCGATGAGAGTAGGGATACGGAGACCCTTGTTGTTGAAGCATTCCACTACACTCCACAAGGAAATGCATCTGCATTATTATCATTACATACATCATATCATTACATTTTTTTTGTTTTTTGTGTGTGAGTATTGCTGTTGGTCCAGAGACCTTTTCAGCTTCATCTGATTAGACCCGCGAGCGGGGGCACACTGAGTAGGGAGACAACGACGATGCTGCGAAGCTGGTGCGGAGACTGCTGCTGCACTCCGACCCTTATGGACAAAGAACGTCTACGACAACAGAGGGGGGGGCGATAATACGATCCGAGGGCCCCTCATTAGGAAGTACGGAACCTCGAATCAGGTCGCTGTCTAATGAAAGTTTTTAAAAGTTCTTTCAAAAGCATTCTATTGTTGAAACAAAATCAGTAAATGTAAGCCTACGATAACATTTCTTAAGTGCATTATATTAAACCCGCTCACTGAAATATATGCATCGTATCTTCACACATTTATATAATTTTTCCATTCTACACTGTATATTGACGCTCCCTCCGCTATTGCGGCGTACTGCTGAGCACGGGGTGGGCAGGAGGCCAGCGCGGCGTACTGCTGAGCACGGGGTGGGCAGGAGGCCAGCGCGGCGTACTGCTGAGCACGGGGTGGGCAGGAGGCCAGCGCGGCGTACTGCTGAGCACGGGGTGGGCAGGAGGCCAGCGCGGCGTACTGCTGAGCACGGGGTGGGCAGGAGGCCAGCGCTGCGTCACCTTCATACAGTATACGCTGAGTCTACTCGCTCTTGCTAACTTCACTTATTGCACCTCCTTGTGCGATTAATATTTGCGTTAGACATTCAATGGACGTATGTCTGTTGCCTTGTTTTAGTGGCAATAAGTAAGCGACCAGCTGGTGTACATAAAACATGTATGGAGATTGTAATAAATAGAAAAAATACGACAAAATGAAAAATATTATTTCTTCTATAAAGGAATACTTTTTTATAATATTAAGGGTAACAAACGAGCACATATTTCACGTGAAGGAAACGTCCCATGACATCTACATCTACATCTACATCTACATCTACATCTACATCTTCAACAAAAATTCAAGATGAACATGCGTTGTCACCCTTGAGGACTGACATGGAATTCCCGAGTCACTTGTAATTACGGACATGCTGGCGGGTGTGAAAGTCTAGTCCTTTCCCGGTCGAGTCGAAACGCTGATGTTGCGATAAGAAACCAGCTGCCGTGTATTTTGTGAAGATGATATAAAACCATTTCTATGTTACACGGACACACGGACACACTCGCCCTCGACACTATAATATTATAATAACATTTTCATTATTAGTCAACGGGTTGTCAGTGGTTTTTTATAGAATAGTAAGTTTACAAGCAGCACACCTCGTGGTAAGTGATCTCCGCTGCCCCGGACATCCGCACCACTAGAGGAGACGCAGATGCGTGCCGGCCGTTAAGGAACGTGTAGCATGTTTTCCAGAATGTCTCTAAGTGGTACTTGAAATGTATCATGCTGTTATTATTTATTGAACAGATTGTGACTTCCCTTATTAACAATCCCGACCCCCTGGTTGAGAAACCATCTTGTCGACTCCTTAAACGTCAGAATATTTTCTCTCTACAGACTTTCACAAATGTAAAGGTTTCATTGTCACCTCCATACATCATTTTATTTCAACTTCGTACAAATTACTTTCTTTCCAGTTACGAGATCACAATCAGCTTAAAAGGCGCATCAGCATCCATGGGCACCTTCACGCAGAGCCAGACTTCGTACCTTCCGCGGGAGATTCTCTGGGGTCACCGGTTTCTTCCGGTTGTCAAGTGAGTCTTTTTTTATTGAATTGAAGATGAAGAACCAGCACACATCACCTACTGGAAAGTGACCACACCTTCATTTATCCGCGCAATGGATCTATAATTCATATTCATTGTCACCCCTGAGGACAAAGATGAAATTCCTCGTCACCAGTAATAAGGCTCTTCGAATCTCTACACTCACCAGACGAAACACAGTAATGTTATACTGCTGTTATACGCTGGTATTCTGTGAGAGTCGACAAATTCATTCCGTAATCAATACTGCAGCACACCTCTACCACCACTGTTTCGGAGCCGAAAACTTTTTGGTTTGACGTATATATGTTTTGTGTTTCTGACACTGCATCGAAGCCTTCCTCAGTTCGTTACATCGGACTAGGGAAGAGGAAGACAAGTGAATTGAGCTGTGTTCGCGCAAATGCTTACGGCACTATACAATATTCTACACCGTTGATATCATCTGGCACTCACTGGAAGACATCGCCGAGGTTGAAGTCGACCATAATCCTTCATCTACAATTTTTTTTATATAGAATAGGTGGCAAACGCGCAAGCAGTAGTTGTGCGTGGCGGGAGATTTCGCGTGAAGCGCGCATCGGTGGATTGCCAACCATCGAGATGATGAGGATGAAATAATGAATTCTGTCGTGATGTACGATGTTTAACCTCAGCGACTGCAATTACTCCGAATACTCCTCAGAAAACTCACCATGATAAATTCTCTTCGCAACGCCTTTAAATCAACCCGATCGAAAAGTACCTGGTCGTCAAGGATTCGAACCGCTCTTCGTTGAATGCGGCAAACGGAGAAGACAACAGTTTTCCATGTGAGGCCGAAAAAAGCCATTGCCCCTTGTAAAATAACAAACAGTAGTCCGACATGAAATACTGTCTCCCTCTATTAAGCACGGCCAGTCGTTTAGATGACAATTTGGCCTTAACCCCCAAGTGACCGCGGACTGAAGTAGCAAGGGGAGTGTTTTCAAAATAAGGAGATGCTACAAGGTATTCTTTTTAACGGTAAACGCGCAAACTTGTCTCTGCGTGGGGTTAAATTGGATTATCTCGATGTAGAGTTATAAGAAGTAAAAATGAGTTATTTTAAGAGTATATTTATCTTATACAGATATGACCCTCGTAAGCAGAAGTACGTTGTGGATGACGCGAGGCTCGACGTGACCGAGCCAGTGGAGACGCCCCGCTGCAGCGCCAGACAGTTTTATAGGTGAGATATACATGCAGTAGGTAGAGGCGGCGCCGCGTCTGCTGCGCACATGCGCGCCCATCATTGGGTGGGCTATTCCATAATATATATTTATATATATATATAAATATGTGTATATATATATATACATATTATATATATATATATATTATATATATATATAGCTTTCTTTTCCAGTACCAATTGCCGCATCTGCATTATGATTCCTTATCGGATGAATGTGCCGGGGGCCGCAGGACCACCATCAGATAAACTGTGTGCTATATTGTCACCCTCAGTGCAACAAAAACACTCTCTAAAAAACAATTAAATTTGTTTACTACAATTTTCTTTAGGTTCAGTACATCCAGCAAAGAAACCGTGCGAACTCCGGGCAGCCCTGGCAGCTTCAGTGAGAAGGTCTCCACGTTTCACCTGGAGAGAGCGTCGTCTTTTAAACGGAAGGACAGAAAATCTTAACAGTCATTTAACATTGTTACCATATATAATAATTCGTATATTCACTTGTTTATTTTTGTTTTGTATTTAGTAAAGATCGAAAAGCTGTGAAAAGATATTGGATGATAAATAATTTAAAAAATAACCAAATATTTCCTTGGAAATAAGAAATATGTACAGATAAAATATACAAAGAAAGTTTATTTCTAATTAGTTATAAATTCTGAAAAATTTTAACTTTTTTAAATTAATAGGCTATGGACTTGCCGTGTTGTATGATATAAGTTAAAGTATTATTTTTTCAAACTTTTTTATTTCTGTTATTCAAAGTAATCAAAGATGAAAGATGAATGGCAAAGATGCATCGACTACATGGGAATCGATGCATCTTTGCCAACGCAGTGGTAGTTTATTGATGCCCTTCTTATAAAAATCAGCTGGACGGGAGGCAACAAACCCTTAAAGGCGTTTTGTATTACCTGTCGGGAATTTAATTTTTTTCCCGCTAAAAAGTTGGCCAAATTTTGAAAAAAGTAATAGTTGGTGGGTGCAAGGTCTGGTGAGTACGGTGGATGAGGGAGAGTTTCCAAACCCAACTCTTGTAGCTTGGAGACTATCCGTTGTGCAGTATGGGGTCGCGCGTTGTCGTGTAGGAGCAGCGGGGACGACCGATAGACCAAAGCTGGTTGCAGATGTGCTTCTCATTCTCAGCTTCTCCATCATTGTCTTCAGTTCTTCACAGTACACATCTGCAGTAATGCTCATACCGTTTGGTTAGACCATCAAAGAGTAGCCATCAATTTTCTAGAGGTCATTTCTGGTTTAGGACATTGCTTTGGTGCTGAACCAGGATCTAACCAACTTGCTGAGCGTTTACGACTGTCGAACAGAATTCACTTTTCATCGCATGTTACAATTCGGTTCAAAATTCTTTAATTTCTGTGGCTGTTGAGCAGCGCGAGGCAGGTCTCAACGCGTACGTTGCGCTGGCGATCGTTAAGTTCGTGGGGCACCTTTCTATCAAGCTTTTTTACCTTGCCAATTTGTCGCAAATGGACCAATATTGTTTTGATGTTAACATCAAAAGCTGCTGCTAGCTCGGCAGTAGATTGAATATCATCAGCTTCCACAATCGCCTTTAATTCATAATTGTTGACCAAAGTGTCCGGACGACCACGAGGTTCATTTTTCAAATCAAAATTTCCAGAACGGAACCGGGCGAACCAATAACAGGTTGTGCGTTCGTTTGTAAAGTTCTCTCCGTAAACGTTGATGATGTTACGTGCCGTTTGTGCCGCGTTGGTGCCACGACGTATTCCATAATTACACGAATTGACATGTAATTTTTTCATAGTATCCATTATGAATAAAAATGTTCAAACGTAATGAAAATACAAAGCTAATCAACAAACATAAGACTGATGTTGTAAAAAACAATGTCATGTTTTTAAAACAAAATTAATTTGAATTTAGAATACACAGTCAATCAAAACTTTGAACTTAAGACAAAAGCTCCACTTCCCTTCATAGAATAAGAATTTTATGCATTTTGTCCATATCTTTTGTACCCATAACTTCATTCCTGTCTCAACCATAACAGGCTAAGCCTAATACTAGCTATCGACTATCGTAGAACTAAGAAGAACCAAATCTCATCCTCATCATCTCGATGGTGCGCAGTCCACCTCTGTGCGCTTCACGCGGAATCTCCTGCCACGCACGACTGCTCTGTAGAATCAGCTGTCGCCAGCGGTGGTGCTGAACCGATACGACTTAGGGACCTTCAAGAGAAGAGCCTACACCTTCCTTCAAGGCAATGCATTTGCAACTCTTCTGGTGTTGCGGATGTCCAGAGCGGCGGCGACCGCCTGCCACCAGGTGAGCTGGTGAGCTGCTTGGTCGCTCGGCGTCAATACTATAAAGAAACGTTGAGAAATTAAAAGAAAGCCACCTAACAGTTACACACTTACGTGGCATCGGCCGGCAAGTAATCATAGCTTTGTTTATGGGTTGTCGGCCGCTGTTAGCCCGTGGTAACGACCATAAGGGCTCCGGAGAAGGAGTCTCGGCTTGGACGGTAACCCAAACAGTAACCACTTATCAGGTAAACTGTATGATCATGTGCCGTATTATATAAAAGAATCACCAGTTGAAGCCAGCGGTTACTCAAGCCACTTAAGCCGGTTCCACCAAAACATCTCTCATACGATGTTCAAACAAAGATACATCGCTATTTATTTACACATGTCAACGCACCTTCAACAAGCACAAGCAACGTTTCTCAACCTGGGAGTCGCGATCCCTTGTCGCGTTGTTATAAGTGCGGGTGGGAATCATTTCACTAAATAACACCTGTATTCATGGCAATAGTTCATTAAAGGAATGAATAAATGTTTTATAAAATTAAATATTAGCAATAACAACATGTCTAAATAAACTTTTAACTTACACTGTATAAATAGTGTGTTAGTAGTGTGTTGTAGTATGTTATTATATATGTATAGTGAAGGGGAGGTTTAGGTGTTGGCTTTATCGTGGTTCGCCAAAAGGTGGTTGAGAAACAATAGTCTAGGCCATACGTAGAATTGATCAAAACATAAAATCAGTACAAATATATTTGTTCCTTATCTACTCTAAGGATAGAGGTGTCTTATCTTACGTCGTAGATAACACTCAGTTGTGAAACGAACCTCAAACAATATACAACTTAATACGTTCACGAATCACTCACTACACGAGGACAATGCTTTATAAACTTATAATAAACCAAAGATAAGCTAATTCATTGAAGCCATTTTATCTGTAATGTATACTGTAAATTATTAAATAAATAAACATGTTTTCGTTAATATCGGTCAAGATATAGAAGTGAATACATAAGTTAAATTTAGATTGACTAAAACTAGAACAGTGCCGTGAGAATGGACTACGATGACGAAAGAAGAGGCAGCCGGAGTCGGGCTTTGGAAAGATCTGTAAGCTACTCAGCGGCCATAGGCAACGGTTCCGGCAGATCTTCCATAGAAATACCCGCAATGGTTAACACCGAAGTATACACGAACGAGGAGATAAAGAAACATTACAGAATATCACAGACTTATGTCGAGGGTAAGGAAATCACTTTCCCAACTTTAGTCACTAATGTCGACACTAACCAAGTGCCACCCAGTGTCGACAGCATCGTCTCCGATGCGTCCCAGTATTCCAGTGAGGATGATCACACAGATACAGGTCTAACCATGACCATCGACGTGGAGACTACTGACAGTCCAAAGACCTCAGAGACGAGGCACATATCCGATGCATCTACCCAGCCCATGGTCAGCTCGAACGCAACAAACGACACGTATGACAGGATTGATTTCATTGAAAGTATCTACAATGATCCGGATCACAAAATTGGAACAAATCATGGATATTCAACGCCGTATAGTAGAAGGAGTAAAAAAGGCAGTAAACGCAGGTGAGTTGGAGTCATGTTTTAAAACAAAATTAATTTGAATTTAGAATACACAGTCAATCAAAACTTTTAACTTAAGACAAAAGCTCCACTTCCCTTCATAGAATAAGAATTTTATGCATTTTGTCCATATCTTTTGTATCCATAACTTCATTCCTGTCTCAACCATAACAGGCTAAGCCTAATACTAGCTATCGACTATCGTAGAACTAAGAAGAACCAAATCTCATCCTCATCATCTCGATGGTGCGCAGTCCACCTCTGTGCGCTTCACGCGGAATCTCCTGCCACGCACGACTGCTCTGTAGAATCAGCTGTCGCCAGCGGTGGTGCTGAACCGATACGACTTAGGGACCTTCAAGAGAAGAGCCTACACCTTCCTTCAAGGCAATGCATTTGCAACTCTTCTGGTGTTGCGGATGTCCAGAGCGGCGGCGACCGCCTGCCACCAGGTGAGCTGGTGAGCTGCTTGGTCGCTCGGCGTCAATACTATAAAGAAACGTTGAGAAATTAAAAAGAAAGCCACCTAACAGTTACACACTTACGTGGCATCGGCCGGCAAGTAATCATAGCTTTGTTTATGGGCTGTCGGCCGCTGTTAGCCCGTGGTAACGACCATAAGGGCTCCGGAGAAGGAGTCTCGGCTTGGACCGTAACCCAAACAGTAATCACTTATCAGGTAAACTGTATGATCATGTGCCGTATTATATAAAAAGAATCACCAGTTGAAGCCAGCGGTTACTCAAGCCACTTAAGCCGGTTCCACCAAAACATCTCTCATACGATGTTCAAACAAAGATACATCGCTATTTATTTACACATGTCAACGCACCTTCAACAAGCACAAGCAACGTTTCTCAACCTGGGAGTCGCGATCCCTTGTCGCGTTGTTATAAGTGCGGGTGGGAATCATTTCACTAAATAACACCTGTATTCATGGCAATAGTTCATTAAAGGAATGAATAAATGTTTTATAAAATTAAATATTAGCAATAACAACATGTCTAAATAAACTTTTAACTTACACTGTATAAATAGTGTGTTAGTAGTGTGTTGTAGTATGTTATTATATATGTATAGTGAAGGGGAGGTTTAGGTGTTGGCTTTATCGTGGTTCGCCAAAAGGTGGTTGAGAAACAATAGTCTAGGCCATACGTAGAATTGATCAAAACATAAAATCAGTACAAATATATTTGTTCCTTATCTACTCTAAGGATAGAGGTGTCTTATCTTACGTCGTAGATAACACTCAGTTGTGAAACGAACCTCAAACAATATACAACTTAATACGTTCACGAATCACTCACTACACGAGGACAATGCTTTATAAACTTATAATAAACCAAAGATAAGCTAATTCATTGAAGCCATTTTATCTGTAATGTATACTGTAAATTATTAAATAAATAAACATGTTTTCGTTAATATCGGTCAAGATATAGAAGTGAATACATAAGTTAAATTTAGATTGACTAAAACTAGAACAGTGCCGTGAGAATGGACTACGATGACGAAAGAAGAGGCAGCCGGAGTCGGGCTTTGGAAAGATCTGTAAGCTACTCAGCGGCCATAGGCAACGGTTCCGGCAGATCTTCCATAGAAATACCCGCAATGGTTAACACCGAAGTATACACGAACGAGGAGATAAAGAAACATTACAGAATATCACAGACTTATGTCGAGGGAAAGGAAATCACTTTCCCAACTTTAGTCACTAATGTCGACACTAACCAAGTGCCACCCAGCGTCGACAGCATCGTCTCCGATGCGTCCCAGTATTCCAGTGAGGATGATCACACAGATACAGGTCTAACCATGACCATCGACGTGGAGACTACTGACAGTCCAAAGACCTCAGAGACGAGGCACATATCCGATGCATCTACCCAGCCCATGGTCAGCTCGAACGCAACAAACGACACGTATGACAGGATTGATTTCATTGAAAGTATCTACAATGATCCGGATCACAAAATTGGAACAAATCATGGATATTCAACGCCGTATAGTAGAAGGAGTAAAAAAGGCAGTAAACGCAGGTGAGTTGGAGTTTAATTAATTCAGAAAAAAGTCTGCGTTTAAACGTTAAACCAATGACCTATACATATGTGTTTTTTTATAACATTGAGAGTAAGAAACTCACACACAGTTCACCTATTGGCAAGTGATTCCATCCTTTCATTCATCCTTGACAAGGAATTAAAATGCGTTGTCACCTTTGAGGACTAAAATGGACTGCTTCGTCACCAGTAATAAAGATCTCCGGATCCCTGCACTCACTAGACGAAACACAGCAGCATTAAGCTGCTATTTCACGCTGGTATTCTGTGAGGGCGTGGTCCATCCCCGGCCGCGCCGCCCCATTCATTCTGCAGCTGGCAAGGAACTACAGCGTATCTGTACCACTAACAAACGAGTACACAGTTAAACAGATACTACGGGTAAGCGATTGCTTTGATCCACTATGCTCATCTATAAGGAATAATAACGCAGTTGCACTGTCGCTCCTGAGCATTAAGAGAATGCCTCGCCATTAGTAAGACTATTGGGATCTCTACAGCGACCAGACGCAACACAGCAGCATTAAGTTGCTATTCCACTCTGGTATTCTGTGAGGGCGTGCTCCATCCCCGGCCGCGCCGCCCCATTCATTCTGCAGCTGGCAAGGAACTACAGCGTATCTGTACCACTAACAAACGAGTACACAGTTAAACAGATACTGCGGGTAAACGATTGCTTTGATCCACTTTGCTCATCTATAAGGAATAATAACGCAGTTGCACTGTCGCTCCTGAGCAAGAGAATGCCTCGCTATTAGTAAGACTATTGGGATCTCTACAGCGACCAGACGCAACACAGCAGCATTAAGCTGCTATTCCACTCTGGTATTCTGTGAGGGCGTGCTCCATCCCCGGCCGCGCCGCCCCATTCATTCTGCAGCTGGCAAGGAACTACAGCGTATCTGTACCACTAACAAACGAGTACACAGTTAAACAGATACTGCGGGTAAACGATTGCTTTGATCCACTTTGCTCATCTATAAGGAATAATAACGCAGTTGCACTGTCGCTCCTGAGCAAGAGAATGCCTCGCTATTAGTAAGACTATTGGGATCTCTACAGCGACCAGACGCAACACAGCAGCATTAAGCTGCTATTCCACTCTGGTATTCTGTGAGGGCGTGCTCCATCCCCGGCCGCGCCGCCCCATTCATTCTGCAGCTGGCAAGGAACTACAGCGTATCTGTACCACTAACAAACGAGTACACAGTTAAACAGATACTGCGGGTAAACGATTGCTTTGATCCACTTTGCTCATCTATAAGGAATAATAACGCAGTTGCACTGTCGCTCCTGAGCAAGAGAATGCCTCGCTATTAGTAAGACTATTGGGATCTCTACAGCGACCAGACGCAACACAGCAGCATTGAGTTGCTATTTTGCACTGGTATTCAATGTAATAGACATTAAGCTTTGTATGTTTAACTATCCTAGGTTGTAGGGTTTTCGTAATGGGTGGAATATAGTAAAATTACTACTAATTTATTTTTAACGCTTTTAAATTTCAAGGCTCTCTCAAACAGTTGTTTGAGAGAGCCTTGAAAGTTTAAACGTATAAATAAACTATTAATTAAAATATTATTATAATTACATAGTACAAATGGTTGCAAGGTCTAACTATAGATTTTACCTTTTTTGTCTACTCTATGGGTTGCGACAAAAAATGATTGGGATACAATGGCATACATTAATCCTTTTCTTGGACATCCTCTCTAGAAAGTGTGTTGGAATTTAGTCCATCACACGGATTCACTGGAGACTTCTTGTAAATACTACTCTGTCAAGAAAGCACCGGGAAAAGATCAATAATACACAAAATGTTAGTTATTCATCCAAATTTATTTTATCGCCTTCAAAGGATGCTCCATCAGAAACGATACACGTACGCCAACGAATAATCCAATCATCAAAAAAAAATTTAAACGCTTTTTTCAATATTGAGTTCAGTTCTCGCCGCCAATTCTCCTTTGTCTTCTATGGAATGAAAACGGTTGTTACGAAGTGGTAATTTGAGTTTAGGAAAAAGAAAGAAGTCAGCAAGAGCAATATATGGTTAACTGTTGGTGTGTTGTGGTTGCTCAATGTATTTGTTAAATTTTTGTTCAAAAATTCGTTCACAATGATGGCCTTTAAAATGGTACGCATGTACTAGTGAGAAAAAGAAAGTTCGGCGGGTAGCTCTCTCAAACTTAAATGAGGATTTTCAGTCACTATTTCCTACACTTTTGCGATGCAAAGACGTTAATGCCCTACCAGAGCGAGGCAAATCTTCCAAACTCTCGTCCACTTTTGGACGCTCTGTACCACGCATAAGCACGTATTATTGATAAAGTCGATTCACCTTCTGTAAAATTTTCAGTGAATTCGAACACAAAATTCCATTGGCGAGGCAAAATTTAAGACAAACCCATTATGAATGAACTGAATGTATGTATGTAAACATATGCTTTCCGACGTCATGTGGGATATCATCATTTGTAATTTGTAATTGACATTTATGTTGATGCGGGGAGCTAATGTCGTACTCGGTTTAGTGTAGAGATCCCTGGGCTCAACTACTGGTAACGAGGTATTAAATTTTAGTCCTCAGAGGTGACATCGCATGCCCATCTTGAATCTTGGTTGAGGGTGTGGATGAGATGGACGGCATCAAGCAGTATCAGGTGAACAACTTGCGTGGTGCTCCATGATAGAGCAGCATAACCAGGGATCACATGACCACATCACATGATCCGTACTTCACGAGCTGTCCTGATGCTATGAGCTATGATGTAGATGCCGTACGCAGTTCTCACTTACCATCTTTGTGCTCGTTTGTCAGCGCTGATATTTAAACCCGATAACCGATGGGGAAGAAAGGTTCTTGAGTAGCAACCTTGAACAGTCACAGCGTACGACCCCACTAGATGGGCGACCACCTATGCAAGTTTACTGGACGTGGCGTGGGGTTGTGCTTGGTAGCAATCTGTGTTGGCAACCTATGTCCAACAGTGGACTACGTGTCGGCTGTGATCACGACGCTGAATAAATTTAGTTATCTATTAACTATAAACGGGCATGAGGTGAATAGGTAATTTGTTTTATTACTTATGAATAAATACAAATCGGAACATCGCCAGACCTAACGAGACTTCTATTTGACATTGTTTAAATTTTTACGTATTTTTACGTAATCTTATCCAAATTATCGATATCGGAGCTTATCGACTCATAAAATGGCCTAGAAGTGAGATCATACTTACAAATATTTACGCTGAAATTTCGCCGTAGTTTTCAATTTTACATTTCTCTGAATCATTACAATAAATATCATATTATCAGTATATATTTATATATATATATATATATATATATATATATATATATGTATTTATGTTTGCACATAAACGTTATTATATGTTTATAAATATCTTTTTTATATCATATATTATGTAGACTTTCTCTACTCAAAGGAAGTGAATGCCGTTTGGCAAATTCGCCTGTTTGTACAAATATTTTTTACGTGTAAATAAAGTTTATTAACCAGGGAAATTGCAATTTTGAATCATCATCATTATTTCAGGCAGTAATTATTCATTAATTATTCATTGAGTCATTTGCGCCAGGAATTACTAGTCACGGGATGGAATTGTGTGCGCTTTTTTCGAGTCCTAGTTTAATATGAAAATATTTAAATTTAATATTATGTGTCAATAGCAATATAGTATAGAATACGTTCAGCGAAACTAAAGGATTATAGGTTCGTATCCGCCATTCGACTAATCGTGAACCATCTCTTAACATGAGCATTTTAAGCTTTGTTGGAGTGGTTAACCAGAATTTTAATGTCAATCCTGACATGCTTTTAAAAAAGAATCTTGTAACTCATTATCTGACAATTAAATTACAAGATGTCAGTGTAAAATAGACTTAAATACATTCTGAAATTTATACAAAATCATGTGAAATTTGATAAAGAAAAAAACTTGTCAAGTGCGAGTTGCGTGGCTAGAGTTCCGTACCATTCTGTTCTCCTTGAGAACTTTACGAATTTTTGAGTATTAGAGAAGTCCCCTATATCTCTTGAACTATGCATTTAAAAATAATAATGAAAATTACTTTTTTTATCTTATAAGTTGTTTAATTAACGTCATGTGCCCTCAAAATATTTATCCTCAATTTAGGAATTTATTTATTCACTGCATGTTATCGTGATCGGGTTATATCTTCATGTGTACCAAATTAAACGAAAGATTTGGAAGAAATAAGATGTGAGAGACCAACAAACAAACAGACAGATAGACAGACAGGAGAATGATCCCACAAGGTTTCCGTTTTTTCATCGAATGTACAGAACCCTAAAGAGGAGATATTTTATCTTTTATCTTTTGTCCGCTACTAATGATGTTATTAAAAATATTATATTTGCAATTAAATCGATGATATTTTTTAATCCGCCCTTTATCTCATTTAAATGGAACAGTGACAGTAGATAGCCTGCTAAATTATTTTGATGCCAATTCATATACAAGCTTACAAATTACTTCACTATTTCTTTTTAGGGCTGATGGCCACTTTACGTCCCAGAACTTTGACAGCTTCACCGGGGTGAAAGGTTTAGGACACCAGAAACCTTTATGTATGAGTAGCCAGCACAAGCATTCCCGAGATGGAGCCGCGGTTTAGCTCGTTAGATTCCGGGCCAAACGACTGACTCGAGGATGTCCGAAAAGGCCGAACCTCGACTCGGTCAGTTGCTTTTTTCAGAAAAAGTTTATCACCTTAATCATTTTTACTAGAGAAGGTCTTAAGCTACCACAGAATACAAAATTAACACAAACTGTGTAATGTCACAATTGCATATCGACCGCTGTGTCCAAAAACAAACGTCCCACGCCTCTACCCAGCTCGTGTGTTGCTTACTTGGGAACAGTGAAGCTATTAATAAATATCCCCATAATCCCTAATAATTTATTATTAAATAATTGATGTGCCATCATACCAGGTATTCATTATGATTAAAATGTCATACATTTCAAATTGTGCAATAGTTTCTCTTGTAAAACAAATGAAATATAAAACATTATATTGCATCAAAATAATAAACATATACAATACAATATACATATACAATAGAATATACAATAGAATTATTAAATGTCAACTATCAAAATGTCAGTCATTAAAAATAATTACTATGTTATTCGTTAATTAAATACACAATGATAATTGTCAAAAAGATAATGTATTATAATGCCTAGATGCCCACAAATGGGTTTTATATTTATTTATGTATGTAGGCTTTTACTTTTTTTATTAATAAAAAGAAAAAAAAATAAAAATATATCGACCGTTACGTACAAATAATTTTTTCTCATAATTTATTTGAGAAACAGTTAAATAATATGAATTTTTTAATTTAAATATTCTATTCTATTTAGTTTTTTTTGTATATATGTGATGCTGTTGATCCAGAGACCTTTACAGATTTGTCTCGCGAGCGGGGGCCCGCTTAGTCTTTACTGATAGTTATATTCCACTCATCTTCCTGTTTTTTTTTAATTTCGGTTAACTGTAAGATAGGTACCTACGTACACGTAAGTATCACGTGCAGTAAACATGTGTCATTGGTACATATCAAAGTTGAATTATATAAAGATTAAAAAAGTTTAATACGTATGATTTCGGTGTGTCTATTCAAATAAATAATAAATATTAGAAGATGGAATCTGTGTACAATATTTGAATACAACCCACGTTCCACTACGCTTTTATTCACACACACACACACACACACATATTAATGCTTTTTGTATTATTTACTCCAATTTGGTTTCCTTATTTTAACGGTAGAACTTTAATTTCTTTATTAAGCTTAGTAACAACATTATTACTGACGTACTCCTGGACAATTGCGAGCAGGGCGCTATCGTGTGCTTGTTAACCGATGACGTCAACTACATAGGATATATTATAGCTGGTAAATATTCGGTAAAATATGCAGCATCCACGACACGGAATATACATCAAGTCTGAGCAACAAATATGCAGTATCCACGACACGGCACATACATCCAGTCTGAGCTCCAAATATGCAGTATCCACGACACGGAACATACATCCAGTCTGAGCAACAAATATGCGAGTATCCACGACACGGAACATACATACAAATATGCAATATTCACGACACGGAACATACATCCAGTCTGAGCAACAAATATGCAGTATCCACGACACGGCACATACATCCAGTCTGAGCTCCAAATATGCAGTATCCACGACACGGAACATACATCCAGTCTGAGCAACAAATATGCAGTATCCACGACACGGAACATACATCCAGTCTGAGCAACAAATATGCAGTATCCACGACACGGAACATACATCCAGTCTGAGCAACAAATATGCAGTATCCACGACACGGAACATACATACAAATATGCAATATTCACGACACGGAACATAGATCCAGTCTGAGCAACAAATATGCAGTATCCACGACACGGAACATACATACAGTCTGAGCAACAAATAAGCAGTATCTACGACACGGAACATACATCCAGTCTGAGCAACAAATATGCAGTATCCACGACACGGAACATACATCCAGTCTGAGCAACAATCAATCACAAATTGTTGGTGACACAAATATCGTTACTCGGCTAATAACCGAGTTCACGACCACGACCACGACGTGCCATCTACCAAAAGTTATTAATATTATTATCAAGAATTGCTCAGTTCCTAAAAAGTACAGATTTTCAGTAGTGACACTCATATTTTTTTATGGCCCATCAACCGAGACCTTAATTCATGGGTAATGGGCAAAGGGTTCCCGAGAGGGAGCCTCTGCTTGGACCATTCATTATGACGTGCGTGCGAATGTGGGACTCGAGGTCGACCGCGAGGGAACGACGCCGGCTCGGTCAGTTACTGCTAAATAAAGATTATCATATCTCCCTTCTACTGTACTCTACTATACTACTTCGAACATGCTACTTCTGAACTTAACTACATTCCTATTTGGTATAAACTATCCCGATAAGATTTTGCAACTACTTCCTTTTTATCAAAAAAACTTCAAAAATAGGCACTGAAGAATAATTTGTATATTATAGGCAACACAATCAACTCGACTTTTTATTCTTTTTGCAATATTTTTAATATTTAATAATGCAATGTCTCGAGAGAAGTATTCCGTAGAGTATTAGAGTTCATTATTATTAAATTAACAAAAGTTCAAGGTGCTCATGTGCTGTCACCCCCGAGGGCTGAATCGGAGTGCCTAACTGTAACTGGATCCCTGGATACCTAGATGTGCTAATTACAGCGTTATGTTGCCACGCTGATATACTAGAGGTTTGTTGCGTAGTATATTGGATTTGCAATAACACTTCTAATAGAAAGATTTTTAAGAATATCTATAAGAAACGTGTTACGATCCGCGACGCGTGGCGGTGTTGAAGTTAACGCGACTCCGATTTCACGACGCTTACGACCTTTTCGTCGTTTCGACCAGGTCGTACTTTAGCTTGCAGTGTGTGCAAGTTAAAGTACGACCTGGATTGTGCTAATGTAACTTATAAAAGATACGCTCTAATGGAGTCGCGCCATAAATGTTTTTTGAAATGTCCTGAGTGTTGTGGTAAAGAAGCCAAGACGACAACAGTAATGCTCCCTTGCGTTCGTGTCCAAGTACAGAAAGTATCGAGGGCAGCTCAACGTGCCACACAAATATTACTCTAAACTCAATAAGTCACCATCTAAAATGCAAGACTACAACACCTTGCAACAAGAATTATCTACAGCGTTAAATATTAATCTGAAAAGATTGGTAACATCAGAACTAAATGCAATCAACGAAAAGATTAACAACTTTTAGGAATCCGTAATATTTTTCAATACGCAATACGAGGAGATTAAAAAAGCCTTACAGGAAAAGTCCGAATTTATAGTTGCTCTCAAAAACGATAATGAGAAATTAATTGATACTGTTAAGGACCTATCCCACCGATTAAATACAATTGAATTACATATGAGGGGCAGCAACCTAGAAATCAACCTAGAACAGGTCGGAGAACTTGTACAACACCATGTCTCAAATAGCTAAGGCTATTAATTATCCCATAACGGCTGACGATGTACAGCACGTGACTAGAGTTGCCAAATTATCTAAGGGCAGTAACAGACCTCGGGCAGTTATAGCTAAGCTAAGAAGCCCTCGGCATCGAGACGCTATATTTATATATAAGCCATATTATACGGCGGTGAGCCGTGATAAAATTTAATAAAACTAATGCCGAAGATGAACTGTGTACTCCTCATCTCGGTATAGGAGGCACTCGCGCTCCAATCTTTGTAGCTGAACACCTTACTCCGGGTAGTAAATCTCTTCACGTGACAATCAGGAAAAAAGTAAAGGAACTGTCGTATAAATTTGTATGGGTGCGGAACGGTCGCATTTTTGTGCGTAAAAATGAAAACAGACAAGCTGTGTTAATAAAAAATTTGGACATACTAGGTAAATTATCTTGATCTAAATCCAATGTTTCAAATTAATTGTAATAGTGAAATACTGCTTTAAAATGTTGGATATACCCTGCCGGCCAAAAGTTTAAGACCGAAGATAAGCAACATAATTATCCATCAATTATAATAAAATCCCACAGGATAAATAAAAGAAATGCACATCTGCATATTCTATTGTTATTATCGAGTATTCAAAGCAGTCATTCTTTTGTTTACTTTCAAGTTATTGGAGAATAAACATCTATTGTTTTCTAACACCGAAAAACGCTGCGCTAGAGCCAGGTGGTAGAGTCGTAATAATATTTTTATAATGTCCTCATTACTAATTAATTTGCTTTTGTTACGTATTGGGAAATAATTAGAATTATTTATCTCCTGAAAACACGGGAATTCGAATCGAATTTTACATATTATTACCCGAGTTTACTCACAAACAATCTCAATCAATCCAAACTTGTGGTTTCTACAGTGAAGACGTCATAAAAATGGAAATAATCGAGAAATTAGCAGTGAAGTGCGTTCTGCCTTCGTTGTTTTACATAATGAAGGCAAATCTGAACGTGAAATTGCTTCACAACTGAAGTTATCGAAGACTTCTGTTCATGGCACAATAATTGATACAGGGACACAGGCAGTTTTCAAGATCGACCACGCTTGGGAAGGCCGAGAGCTACCACGTCTAGTAAAGATAGTTTCATTATTGTTACCAGCAAGCGAAATAGATGCTTAACAGCACCAGAAATCTGCGTTGAAGTGAACAAAACCCGAGTTAAACCTTAATCATCGACTACAGTAAAACGGCGACTGAGAGATGCGAAGTTGTATGGTTCGAAAACCTCTGCTAAGGCCGCAAAACAAGAAAAAACGGATGCAGTGGACTCTTGCCCATCGAGAGTGGACTGAAGAAGATTTTAAAAAAGTTTTTGGACCGATGAATCCAAGTTTGAAATATTAGGTTCAAAGCGTAAAATTTAAGTTCGACATAGTGCCCAAGAAAAGATGATGTCAGATTGTGTAGTCCCAACAATCAAGCATGGTGGTGGCTCAACTATGGTCTGGGGTGGCTTCTCTAGCCAAAGAACTGGCGATTTGATTAAAATTGAAGGAATTTTGAAAAAGGAACAGTACAAGAACATGTCAGAACAAAATGCTTCTTTTTTCTGAAATGTTTCATGTTTCTTCCGGGTTGCGTTTAATTGGAGATGGATTCATTTTGCAACAAGATAATGATCCAAAGCATAGCTCAAAATTATGTAGAAGATGTTTAGAAGAGAAAGAGGCACAAGGGGTGTTCAAAAACTTGGTTTGGCCTCCTCAGAGCCCGGATCTCAATCCCATTGAACTTTTGTGGGAAGAGCTTGATAGGAACGTCCGTAAACGTAGCCTATCCTCGTGAGAAGAAATGTAGAATGCTTTATGCGAAATTTGGAACAATATATCACAAGACACCATTAACAAATTGATTGCCCGTATGCCGAGACTTGTGAAAAAAGTCATAAAATGTAAAGGAAAAATTAGTTTAGCTAACTATAGCCTTTTTTTGCATGGACTGTTAATATTTCTTTACTCTTTTAAAGTATATTGTTTGTCAATCAGTATTCTATTAGTTGATTAAACAGGTTAATTAAACATTTAATATTTTATTGGAGTTTTACTTTAATTAAGGTGGTCTTAAACTTTTGGCCGGTAGTGTATATTATCAAAACGTTCAAGGCTTATGAACCAAGACTGCTGAGTTATTTAAAAATATACAAAAGTCTAATTTTAAAGTTATTGCATTAACTGAAACGTGGCTTAATAGTAATGTCTATGACAGTGAGTTAGTGGCTGACTGGTATGTACTTTATCGGCGTGATAGGATGTATAGTGTAAATACTAAACAGGACGGCGGTGGAGTGATGTTAGCATGTGTCATACCGAATTGAAAGTTGGGAAACTGACCTTGAAAATTTGTGTATCTTATTAAATATAAATGTCATTGGGAAAATAAAAAAAACTCGTAATCTACTTGGTTTATCTACCTACCTGTGAAGTACCAAACTCTTACTAAATTCCTAGACCATTTAAATAATATAATTGATCAAACAGATGATATTGTGATCTTGGGGGATTTTAACCTGAGTTTTATCAACTGGAACCCAGTTGACGATGGCTGTCACATGTGTCCATCTAACTGTAACACTTCACTTGGCCTTGCTCTAGTAGACTTTTAATCCCTGTATAACTTTTCAGGCTATATTTCCAATAATATTGGCAGATCTCCCGATCTGATTTTTAGTAATATGCCTAATGTTTATATTACCAATCTCATAAATACTCTGACGAAATGCTACAATAATCACCCGAGTCACTTAAAATCCATAAACTGGGAAAGTAAATTATGCTGTTGCCATAATATTGATATAATGGTAAACAACTTCTATAGTCTTTCCGAGAGACTATTGAAAGGTTCGTGCCAAACCGCATAAGGTCAAACCACAAATACCCTGTATGGTTCAGTGGAGAGCTTATAAAACTATTTAAGGAAAAGAATAAAATTACAAACGCTATCGTCAGTTCCATAATCCTCGGGATGAAATTGAATTCCAATTGTTTAACTCCAGTATTTAAAAAGGGAGATCGCTTTCATATCAAAAACTACCGCCCAATATCAATTTTGTCCTTTTTCTCTAAATTGTTTGAGTCTGCTATATACTCCATTATTTAAAAAAACTGTTAGTCACCTTTCGGAATACCAACATGGTTTTAAGCCTGGTCGATCAACTCAAACAAACCTAGTGGCATTTATTTCTGAGATATCGTTAATATATAATTTTTCTACTTCGACTAGCAGTGGCATCTGCTAGAGGCTGTTACTTACTTACTGCACCACCTTAAGATTAAAGATCTTTATTTCTCATAAAAAACACAAAGTTTTGCTTACAATAAGAATAATGTAAAAACAATATATGGGCTTGCCAGTAAATACATAATGTAGGTAGAACGTAGATACGTAATGTAGGTACAATACATAATTAATAACGATATAAACAAACCCTAGCATAACATAAGAATCTAAATTGACAGGAATTGAATTAAACATAATTGAAGTTAATATAATTGAGAAGCGGTTGTTATAGTTTGGCAATAACATGTGATTTGAGTTTGTTTTTGTAAATATTCATTCAGGGTGTGGAACACTTGAACGCCTTCAAACAAAAAAGTTTTATTTCCACAGTTAGTTCGGGGAGTAATTGTTTTTAATTTGTGATTGTTACCTAAGTTATGTTTGTTATACTTTTTTTTTAATTTAATGTTAGATTTAATATTGTTGTTTGTTACATTCATTATAAGAGTACAAGTTGTAAAATTAAATGTTTGAGCGAGATTAAATAATTTTGGCGTTTAATGTAGTGCGGTAGTCGAAATGATATCATATACCTTTATAATTTTATTGTGTGTTCTTTGTAATGACAATAAGTTAGTTGATGCTGCTGCTCCCCAGATTTCTATTAAGTACTCGATATGTGATTTTACTAGATGCTTATCTATCTCCAGACGTCAACACGGCAGACCCATACGCTCCAGGCGTGTTGTCCACAAGAGCGGGGAGGAGAACGTGCCGGTTCGGAGTAACATTCCTGCCAAATCAATCAAATACATGCGCGACATCGTCAACACTGCGGTGAGTTTGGATGGGGGGGGGGGGGGCGACGAGCCCGCTAGGTTAGGTATTACTGCTTTAGCAGGTCCAGAGCCAGGGTCGATACGACCTGTACAGGATACCTAAAGAATATCAGCGTGAAAAAGCATCGTAACCCACGTTTACAGAATTCTTTAACACGTAACGAGGCTTTCCATATCTGTCTCAGATACGGAATTTCAATACAGTTGCGTTGTTTGTCTTTCTTTCACCTTAAGTGCTTTTTTACGCTGGTATGCCTAAAAATCTTGGTTCAATTCCCCTGGGTGTGACCCACTTGTTAAAATCTGAAAGCGAGTAATATTATTAACGTAATGGAGTCCAGTCTTACCTGTTGTGGTCGTATTTAGTTGGAAACTGGATATCTAATTATTGGCAAGGAGACATTCTATCCTAGGGAACCAGGAGTCCCCTTCTATGTGATTCCCGGGTTGATGAATGCGAGGAGGGGGGGGGGGGTTGTAGCATAGTGATGAAATGTGTTCTCACTCGTTAGTAATACTTTAAAAACATAAGTAAACAGCATTGTTAACGATTGGTATGCACATCTCAAACATGTCTCTATTTGTTCCTATATTTAATGAGGAAGGTTAGTGACTATGTTTTGCTGTCAGCCTTGTGTTGTATGACGTAGGCCAAACATGTCTTAGTTTATAAAAGTAGTAGAGCCACGGTGCAGTTAGTTTCTAGTACAGCATGAATGTTACGATTCGACTGGGGAAGGAGCAGGCCCTCACAGAATACTAGCGTACAATAGCATCATAACGCTGCTGTCTTTAGTTGTAGTAAATTCCATCTCTATCTTCAGGGTTGACAATGCATTTTAAATCATCGTTGAGAATGGATGTAGTACCTTGAGTCAGTCATCACTTACCATCAGGTTAATCCTTCCTTTTAGGGTGTGAGTGTTGTAGGCGTAGTCTTGTGGGGTGTAACTGTCCCTCTATGCAGTGTCATACCCTCTGCACTCCACAAATTCTAACAGAATGCGCATCCGGACAAAGGACAAAACATGCTTCGCTGTTGTCAATGTAAACATTAAAGGATTGGAATATTTTTTTTATTACTTACAGTCAGCAAACGGGCATAAAGATTTTCGGATCTCTATACTCACCAGACGAAACACAGCAGCATTATGCTGCTATTTCAAGCTGGAATTCTGTGATGGCGCGGTCCCTCCCCAGTCGAGATGACCTATTCGGTAGAAACAATCTGTAGCGTAGCTTTACCACTCTGCAGCAGTCTATAGGTCCGATTATGATGTGTGTGTCTTAAAGCGAGGAGTGAACAGACATTTGCAGAACTAGTGCTCCACCATGAACTTCTACATCACCAGGTGACACCAGGTGGCGTTGTAGACAAATACTAATGATGTGTCTGCCGTCAGATCAACAGCAAGTGGCGTTTCATCATCCTGCTGATGATAGTCGCCCACTTCGTGTTCTGGTTCTCCTTCGCCGGCATCTGGTACGCCGTGTCCACGTCGTACCAGGAGGATATCGGAGATGGGAAGGACCACTGTGTCATCGGCACCTCTTCCTTCGCTGGTCTACTTATGATGGCTGTAGAGACGCAGGTAGTTAATTCCCTTTAACGAATAAACCTATACATCCTTATAAATTGAGGCTGCATTGTGTGGTTAGTGTACTGGGTCACGGGTCCCGGTTTCGATTCTTAACCAAGAAACAATTTTTTTCCGTCACAAATAGTTGGTTTTCTGGTCTGTGTGTGTCCCGTGTCTGACTGCATCTGTACCTTCCTCCGATCTTATTGCATAAGCAGTACATCGCAATAGGGCAGGGGACGACGAGTGAGTGCCGCTGTGTTGACGCAAATGTTGACGGCACTATACAATACTCTGCGCAGTTGATGTCACCTGGCGACAGGAGGACATTATCATAAGTGAGGGTACTTGCATCTGTCTCCATTGCATGGTGTCGCCAACGCTGCTCTAGCCACGGTGGGAATGCAGCAGGAGACACTGATTGGTCACCATTTCTACCCACTCTTTGCAATTTTTATCGAATTTACTAACGAATTAGGGCAGGCTTCTGAGGAGTTGGTCGGATTAATTCAGTTGCTGAGTTTAAACATCGTACATCACGACAGAATTCTAAATCTCATCCTCATCATCTCGATAGTTGGCAATCCAGCACTGTGCGCTTCATGTTGGACACAACTACTCTGTGGAATCTGTGTCGCCAGCAGTGTTTCCTAACCGATACGGCTTAGGGACCTTCAAAAGAAGAGCCCACACCTTCCCTAAAGGTCGGCAACGCATTTAGGACACCTCTGGTGCTGCGGCTTTTGGAAGACGGCGATCTCTTACCATCGTGTGAGCTGCTCGTTCGTTTTCTACATATTCTATAAAAAAAAACAAAATCACTGTCATTGTACTTCCTACTACATACGTGAGTCATCAGCACCGATACAACTACGAACGCAGTCATCATAAACCCTATCAACTGCACTATGTAATACACAAGGTGAAGTGACAGCCTATAAATATAAATCCAATTTGATTAGGAGGTAAATCGATTGAAACATTTGCCTTAGGATTAAGTTTCTTCGTTTTTCACGTTGACTCGTTTTCACTGAATAGTAAAGTAAAGTAAAATAACAGTTGATAAAGGTACATCCCACCAATGTGTGGTAGTATCCACCGCGCGACTCCGATGTACATCGGCGTACTTCACGTCTCCGAATATTTTTAAAATTTATTTCTTAGACTACTAAACTTTTTTTACGTAATTACATCGTGAGTAACAAACTCACACACAGTTCATCTGATGGTAAGTGATTCCAGCGGTCCATGATATCAACATTAATCCTTGACAAGGAATCATAATGTAGATGCTTTGTAACCTTTGAGGACTGAGATGGAATGCCTCGCCACTAGTAATAAATGTTTCCGGATCCCTACACTTACCAGACGAAACACAGCAGCATTATGCTGCCATTTCTTATTGCATAACGATATGGGGTGGGGCCTCAAACACAATTCTGCTCGGGTTAGAGCGAGCGCAAGGAGCGATTATAAAAGTGTGCTACTTTGTCCCATGGTGCCGGCCGCCAATGAACTCTATCAAATTTGTAAAGTGCTCACAGTGCGCCAAATATTTATTTTACATACAATTATCAAACAACATTCCCCCAACACTTATGACCCTAACTTTAACACAAGCAAACGCAATATTATATTTCTTATAATCTTTCCTGTCACAACTTTTGAAAACAAATTCTCGCACAAATTCTAAACTTCCTGGGATCACATTTATATAACAAATCAATTTCACTTTGAATCTATTTAAACTGCACAAGTACAAACGTAACAAAACACTTACTACATGGCTTCTGAACCTGGCATATGATACGACGGAGGACTTGCTGACAACTGTACGGTGAGCTATGAACAATGTAAACTATACGGTTATAACAAACTGTCAGCGCGCATCCTTGCGCAGGCGCACTCTCTCGTACACTCACACGCGCACACACACACATACACATTAAGCTTGTATAAACACACACTTCAATTGCCTTTTCATTTGGTTGGATTGATTGTTTTATCTATACGTATATATATGTTCATTGATATACATATATATAGTATAAAAAAATATTTCTTAATATTTTCTCTCGTACAAATAGAAACAAGTCTGTAAGGTGCGGTCTCTGGTGGTCTGTCATACAGGGCATCCTAGTACAGACACCGGTCTCTGACAAATCTCTCATCACTGCTGTACTATATTTACTGATCTTAAAGTAAAGTAAAATAACAGTTGATAAAGGTACATCCCACCAATGTGTGGTAGTATCCACCGCGCGACTCTAGTGTGGTAGTATCCGCCGCGCGACTCTAGTGTGGTAGTATCCGCCGCGCGACTCTAGTGTGGTAGTATCCGCCGCGCGACTCTGGTGTGGTAGTATCCGCCGCGCGACTCTGGTGTGGTAGTATCCGCCGCGCGACTCTGGGTAATGGTAGTATCCGCCGCGCGACTCTAGTGTGGTAGTATCCGCCGCGCGACTCTAGTGTGGTAGTATCCGCCGCGCGACTCTAGTGTGGTAGTATCCGCCGCGCGACTCTAGTGTGGTAGTATCCGCCGCGCGACTCTAGTGTGGTAGTATCCGCCGCGCGACTCTTAGTGTGGTAGTATCCGCCGCGCGACTCTAGTGTGGTAGTATCCGCCGCGCGACTCTAGTGTGGTAGTATCCGCCGCGCGACTCTAGTGTGGTAGTATCCGCCGCGCGACTCTAGTGTGGTAGTATCCGCCGCGCGACTCTAGTGTGGTAGTATCCGCCGCGCGACTCTAGTGTGGTAGTATCCGCCGCGCGACTCTAGTGTGGTAATATCCGCCGCGCGACTCTAGTGTTGTAGTATCCGCCGCGCGACTCCGATGTACATCGGCGTACTTCACGTCTCCGAATATTTTTTAAAATTTATTTCTTAGACTACTAAACTTTTTTTACGTAATTACATCGTGAGTAACAAACTCACACACAGTTCATCTGATGGTAAGTGATTCCAGCGGTCCATGATATCAACATTAATCCTTGACAAGGAATCATAATGTAGATGCTTTGTAACCTTTGAGGACTGAGATGGAATGCCTCGCCACTAGTAATAAATGTTTCC
The DNA here is from genome assembly GCA_029286865.1 of Teinopalpus imperialis. Taxonomy (NCBI): domain Eukaryota; kingdom Metazoa; phylum Arthropoda; class Insecta; order Lepidoptera; family Papilionidae; genus Teinopalpus; species Teinopalpus imperialis. The sequence continues at coordinate 72,968 of JAGSMU010000061.1, forward strand.
GGATCCCTACACTTACCAGACGAAACACAGCAGCATTATGCTGCCATTTCTTATTGCATAACGATATGGGGTGGGGCCTCAAACACAATTCTGCTCGGGTTAGAGCGAGCGCAAGGAGCGATTATAAAAGTGTGCTACTTTGTCCCATGGTGCCGGCCGCCAATGAACTCTATCAAATTTGTAAAGTGCTCACAGTGCGCCAAATATTTATTTTACATACAATTATCAAACAACATTCCCCCAACACTTATGACCCTAACTTTAACACAAGCAAACGCAATATTATATTTCTTATAATCTTTCCTGTCACAACTTTTGAAAACAAATTCTCGCACAAATTCTAAACTTCCTGGGATCACATTTATATAACAAATCAATTTCACTTTGAATCTATTTAAACTGCACAAGTACAAACGTAACAAAACACTTACTACATGGCTTCTGAACCTGGCATATGATACGACGGAGGACTTGCTGACAACTGTACGGTGAGCTATGAACAATGTAAACTATACGGTTATAACAAACTGTCAGCGCGCATCCTTGCGCAGGCGCACTCTCTCGTACACTCACACGCGCACACACACACATACACATTAAGCTTGTATAAACACACACTTCAATTGCCTTTTCATTTAGTTGGATTGATTGTTTTATCTATACGTATATATATGTTCATTGATATACATATATATAGTATAAAAAAAATATTTCTTAATATTTTCTCTCGTACAAATAGAAACAAGTCTGTAAGGTGTGGCCCTGGTGGTCTGTCATACAGGGCATCCTAGTACAGACACCGGTCTCTGACAAATCTCTCATCACTGCTGTACTATATTTACTGATCTTAAATTGTGAGAGAACACAATAAACATTATTATTATTATTTCACGCCGGCAGTCCGTGGCGTGGTCTGACCCCGGTCGCGCTGACATATTCATTCTGCAGCTAGAAATAAACCGAGTGTAGCTCTACTTTAATTTAAATTAAAAAAATTACGCTTCCAGATGACAATCGGTTACGGCGTGAGGTACCCAAGTGAAGAATGTCCAGAAGCGATCATCGTCATGGTTGTAGAGGTGGGTGGGCTTTATATATATCTTATGAACGAAGGAGCTTATCGGTTAAAATATTATACTCATTCAATGATATTTTTTATTAATACCAAGGGTGACAAATGTGCACACAGTTCATCTGACGACAAGTGATGACTGCGACCCCATCCTTTTGACAATATCCAGTCACTATGGTGACGTTAGAGCTACAGCGGATACTTGGCAGAGGTTAGTAACAGAGCTTCATAGGTTCCACCTTCAAGAAAATTGGCTCTTGAATAAGTTATTGTACTTGGATATACCTCATTGCTGGCCATCATATTAATCATAAAAACTTAACATTTCTGTTTATTCAGCCGCAATATTCCACGCTCTCGAAGAATACAGCATAATCCTCACTAAATATAGCAGCATAAGGTTGCTGGGTTATTGTAGGAGTCCGGAGAGCAATTGCAGGTAACGAGGAATTCCATCTCAGTCCTCAGGGATGACAGCGTATTTTTATGATGAATGTAGAGAGAGTGGCCATGGGTCGTTGCCATGACAGGTGTTTTTTTATTAATAATTCATTCAAATAAAGTATCTCTATTGCAGATAGTCGCCGGCACTGCGCTATCCGGGGCTATGTCCAGCCTGTTGTTCACCAAGCTGGTTAGACCCAACAGGCACATGTCCTCAGTTGGATTCAGCAAGAAGGCTACCGTAAGATCATCGTTTCTTGGTGCTTGGTGGAGTTGAAGATGTCGTCAACTGTGCAGAAAATATTATAGTGCAATAAGCTTGTGCAATGAGATCTAAGGAAGGTTCAATTGCAGTGTCATCGACACGGTGCATATGAGCACATTAACCCTTATAATCGTGAATGAAACGTAGATAGGTCGCCTCAATCGGGGAGGAGGACCATAAAATCACAAAATACCAACAAAACGCTAATACGATAATAAGGTATTTCTAATCAGTCCTCGGGAGTGACATCGGAAACCTTAAAGGAAAGTGACAGCCTTTATATTTTTAAATCCCACTATTGGACATAGGCCGCCTCCAGGGAGGACGGTAGAGTCCAACATGTGGCTTCACAGCGGGTTGGCAGACTTCACGTGTCTGTGAAGTATATTTTTTTATATACTTCTCAGACATACTGGTTTCCTCGCGACGATTCCCTCCGCCTCTGTGGAATCAGCTGTCGCCAGCGGTGTTTCCGAGCCGATACGATTTAGGGATCTTCAAGAAAACAGCCTTCTTTAAAGGTCCTACCATCAGGTGAAGTGTGCTAGTTTGTCACCTAATATTATAAAATGCTGTTGCAGGTGTGTCTGCGTGATGGAGAGCTCATCCTTCAGTTCAGGGTATGGGACTTGCTGAACCTCCATATCATCGGCAGCACCATCACAGCCTATATGATGAAACCGATTCGGTGAGATATCATTTGTCTATTTTTTTTTATACAGTGGTTACAGCTACGGTGCAATTTGTTTCTAGCTTCAGAATGAATGGATCATTTCGACCGGAGTAGGACCACGCCCTCGCAGAATAGCAGCATAATGTTGCTGTGGTTCATCTGGAGAGTGCAGGGATCCGGAGACCTTTGTTACAGGTGACGAGGCATTCCACCTCAGTCCTCAAGGGTGACAACGCATCTGCATTATGATTACTTGTCAAGGATGAATGTAGATGTCGTGGTCCGCAGGAATCACTTGCCGTCACGTGAACTGTGTGCGAGTTTGTTACTCACAAATTAAAAAAAGTAAGTTCTTTGTGATATAGGACGTTTCATCATCACTTTTCCTTTATGATGACAGCCTCCAGCTTGCAATCGCATCGATTGAATCGTTCGTCATTCAAAGAGAATGAATGACGTTGTGTAGTCAATCTCCGCCACCAGAGATGTAATGTAAATACTATAACAATACAAGTAAAGTTGCCTTCAAATGAAAGTTTCTCAAGCGTTATTTCCGAGTCTATTATCTTGATATTGTATTAACAGTCAAATTAAAATAAATACATAACGCACGAACAACAACCAACACAAATAAACATGAAAATGACTGCAGTTACTCGATGAGATTGATTTTGATTCCTTTACTCTCTGATCAACGAAATTTTCGTTACACTAGTAAAATGTAAATCCTTTATTAGCATTATGTTTTGATTTTTTTATGGTTGCTTTAGTTACACATAGAATGATTGTTATAATCAAATAAAAAACGACATAAAATTTCGCGTAAAGCGCGCAGTCGTGGATTACCAACCATCGAGATGATGAGGATGGCATTTTGCATTCTGTCGTGAACAAGTCCGCCAATGCTGAGTAGCATTGGCGTACTCGTTCACCTTCTTGCATGGGGAGTGTCCTCAAGGTTAATTCGGTAAAATATGCATAAAGATTCAATATTTGAACAGTTTAATAATTATGAATCCTTATCGAGGATGTTTGTGTGTTTGTGTGGTCTAGTATTAGTATGTATAATTGATTTGACTGCGAAGCTTAAGGTCGTAAGATCGAATCCGCCATGAGACTATTGTCGTGAGCCACCTCCTAGCACTAGCATTTTTATGTTAGTAATGTTAGTTGTAGTAGTCAAACGCAATGTTAGTAATGTTAGTTGTAGTGGTTAAACGCAATGTTAGTAATGTTAGTTTTAGTGGTTAAACGCAATGTTAGTAATGTTAGTTGTAGTGGTTAAACGCAATGTTAGTAATGTTAGTTGTAGTGGTCAAACGCAATGTTAGTAATGTTAGTTTTAGTGGTTAAACGCAATGTTAGTAATGTTAGTTGTAGTAGTCAAACGCAATGTTAGTAATGTTAGTTGTAGTGGTTAAACGCAATGTTAGTAATGTTAGTTGTAGTGGTTAAACGCAATGTTAGTAATGTTAGTTTTAGTGGTTAAACGCAATGTTAGTAATGTTAGTTGTAGTAGTCAAACGCAATGTTAGTAATGTTAGTTGTAGTGGTTAAACGCAATGTTAGTAATGTTAGTTGTAGTGGCCAAACGCAATGTTAGTAATGTTAGTTGTAGTGGTTAAACGCAATGTTAGTAATGTTAGTTGTAGTGGTTAAACGCAATGTTAGTAATGTTAGTTGTAGTGGTTAAACGCTATGTTAGTAATGTTAGACACTGCTAGCAATCTTTATACAAAAAAAATCACGAATAATGTTCGTATGTAATGTAATGTAATCTTAGAATTCAATAAAATGTGTTGGTTCGTGTTCCAGTACCTTGGAAGGCGAATTGGTACACAATTACATCTACCAGCTGAAGCTGAAGCAAGCACGTGCCTTCCTTCTCTGGCCTATCACTGTGGTCCATGTCATTAATGCCCAGAGCCCTCTCTACGATCTTTCCGCGCAGGATATGATGGATTATAGGTAAGAACGCTCAAAGGTCAAATCATAATTATCATCTTCTTAGGTCCTTCCAGGAGTGATGGTGGTATGGATCAGGATTGTTTTTCGTCTGTTTGTCGATGATGCTGTGCTCTATAAAATGATTTGAGAATGTTTTAATTTGCACACAAAATGGCTGACTCTTCCTCACTCTGACTCGCTGACTCTTTCATAATGAATAAAACGTTAATAACATATATGTTCTACATACAAGTAAAGTTTTCTATTTTATTTTCTTATGCAGGCAGGTTTCTACGATGTTTTACTTCAACGCCGAGCATGTGATAAATCATCTATTTAAAATTGCAATCAAAAGTTTCATTAGCGAGAGCGTGGGCAGCGAGCTACCACGTATCTTCTGGGTGTAATTACTAAATAATATTTAAACTATTCATGTTTTGATTCGATATTCGCTGCTTCATCCATGAGTCACATTACAGATTTGAGGTCGTAGTGTGCCTGACCGGGGCTTCCAAGAACATGGGAACAGTTACGCAGAGCAGAACCTCCTATCTGTCCAAGGAAATCAACTGGGGATACCGCTTCAAGAACGTTCTCAAGTAAATCTATCAATTCTTTAACATAATTCAGAACAGAGGGATTGATAAGACAGGGGAATCATCACGCCATCGAACAGAAGAACAGCGTTAAATATATCTTATCACCATATCTCATCTTATTTTTGACCAGATGACATCAACTGCGCAGATTATTTTATAGTGCGTTAGCGTTTGCGTAACACACACACGCACTCAGTCTTCCTCCCCTTACCTTCCCTATTCCGATGCACCATGAGCATAAGGATAATGCTTCTGCAATAAGATCGGTGGAAGGTGCAGATGCAGGGTCAACCGGGGTAGGACCACGTCCTCACAGAATACCATCGTGAAATAGTACCATAATACTGTTATGTTTAGTAAGTGCAGGGATCCAGAGACCTTTATTACTGATGACGAGGCATTCCATCTCAGTCCTCAAGGGTGACAACGTTTGTTTCCTTGTCAAGGATGAATGTAGATGTCATGGGTCGCAGGAATCACTTACTATCAGGAGAACTGTGTGCCCGTTTTTCATTTTATATAATATAGATATTTTTTATTTAAAATGAAGTATTAAGAAATGAGCTTGCAGGTCACGTAAGCGATGCCTGTCGCTCTTGGCACACATTCATCCTCCATAAGGAAGCATAAGGCAGCATAAGGCAGCTCGCGAACCTACGAAGGAATGTTATGGACTTCCGTCGTTAGCAGTGGTATCTACGATTTATTTCACTTATGAGTCGAAATACTTCATCTATTTTAATTATTAAGACTCAGTTTTATTGCGACCAAAAGGTCAATATATGTACATATCCATTAAAAAAGGTCAATATATGTACATATCCATTAAAAAGGTCAATATATGTACATATCCATTAAAAAAGGTCAATACATGTACATATCCATTAAAAAAAGATCCTGTGTGTAACGCAAATATTAATAGCATGATATGGAACAAACGAGGCATCGAAAGGCAGCAGACTCAGCGTATGCTGTGTAAGGCACACAGCTCTGGTCTCCTGCCTACCCCATTCTCAGTCGCATGCCACATCAGAAAAGGCTTGAACATTAAATGTAAAATGTGAATACAAAACTAAAATTGCTTACAATATTTTTTCACGTCTATCCTCAAAGAAGACCGTCACCCCTGAAGACAAATGGAAAGCCTCGTTACCTGAAATTGAGTCTCCGGCCCAACTCTACAATAACCAAACGAAACAGCAGCGTTGTGCTGCTATTCTGTGGTTGTGGCGTGGTCTCTCACCGGTCGAAGTGACCCATTCATGCTGCACTTAGAAACAAGCTCCTCCGTGGCTTGACCACTGTTGGACTTGATAGTAAGTGGGAATATAGACCTAGATGGTAAACACACTGGACTATAATTAAAAACCCTCTGTACAGAGAAGGCCTATCGGAGGGAGGTCCAAAGGTGGTAATAAGCTCTTACTTTACTTTCCTCCAGGTACTCAAAGAAAGAGGAGTCCTACGTGATCGACGTGGACAACCTAAACACAGTTGAACAAGTGGAAACTCCTCTCTGTAGCGCCAGTCAGTTGAAGGTCTTCGAAGACGACATCAAACCAGCCCACAATATTCTAACTCCGACCAACATTTCCGTTTCCCCTACTAACATGTCTCTTAGTCAGGACTCCTCGACTTTGTCGAAGATTGGGGAGTCTGTACCTTCGTCGCCTATTTTCAGCAGAACTGGTACTCAGAGGAGCTTCGGGTGGAATTTTAGAAGGTTTTATCCTGAGGAGAATCAGGATAGGCAGGGCATTGAACTTAGTTCTTAGTTTGTTTAGTTATAGAGTTAAAATTGTTATTAAAAACTATTAAACATGATTGACTTCTTTTGTTTTTTCCTATGAAACTAAAGGTGACAAACAACCGCACAGTTCACCTGACGGTAAGTGCTGACCTGCCCAAACACACGTAAGATGCAAGACATGTATCTGTGTGCAACCGCTCATGACAGAGATGGTACTCCTCGTTAAGAGTAATTGTATATAATTGTAATTCTCCGTCACTCGTCGTCGATCACTCACGATGCGAAACACAGCAGCGTTGCACTGCAATGTTTTGCTGGTATTCCGCTGGCGTGGTCCCCGGTCGACTGTTGCATCTAGAGACATGTTGCAGCATGGCTCTGCCTCTCTAGTGCAGGTAGTGTTATGGTTTACTTCCGTTATGATATAAGACGTATAGAACCTAACGTAATTCATGTCATTTGACAAGTGAATTACTCGTAGTTACCGGGTAAATGTAGAGAAAAACTTTTGAAATATTACATTATTTTATTATTTGTATATTTTAATTAGGCGCACTATCCTAAAATATGATTGAACTTTTTTACCATATTTAAGGTGACAAACTAGCTTACAGATCACCTAACGACAACTGATTCCTGCGGCCCATGACATCTACATTCATCCTTGACAAGGAATCATAATGCAGATGCGTTGTCACCCTTGAGGCCTGAGATGGAATGCCTCGTCACCAGTAATAAAGGTCTCCGGATCCCTACACTCACCAGACGAAAGAAAGCAGCATTATGCTGCTATTTTACACTGGGATTCTGTGAGGGCGTGGTCCCTCCCTGGTCGAGCTGACCCATTCATTTTGCAGCTAGACACAAAGGGTAGCTCTACCACTGCCAAATATACTATATATATGTATGTACGTTCAAAAATTAACTTTGTTAAGTGGTCAAGTATAAAGGCCGAGTCAGTCGCCGAGGTTTGTAATTTCACGCAGATATTAGAACGCAAGTATATGACGTCAGAGTTTGTTTTCGTAAACAACTGTGACGTCATAGATTACTTTACGTTCTCCACATCTAATACTGTTCTTAAATAAACCAATGTGAAGGTATTCCCTCATTGCGTTGTAACCTTTTTAACTCACTACGTTACATTTTATTAATTCACTACGTTACATTTTATTACACAACCGTTATTATATTTACGCTACTATGAAATCGTGATCCAATCCCGGTGGGATGGACCTAATCAACTAGAAACTAGAATAACTAATAATAAATATATGTTTGTATGTCCTGTTGTTGGTATTGATGTGAATATAATCGAAGCAATGATCAGAATTGCATGAATAGGCAAGGTGCAAAAATAAATGACGTCACAGATTTATTTCTGCGAACCTTGCAATAATTTCCAATGATTTGACGGTAATAAATGGTATGTTGTAAAATAATGAATCACTTTGCATATACGAAGGTAGATTATAAAATAACAGGAGATCTATTTAACCGTTAATGTTGTCGGGTACATAACCTTACGGGATTGTGGTTTTGAATCACGGAAATATTTTCTATAAATATTAGATGTTGAAAAGGAACTCACAGTTCCGCGTCAATAGCGTAACGGTTTAGGGTCCGGTCTGCGGAGTGGAAGGACCGCAGCATCTTAGGGTCCGGTCTGCGGAGCGGAAGGACCGCAGCTTCTTAGGGTCCGGTCTGCGGAGCGGAAGGACCGCAGATTCGAATCTGCCATTAAACTATTGTCTTGAATCATCTCGTAACACAAGCACAGTTGGAGTTGTTAACCGGAATTTTTGAAATGTTAATAGCACATTCTAGAAAAAATAACCAGATGGCATGTTTGCTAGATCCGAGTCCTCGAGAAAGATCCTCGCATTTGTGATCCTTGAGGACTGAGTAGAATACTGCGTTAGCTTAAGTTTTAACATTTATCAGGCAAAACCCAAAAAAAATCCCGCCATCCATTGTTTTCAGAGGGTTCTTAACTGAGGACTCTCCTGGTTTAACTAGGTATAAAAAGGGCGCATGATATTCCAAATAACTGTGTCTCTGAAATCTATTAGCTAATTGATACGGTGCGCTACTTCCGCTGCACGATGGCCTCCTTGCATATATAGTTCCCGTTTCTTATCAGGACTGCAACAACACAAAGGTAGGCCTTCAGAGTTCTTTCTAATTGATCATTACGTTTCCCATATTCCAATCCTGATAAGGCTGTTGATAGGCCTAACGAGCTAGGATGGCGGAATTTAGACTCTATTTAAACGTTGATTAGGTCAATGTTTTGCATTTTTGTTTCTAATATGTGACATGGATCGATCGGCTGAGGAACCACGTCCTCAGTAATGTGTTTCGACCGGTGAAGCGATCCGGGGAGCCTTATTAGTTAGCCGGGATACCCCACGTGGAGCTGGCTCTGAAATATCTCTCTGTCTCCTTGCTCCGTTAGAAAAAAACCACGCTGGGCTCCGAAGGAGCGACCCATTGTTACGGACAGGATTATTCTTTGGTGATATTGTTATTCTTTGGTGCTGATAGATCGGGAACATCGGGATATTTTTGGTCGACATCATCATCCCGAATCTCGAATATTCGGCTCAAAAGGGGCCCGTGTCTGCCCGCTCCCCCTTATCCTAGACCGAAAATAACTAAACCTGGGACATAATTATTGATAATATAGCGCATAACCTTATCCTTAGCGATGACACACCATTTGAATCCAAGCTTATCGTTTATCCTAAATATATGTTGCCTCGTACTTACAGCGCCTGGGAGATCGATCAAAAATTAAATAAAAAGCACAAGCTACACTTTTTATTTTTTTTATATATTAAAATTATCTTAACATGTAATATAACAACCTTAACATAAAACAAAAAAATAAAAGGAATTACATATACATATACACACAATAATACAAGCTTGTACATTGAGTGAAATTTCGCCAACGAAATGTTCTGAAGTTTGGCTTTGACATATGTATATTTTCTTTATTATCATTAAGTACTAATGCATATTTTCCGAAAACTTAAAACTAAAACAATAGTTACTGTAGATCGTGAACCAGACGACGCGGACGAAGTTAGAGTACACACTTCTAAAAATGAAAGTTATCTTAAAATTAAATGGCAACACTTTAAAAATAAAAATGATATCGAGCGCCATTTTCTATCAAATGAAAACCCGCCAAGTTTACTTGACACAATTTTTACGAGCAAAAATATGAGGTGGCCACTTTAACGGGTTGGGATGGAAGTCTATTTTAAATTTAAAACTTTTCCAATTTAAATTTTCTTTAAAAATTTCCTTTTCAAAAACTTACTACAGCTTAGTCGAAGTTGAAAAAATAAAAATTGTCGGAAATAGTAAAAATGCCATCTCACAAAGACAAGTTGGACGTTATAGAGTTTAATGAGAAACGTTCTCCGTTGAGCATTTCTATAAAAATGATCATTCTCTATCTATACCTACTATGAATGAAGTCATGAATGCAAATAAGAATCTCTTAGTGGCTGCGGCCTATTTTGTTTCTATTTGTTTTGTGTTGAAATTTTTTTTTAATAATGTTATAGGTGACATAGGATGCGGGTGTCATGCCATCGTAAGTGATTACTGCGGCCCATCACATCTAAATCCATGGTCATGAAAATCTCAAGACGCACGTGCCTTGTCACCAATGAGGACCGAGTTGAAATTCCTCGTTACCTGTAATGAGGTCCTCGGATCCCTACCCTCACCGTACGAACTTGCAGCGTTATGCTGCTATATAACACTGGTATTCTGTGAAGCCGTGGTTTTACCCAATCTAACCAAAAACATGCTGCAATATGGGTCAGTTAGCATTTCATCTTAGTCTTCGGTGGGAGGCGTATCAGCATTATGATTCCTTATCGAGGCTAAATTTGGGTGATATGGACCGCATGAATCAATTACCATCCGGTGAACTGTGTGTTAGTGTAACCACTAATATAATAAAGAAAAAAAAGTACTATTGTGGTAAATCCTTTGGGCATGCAACAAGCATGTCCCGTGACCCTGGAACTGTGAAGTCAGTCACTTCTATAGAATAAAACCCCACATCGCTCATCATCGCTGACGATGGTGCGGTCACGGGGTCAGCATTACCATCCAACGGAAACTGCTCCATCGCTTTGCACGACGGCAAGACACCATTTCATCCTGTCATCCTCTTCATTATCACTTCGTGGGCAGTTAAGAGCCACAATGATGTATGTGAAGATATCGATTCAGTGAATGTATCAAATGCATCAATTGATCAGTAATCGATTACTCATAGATGAGTAATAAATTTTGATCGTAAATTTGCAGTATTTGCTGAACCACTGGGCTCCCAAGTGACGATGCAGAGTTCAGTAATTAGTACCTACAACCTTCCAACCTAGTCTAGGAGCTTGCGCATTTCCATTAAATTGTATTAATTTTTTGTTCCGTATTCTTAGCAGTGCTTTTAAATATAAACGATAGAATATGAATACGTCGTGATCTTGAGCACCGTCTAGTTGTGATCAGATGATATCAAATGCGCAATATACGTATTGTATTTATTTTTAATAATTTGATGATGAAACACTACGTGACGGTGTCGGTGATGGAAGACAAGAATACTTTTAACATTACTAATGCTCTGGTAAACCATTCCAATTATGCTTGAAATGGTGTGCACAGACTTTGACCATTAGGCTCATGACGCTTCCAAATTATGTGAATCCGGCAGTCCATAAAAGTTACATTGGAAGATCAAAGAATGCTGATGAGTTCTCACCTTCGCGGACTAAGGTGTGTATATAATTAGTTTTTGGACAAAACTTTTACTTCTTGATGCGTCTATGCAATGAACACTGTTTTATGTTATATTTAATTGGTTTAACGTATCCTCCAAAGTACTAATATATATTTTAAGGAATACAAAGCTCAGTTGTACAGTTTCACTGTGTAGAGGCGACCGAGCGCTCCCCATTCAAGGGTTCCCGGGAGGGAGTCAGCGTTACCCTGTCGCGCGAGAGCGACTGACTCGAGGTTCCCGAGAGAGCCGAACCTCGGCTTAGGCTACAGTCCACATTTTTAATCTTCTGTTTTATTAAATTTACACTATTCCAATATTAAACTGTATTGAAACTTTTACAATAAGATACATAAACTTTTTTTTGATATTGGTTCATAAAGTTAGTGTTTGGGTGACGTCGTTCTTGTACCACGTGTTCTTAACAATCTATCTATTCACATAATATATCATGTCATGTATTAAAAACATGACGTTGATGTGAAATTGATGTGATGAGATGTGTCAATTCCATAAAAATAAGAATAATTTGTGTTTAGAATGTTCAGTCGAGTCCTCGTGAGCCGAGTTTTTGAAACCATCGTCTTCGGAACCAATGTTTCGGAAACAAAATTTAGAATTAGATTAAAACGTATTCCGCGTCAAACGTTGCATCACGGACTTGTGTTAATATAGCCACCTGTCGCCCTACGCTAGTCATTCCCAGTTACACGAAGTTAACATATCGGTTCAATCGATTTTAATTATATTAAATAAATTAAGCCCGTTGTTTTGCTCTTAAACAAATAAAAATACCAAGATGAATGTCAAAGAATTGCTAATTTAAAATATCGGTTGTCAATGACAACATCAAATAAGTATCATTATTATTTATATAGCTAATTTCATATATCCCAACAAAAAAAAAACAATCAAAAACATCAGTCCAAGTAGCAAAATAAATAAATCATATACAAAGATTTGCAAAAGGATATATTCAGATCACGTAACCAAATTCCAGTAAACAAAACCGAAACACGGTATCAAATATAGACCTGACAAGGTAATAGTGTGATCAAATATCAAAGACGTATGAAACACTGAGAGCAAAAGAGACATACTGAATATTTTGTAATTCTAAATCTATGTAACCGAAGGAATTTAAAGCATTTTACTAAAAAATCTCAAAAATGAACGTCATTGAGCCATTATACACGTATATACAATGATTTTGAATGTATCTGGGTAAATCGTTGGCAACCATAAGTATATTAAGTAATATATTCTGTCCCTTTTTATACGTGGACGTCAGCCGTGTCAGATCTATACAATACATTATTAAAGCATGTAAAGCTCCTGGGCTATACGGGCCGAGAGAATATTCCAACTATTTAATAGCTGTCATAGAGTGTTCACATGTAGTCGCGAACGCGCGCGCTTTGTGAACACACCTTGAAATTAAAAAGTAAATATTATTTTAATTTCGAGTTTAGTATGAAATGACATTTACAAGTTCTCTAAACCGAATGAATTAAAACATATAAATAAATAGGACAATTTTTGTGTGCTTCAGTGATAAATATGTTGTTTTTTATATTCATCATTTTGACAGGAATCACAGTCAAATGCGACGAAGCGAGGTATTTTTTTTTCAATTTGTAATAATATAGTTTAGTAAAGGAATATGGAGATATAGATCATTTGTTTGATTTATGATTTATACGTTGCGAAATGTCGTGTAAAGTTTATAAACAAACGTTTGCTGAAACAACAGATCGATTGAAGCCGAAATGTGTTTAGTGTGTGTTGTTTACGTTTTGTAATTTTAAAATAAAATAAATATGAAATTACCTTGACATACACTGCACGTAAGTTCTGACATTATTTTTTGTATTGCGTGCATAATTTTTGGTGTCGAGATGGGGACGATATTTTTTAATAGATATAAAACTAAATATGTCTTGTATTGATAATTAAAACCATAAATACTATACGACGGTTATATTTGAAAATAATTCGAGGCAAAAGCTGAGTTAAGAATTAAGTAAAACGTTTTTTAGCAAATTATTTTTTAGTATTTTTTGCGCATTTTTTGCGTATTTTTAATTTATAAGTATTTATGATTTGATTGTGTAATATTGTAATCTCGAGCTTAAAGTTCTTAATAAAGAATTCCAAAGTGTCCATTTGCTAAGTCCAGGAATCGATGAGGAACTGTATATGAGCGTACGTAGTATTGTTCGTTTTATAATGTTGAATTTTAGTTATTAAAGGGGCTCACTTGTCTTTGTCATAAAAGTCCCAATTTAAATAAAGATTAAAAAAGCTAAGATAGCTTTTTTCATTATAAATAAAAAAACAGCAAGAAAATGCTATATTTTTTATTTTATTATAATGTCACAAATATATTTTCTAAAGTGATGACTAAGTTGATATCATGTAAACAATAGTTAATGGCCGAGTGACGCAGTGGTTAGGATACCTGGATGCTTAATCGCGTGTCATGGGTTCGATTCCTTATGTCCTGACTCTAATACTACCTACCTACCTACAGAGTGTCCACGTACGTACGGCACTATAATATGAAATGACGCAGTTGACTTCGCGGGATATACTATAGTCGTATAGATGTTCAACATACATCGCCGTGGTGGATATACTATAGTGGTGTGGTGATGTTCAACATACATCGCCGTGGTGGATATACTATAGTGGTGTGGTGATGTTCAACATACATCGCCGTGGTGGATATACTATAGTGGTGTGGTGATGTTCAACATACATCGCAAATATTTACCTCGATTGGGATACTAACCCAGGGCCCGCGACATTGTCAAGGTACCCCTGCCACCAGTCCCGTTGCCGTGCCATTAATAATTAAGTACAATACAATCATTTATTTTACCTGGTAGAGCTACACTGCAGTTTGTTGCTATGCTGCAGTATGAATCGACCGGGGTAGGACCACGCCTTCGTCTGGTGAGTGTAGGGATCCGGAGACCCTTATTACGGGTGACAAGTCATTCCATCTCAGTCCTCAAGGGTGACAACGTATCTGCGTTATGATTCCTTGTCAAGGATGAATGTAGATGTCGTGGGCCGCAGGAATTACTTGCCATCAGGTGAACTGTGTGCGAGTTCTTTGCTCTGAATGTAATAAAAAAAATACAATTCATTACAATAATGTCTATAAATGATATTAAAGTAAACTTTTACCGGGAAAACAGTAATTCTGTCATATATAGTTGAATTTCTGTGTGGAGCAATATGTTTTAGTGGCGCTATTTTACAGTAGATGGCGTTGTTGTAAATTGTCCACGCATGGATTTAGTTAATACGTACTATTGTCGCTTGAAGAGCTGCAGTAGCTTAGTGCCTACGCGATCGTTATTAGTGCACGGTATGCAAATTCGATTCCCGGTGAAACCAATGAAATGGTTTGTCGAAGGGAAATATCATGAGCACGCACGTATTGTCTAAGGAATAAAAAAATAATATTTGACAAGAAATGTAAATTGCTACTTACGACTACCTTACAGCCTCCCTGCAGAGGAGGCCAGTGGTACACTCGTCCTGAATTTTATTGTATGCGGCAATCTGAGTTCGATTTTGGGTGTCGGCAACAATTCAGCCGAGGCTCGGACCTTTCGAGCCGCCTCGTGTGAGTCCAGGGTTCAAGCCAAGCTCCCTCTCTGGAACCCTTGTGCTGGTTACCCATTGAGGTGTCGGCTGAGTCTTCTGTAACATTTCTCGTTGTTTGTTTTGCATTACTATTTTTTACTATTTTTACAATATATATCTGTACTTGCATTTAATGATTTGAAAAGTTTTGTGTCGTTAGTGTTCACTTTATTTTGCACATCTGTTGCGCAGAGGTGAGAGTGCAGAGGTGCGGTTTGCTTGTAGCAGCATCAATGGGGAACTGCCACGCTCTTACTTCTTCACGTCACGTACTCGGGCAGGGTTAAATAGCAGAGTAACGTTGCCGTGTTTTGTTTAGTGTGTGTTGGCATCCAGAGACTTGCCTGTGTCTCTTTGACACTTCTAATAATAAAAAAACAGCACCTTACGAACCGTGTAAGTTTCATGCCCCTACTTATAAAATAAATACTAAAAAAATGTGTAGATTTATTTATATTTAGTATTTGTAACGTCTGTTACGTAAAGAAACTATAACTAAAGCAATAATGATAAATTTTATTCACTTTTTTCTTTTAATGACACATTTCTAAAAAAAACGACGACATCGTTGAATTGCTATATTTATTTATTTATTTATAATGAACACATCGATTTATATTAAATGATATTTAATCGATTTTACTAATTGTTATAGACAATACGAAACCGACAGTTTTGGCGCCGGTAGAGATACTGTTGGCCCACGTGGTGTGGTGGTTAGGTTAGTACCTGGTTAGGTATCTATGGTCTGAACGTACCTCCGGCAGCAGTCGACGAGCGAGTGCCTGCGTGCGCAGGTGCTTACGGCACTCTACAATATTCTGCGAAGTTGACGTCATCTGCCAATAAACCGGACGATATCACCGTGGGGAGTATAGCATAATTATCGCTACCGGACAATATTTTCTGCTTATTATTATTACAGCATGACGCACAAAGTATTTTAGTGTAGCAAACATTATAGTGTAGCAAACATTATAGTGTAGCAAACATTATAGCGTAGCAAACATTATAGTGTAGCTAACATTATAGTGCAGCAAACATTATTATGCAGGGATCCGGAGACCTTTATTACTGGAGACGAGGCAATCCATCTCAGTCCTCAATGGTGTCAACGCATCTGCATTATGATTCTCTGTCAAGGTTGAATTTAGATGTCGTAGGCCGCAGGAATCACTTGCCGTCAGGTGAATTGTGTGTGAGTTAGTCACTCTCGATGTGATAAAAAAAGCTGTTGAAAAAAAAGGTGGCTTCAAGCGTTGATGGCGGAGGGACATTGTCTCTGGTGCCAACAAGAATGCTAAATTAAAAACAAAAATTAGTGTAATATACAATTTCGTCATCTCCATTCTCTAATTCGATGTAATACGGTAATCGCAACGGAATCATGCTACCATATACCACGCATGCAGTGTTACTTCAACTTACATACAGTACACCTAGTTTACTATTTTTTTTAATTTCATCCTCATCATCTCGATGGTTGGCCATCCACCGCTGTGCGCTTCCCGCCACGCTCGACTGCTCTGTGGAATCAGCTGTCGCCAGCGGTGTTGCCGAACCGATACGACTTAGGGACCTTTAATAGAAGAGCCTTCACCTTCCTTAAAGGCCAGCAACGCATCTGCGACTCCACTGGGTTGCGGATGCGGTGAGCTGCTCGCGCGTTTGCCATTTATTCTATATATAAAAAGAAATTACCCTCAAGAGCCAGGTACGCTAAACACTACGCCACGCGGCCGTCATATCACCTAATTCCGTAATCAATAACATTATCGATTCATAATTGCGCCTAATTTAGCTTAGACCACATCATTTACAATAAAGATAATTATATTTTACCCAAAACAAGTTATTCTTCCCCACAATGTTTATCAGCAATCGGCTGCAACGCATCACCGGTGGTGAGGCACTCCATCCTGTTTATTAAGTTATCTTTCCCCTCCCGGAGCACTCCCGGTGTGTTGCCGCAACCTGGGACCACTCCTCATTGCTGTTCTCTTGGCATTCTTTATCTTGGACCATCAAAGTCCGTACCTGTAATACCCTTTTAGTCCATTAGGCTACACCTGCAATTTGCGGTTTGTTTAAACCTCAGTTTGAAGTTTTACCTTGACCTTGAAAACAAACGAACACACGGTTCACCTGGTGGTCGGTCAAGACTGCGGTAATGGAATATTCATCCTCGATAAGGAATCATATGTAGATGCGTTGTCACCCGTGAGGAGCGCGATCGAATCCCTCCTAACCAGTAACAAGGGTCTCAGGATCAGCTAAGTTTGAAGATAGCAATGGGCAGGTCATTTTAGCCGCTGAAATGATAACCGTTGAGTTGATTAAACGAGTGGAGACCGCGGACCAGCTACGTAATGGAGGACCTTCGCAAGCTGGCAGGTGATTACTGAATTAGAGTAGTCTAGGATCGCGCTGAGTGGCGTGCAGTTGGAGATGACGTGGCTGGCAGCGGACTATGTTTCCCTGGTGATGAATAATGGATTGCCATCAGTCCATATCGTCTCGTATGTGAGCTGGCAGATGGGGCAGCTGAGGGTTGCATTTTGAAAATCATCTCCTGGCACAAGCATTGTCAGCCAAATTGTCCTGGTGAACCGGAGCATTAGTAATGTTAATAGTATTGTTTTTATTCAATTCCTCAAAAAAAAAACTATATATGTCTTTGTTCTGATGCAATGTCATGAAGAGTTCACTAGCCCAATTTGGTTGGAATACCAGGAAGTGAAGAAAGACAATAATGAAACCAAGAATTGCCATTTAAAGTGATACCAGTTGGCACATTGCCAGACTGAAAAATCGGTGTCGCGCCTTGAAATTGGCAACGTGTGTTGGGGATAGTGACCTTTTTTAGTAACTTTCACAATATTATACAACAAAGAGACACCGTTATATATATCTCGACGCACGCACAAACAGACATTCAGCTATATATTTGTGAAGTAAAACGGTAGCTACCGTTATTGTATTTATGTATGTATGCTTATCTATTTGTCCATTTATGTATTTATTATTATTTCTATATTTAATTACCGATAAGTTCGTCTTTTGTGAGTCTAATTCTATTTAGGTTAATGCAATAAATAGTTATTAAATAAATATCGAGTTAATTTAGTGAGTTCATATTTTATATTTTCATTCTTTCTCTCTCTCCCTAGCTTGTATCCCATATGGTGGTGGGGTCAGCTTTTCTTATCTTTCTCCTCCACTTCGCTCTGTCCTCAACTTCCCTGTCCGAGACTTGGCAGTCACACATGTCTTTGAGCATTACATCTTTCCATCTTGTTTTGGGTCTGCCCTTGGATCTCAGAACGGGAAGGGAAAGATTGAGAAGCAGTGTCAAGTTTCCGACGTAGTCCGGCGGCCTCCTTTTTATTTGACCATACTATCGCAGCCTATTCTCCTGCATCTTGTCAGCGATGTCGGTAACACCGATGCTGCCTTGCACGTACTTGTTGCGGATCTTATCGAGCCACATAGCCTCCACCTCAGCATCTTTATTCCAGTAAGTTGGGAGTCCATAATAGGACTGGTCTTATCATGGACTTATAAGCCAATCCTTTGAGTTTTACAGGCACTATTCTGTCACAAGTGACATCAGTCACTTCTTGCCATTTTAGCCAGGCTGCGGCTAAATGCTATTCGATGTTGAATATTGTTCATCATATATATATGCATCATACTTCCCAAATATTTGTACTGATCGCATAAGGTGACAAATTGACCGTCGACAGGAATCGGTCGGTTATCACTTGAATTGGGATCATTAAAGGACATATACGGGGTCTTTGCAACACTCAACACTAGGCCACCGGTCTGCAACTGATGTTTCCAAGCGGATGTGTCCTCTTGTAACTCTGCGCGGCTCTCGGTGCAGATAGCTACGTCGTCTGCATAGATGAAGATCCACGCAGCTTAGGTCTGCGCCAACTCAGTAAGTGAGTCTAAAACCAAGCAAAATAGAAAGGGGCCGAGTACTGAGCCTTGGTGCACGACTTCTGTGACCGCTATTTGTGTTGTCTCACCCACAACAGTGCGCACCATTGATCGCGCCTTTCTGTACATGTCGGCTATGATGTTAATGTACAGTTTTGTTTTCAAACTTTTTTTTATTCTAATCACAATTATATAAATAACCTAAAAAAGAAAAATAAATAAATTAAATACTGTTCGTTGGAGCGTATCACTTGAGACCGGCTGGACCGATTTGTTTATTATTTTTCTTTTAAAAGTTGGTAATAGTCCGAATTAGATTGGATCATGGAAAGTAAAATTTAAATTATTGCCAAGGAATTAGGTTGGATCATGGAAAGTAAAATTTAAATTATTGCCAAGGAATTAGGTTGGATCATGGAAAGTAAAATTTAAATTATTGCCAAGGAATTAGATTGGATCATGGAAAGTAAAATTTAAATTATTGCCAAGGAATTAGATTGGATCATGGAAAGTAAAATTTAAATTATTGCCAAGGAATTAGATTGGACCATGAAAAGTAAAATTTAAATTATTGCCAAGGAATTAGATTGGATTATGGAAAGTAAAATTTAAATTATTGCCAAGGAATAAGATTGGATCATGGAAAGTAAAATTTAAATAATTGCCGAGGAATTTTGCAAATTTGGGAAATAATTCTTGTTAGTATGGGACTTTTGTACTAACTCAAAACCATGACTTGCGATTCGGACGATGGATAATTTTCACTAATTCGCAAAACGATCACAAACAAATTTATTGAAATTTGAGCAGAACAATGTCTGTCGACGTCGGAAAATAAAAAAACATGCAAACACGAAAACAATATGACCATTCAATGGTTTGGTCAGACGACCTTTTTCTTTCTCTCCATAAATAGCAATACTATACTTTTTTACACTCGGATAATTACAAGAGTCAGGAATGCCAACCATATAACCGCAAAGTGAAAACTGCCAAACATTTACACACGAAGCTTTGTTTGGAAGCGGTCCCGTTTATTTCGGTTGTGAGTCAGTGACTTGCAAAAGGCCCACACGAAACAGGTTGCTTCCCTGACGAACGCTGACATTAAACGGTCATGACCACTGACACTTGAGGGTTTATTTTTGGACGGCATTGAAAAGTGGTCAGATATCTTTCTTCTTGTTGTGTTTAACCACGTAAGTGATTACCGCGGCTCACGATTCGTCCACGATGGGGAATCATTATGCAGATGCGTCGTCATCCCTCAGTTCTATGATCGAACGCCTCATCACCGTCACCTGCATTAAAGGTCTCCGGATCCCTACCCTCATTATTAGGGTATTCTGTGAGGGCGTGGCCTTTCCCCGGTATGCCGACCCGTGCAGGTTGCGGCTAGACACAAACTTCAGCGTGACTCTACCACTGATAAGATAAACCTGATGCTGTGTCGAGAACAAACTATATTTATCCATAACAAATTCTTGTTTTTCGGGACCGAGTGAGAATAAATACAAATATATGTACCATATCCCTGACACTCATGTCTTTATTGTATCGAGTGTGACAAACGAGCACACAGGATACCCATATTCATTCTCGATAAGGAATCTAGCAATGCAGATACGTTATCACCCCTGAGAGCTGAGATGAAATGCCTCCTCACCAGTAATAATCTGACAGTGGTTGAGCTACGCTGCAGTTTGTTTCTAGCTGCAGAATGAATGGGTCAGCTCGACCGGGGTAGGACCACGCCCTCACAGAATCCCAGCGTAATATAATATCCCAGCATAATGCTGCTTTGTTTGTCTGGTGAGTGTAGGGAGCCGGAGACCTTTATTACCGGTGACGAGGCATTCCATGTCAGTTCTCAAGGGTGACAACGCATCTGCATTATGATTCCTTGTCAAGGATTAATGTAGATGTTATGGGCCGCAGGGATACCTACTATTAGAACGGCGTGCGAGTTTGTTACTCTCAATGTAATAAAAAAAAGCAAAAATAATATGACCCTTCCGACCCTGTTGCATTACATGGCAGGGCAAAGGACGACCAGTGTTTCGCGCAAATGGTTACGGCACTAAACTTTATCCGGCGCAGTTGATATCGTCATGTACAACAATATTTCGCTAAGGATATTAAAAAACAAAATAACCTAGATAACATTCGCGTGAACGATCGGCACTTATTCATTATACCCTCCCCAAGTCCTAAAATCCCCTTGCATTCGAGCAACATAGAAGACTAGAAGTCTAAGATGCAATGTCAGGAATGCGGGACACACCACACAGTAATTTTTTTTACAAAATTATATTTTTTATATACTTATTCCTGTTGGTATTGGATCACACGACCTGCGACTCAAAAACCGGATTCCTTGACCATTCCTTGCCATCGTGTATGGTGTCGTAATTATTTTCACTAACACAAAGCTGTTCATGCAAATATTATGTAAATAATCTTTATTGAATAATAATCATTTTAATTCTATGGTCAGACGATACTTACTCTATATGCTGTAAACACTGGCCGGTTGGTTTCCATTATAAAAAAATAACAAAACATTTTTCTTATAATAAATCAGGTGTTGGGAACGTTGCTAGGCAACTTACAAATCTTAATCGCAATTAAAATGAAACTTTAAGACTGTAGAATAAGGTTAAAGTTTCTTTAAATGGTATTCAAGATTATACAGACAGTTTAATCGATTATTTATCCTGTTCCGCTAATATAGACAATATTACCAGACGCTAGAGTCGAAATTGAATTTAAAAACGATTGTAGCTTTTTTTCTTTTAAGAACAAAGGCGGCCGGGATATAGAAGCTAATACTGAATTAATGAATAAATGTTTTATGACATTAATGGAAGTGTTGCAGTCGTTTTGTAAATAGGACAGGATTATTTTGTGACGTTTGTTTGTTTGTAAAAGATCCGGAGTAAACTAGCAGCGCTGCAGACCTCGACAACCTCGCTTTACATTCGTTAGTATACCGAGTTCGATCCCGGTGTCGGGATGCTGATTTACCACTTGCAAGGTAACGGGAAACAACGTGAGGAAATCTGCATGGCTGAGGAGTACATTAACAAAAAAATACATACAACAATTCCAACACGGAGTGGAGGCATTAGTCAAATTGTATATATATATATATATACGTAGATGACTCCAATAAAACCGGGTGAAACACCTTAGCCAATAAATATACTTTCTTAAACATACGCAACAACTTTTACTAATTTAAATAAATTTCTAAAATTTAAAAGTATGCAAATAAACACGCACAAGAACTCCGTTAAGTATTTTAAACTATTTTCTATTTCACTGTCTACATGTTAAATATTATTTATATTATATACATATATATATATATATATATATATATATATATAGCATCGTAAGGATGCGGTGTTGAAGCCCAGTTGTCACAGGTGACAAGGCACATGATGATCACTTTGATGACTGTGAATCACTTACCATGAGGTGCACTGTGTGCTCTATTGTCACCCTTATTACATTAAAAAAGGCAGTCCACATTCTGTCACTTAAGAAGAAGGTTCACGCCTAGTGTCAAGGAAATAGGTCTTACATACAACACACTAGAAAAAAAAAACATATTTTGCATAAACATTTTTCATCGGCCGAGAATCGAAGCCAAGACAAGTTAACCTAAACCAAACTTTCTCACTGCTGGCTCAGGCTTGGCACTTCGGTAGTCTTGACGCAATTGTGCAGCAACTTTACGTACGTTGCTGCAAAAACTTCACACACATCGCAACGTCTCAAACACAAGCCATTTGATATAGTTGTTAACATTGTCACCCTAACCACGATGGACTTATTTTAAGACAAAGGTTTTGTTTAAGTTACTAAAGTGGAAAGCATACACTTTTTAATTCGCACAGAATTTTGCATAATGCATATGGGGGTTAAAATTATAGCAAATAGGTGATATCACCAATATCACCTAACGGGAATACGTCGAATAACCAATAGCCCTGTATATATATGTACATGTATGTATATATATGTATATATATGTACACGCAAAACGCTTACTTATAATAACAAAACATTGTAATGTTTCTATTATATGAGAGTATATAATAAATAACGTAACTTTAAACTTTAAGTTGATCATGAAAGCATTTGGTTAAGTTGAAGTTGGGAGAACTTTACTCTATATTATTCAATTATTGTTATTTTGTGCTTTGACTGCCGGGAGGAGGGAGCGCACCCTTTCCGCCACATGATGGTCGACTCGACCGCGGAGCACGCTCTCACAGTTAAATAAATACCAGCACAACATCCTCACGGGTGGGAACGCGTCTGCTTTATGATTCCTTATCCAGGATGAATATATATGTACGTCACGGACCGCGGGCATCCCCCTTACCTTCAATTAAAAATCACAAAATCCGCACTGAATTTGATGACAGACTATTCTAAGTTCAACTTCCGGTGTCGGCAATATTTCACATTGTTAAGTGTAGAAAAGCTCAAAGCGCGTTTTAATTAAAATGAATTTGTGTTAAAACGATGGTGAGCACGCGACGTGTCCGCCTCCCGCTAATCGACCTAAAGCTTCTTTATTGTGGTCATGACCCAATTCCTGCTAGGGCTGAAACGAATGGTGACGGAAAGAAAAAAAGATATTTAAGAATGTGTGTTAATTATTTCAAGGTACGTTTTACTGAGGTTCAACCATTTTTTTTGAGGATATATTGAATTACTGGTCTTCTCCGGTGGTACTTCCTAGTTCTCGGCAGATAACATCCATTGCGCGGAATATGTTATCGTGCCGAAAGGATTCGCCGCACTCTTTTTTTAATTACATTGAGAGTAACAAACCCACACACAGTTCCTGATGGCTAGTGATTCCTGCGGCCCACGACATCTACATTCATCCTTCACAAGGAATTATAATGCAGATGCGTTGTCATCCTTGAGGACTGAGATGGAATGCAGTATTGCGCATTGCAGTACTGCACGCACCAGATGAAACACAGCAGCATTATGCTGCTATTTCACGCTGGTATTCTGCGAGGGCGTTGTCCTTCCCCGGTCGAGCTAACACATTCTCTCTGCAGCTAGAAGCAAACTGCAGCGTAGCTCTACCGCTCGTCGCCCGTTGTAGACAACGCACCCGACCGAGAGAGCCAACTGTTTGTGATACACTATTATTCGTCCTTGGTTGGGAATCGAACCACCACGCGGCCGTCCTATACAAAGTATATATGTAATCCCATTGTATGATAGTCATTAGGACATCATTTTTTTTTTAAAAAAAGGATAATAATTTCCACGTGAAGTATTCGACACAACCCGAGCCGCGCAACGTGACGTGTTAGTGTAAATATTTATATTATCATGATATCACTGGACGGATCTATATTTGCTTGTATGCGTTATGCACGCAGCGGTGACCCATTGCACGTGAACACCGGTTCGAATCCAGCCCAGGTGACCGCTTGCAGCGGTGTGCAGGGTTCTTATCTCGGTATTTGTAAACTTTACTATATGCCTGTTTATTGATTTGCTACGTTTCCGCGGGTGACCGGAAACTGTGAGGAGACAATCTGCATGTCTAAGAATTAATAAAAAGAAAATCCTCGGAGCTATTCGGATTAATTCCAGCCTCTGAATTTAACATCGTACTTCACGACAGAATTCAAAATTTCATCCTCATCATCTCGATGGTTGGCAATTCACCGCTGTGAAGTTCACGCGATTCTGATGTTGTGGATATCCACGGGCGACGGTGATCACTTAGCATCGGGTGGGCTGCATGCTCGTTTGCCAGCTATATTATAAAAATAATCTAAGACATGGTAGAGCTACACTGAATTTTGTTTTTAACTGCAGAACGAGTGCTCGACCGGTGTCGACAGAAACACGCCTATAACACTGATTCATGCTTCTGACATTCCGTATAAAAAAGAGGATTAAAAAATAGAGCTCTATTATGTATAGAGAAAGATTAATTTTTCATGCATAAAAAGTAAAAAGTCCGTACTGCGATTAGTTCGAAGTAAATAAACGGCACCTTATCACCAACATTGCTATCGTGTTAAGTACATAAAGTTCAAGTGTGTTTATCAATATTTAAGTTATTAGTCGGACCGATTTGTTTCTTTAAGTGTTTACTTAAAAAAAATAATGTGTACGTAATCGGATTTTTTCTTTCTTAAAAATTGTATTTAGATCACGTGATGTAAGAGATTCCTTCGACCCTCGACACCCACCCACGCATCCTAGATAAGGAGTCAGGATACAGGTGCGTCGTCGCCCCTTAAAGTTAAAATGGAATGTCTCGTCACCGGTAACAAGGCGACCAGGAGGACTACTTCTAACCCGATCCTAAATGACAATGTAAACATGTCATAGCTAGTCCTTAGCAGCGCTGTGCCATCGTCAGCGTCAGATGCCGCATATGTGCTGATGAGTCCTCATTCTACGAACTTTCCTAACAACTGCACAAGACTGGATCGATAAGACTTTACCTTTGTTTCCGTGACAAATATATATCGCTATGATTTCCAGATGTTACTTAATTCTGGAGAAATATAGATAGCGGACATATATAAATATCTTCTATCACGTGGTTCTTATAAATTCCCGAAATTTTTTTTATCTGAGATTCTGTCTGCCTCTCGACTGTAGGTGACGCAATTATCCACTTTGAACATTAATAAAAGTGAAAAGTATTGAACAACTATATAGATTTTGTCTCGTTTGTTTTAACTTTCTTATTTACGGTCACGGGAAGCCCCATCCCGGACAGTGACGTCGCGACGTCGTAGTCCAAGCGATGGGGCGTCAGCTATTGTTGTGTTATTAAGAATATTTGCAATTCTATTAAAATCAATAAAATGCCATTCATCTCCCAGCTGAGCTGCAACTACTTGTGCTAGGAGATCGTTTACGACAATAGTCTAATGTCGGATTCGAACCCACGACCTTCGAGTTTCGCAGACCGGACCCTAGACCATTAGGCTATTGACGCTTCTTATTATTATGATATTTTTTTCAGTGTCTACATTATGAGTATTGAATAAAGTTTTATTAAATACTGTAGAGTCACGCTGTAGTATATTTATAGTCGTGGTATGAATGGGTCGGCTCTGTCGAGGCAGGACCGCACCCTCACAGAATACCAGAGTAAAACAACAGCATAACGCTGCCATTCGGACACTCAGTACTGGTGATGAGGCATCTGCATTATGATTGAAGAATGTGGATGTCATGGGCCGCAAGAATAAGTGATGAACCGACACGTGAACTTCTTACCCGCACATTGTAAAAACGAAATAGCAGAGCCAAGCGACTGCCCCGGCCGAGTCGAGCTGTCCGTGCTGCAGACCTGTTCCAACCGTGTTATAAAAACAAAGCAATAGCATGAGAACAAAAAGTGTTTGTTCTCGGACCGCTGACGAGTGAGATCGTAATTTTAAATATAGGTTATGTTTTGTTTACAACGATCTTGTTCTTGCCATGTTCCACATATCAACTTACTGAAATATATTTTTACACAGTGCAGGTAATTCATTAGCTTCATCATTGGTATATTGATGATACACTGTGTTCAGCACTGCTGTACTGTACACACTGTGGGGCTGTTTCCGCAGGGGTCCGGACACCCTCATTACTGACGACGAGGCATTCCATCTTAGTCCTCAAGGGTGACAACGCATTACGTATCTGCATTATGATTCCTTGTCAAGGACGAATGTAGATGTCGTGGGCCGCAGGAATCACTTGCCATCAGGTGAACTGTGTGTGAGTTTGTTACTCGCAATGTAATAAAAAGACTAAGAAAAAAAAGAGGACCGGAGATGAGTTATGGCTAATGAGGTATTCTATCTCAATTTTCATATCACTTACCGTTACATGAAGTCTTATGTAATACCGTTTTTCTTAAAAAAAAGTATCCCTTAATATGCCTTCAAAGAAAATTAATATTCGGTTTAAAAAAAAACATCCTCTTAATATAATATTTTATAATAACTTACTTAGACGTTCGTTTTTATTTTAATTATGTGTGTGTGTATTATGTTTTTCATTTCACTCAGTTTTTATTCAGTGAAGTTAACAAAGTTTATATAACATATAAATAGTTGTACACACAAATAAAAAAAATTCTCATTATGAGAGAGTACTGTTCTAAATTTATAATAATAGTTATTTAATAAAATGAATTTAATATTGATTTTTGCAATAATTTAGTCAAAGTTCAATAAAATGGTAACCCAATGCGAGTCGTTTCGGTTCCTTGACCCTCACAGCGCGCGGAGTCTCATGTGTCACTGTCAAGGTGACGTTATTCGAGGCTCGAAAAATGTTATGTCACTTGTCGCTCTTGATTAACCGCTCTTTAATAGCGTACAATTAATATGAATGGATTTTTAAGTTCCGAAACAGTTATACTGTGTGAGTTTAATGTAATGAACAATCATGATTATGTCCTCCTGGCCCATTTTGACCGCTACAATATATTTTTGTTATTGTTACTCAATCATTTTATACTTTATATATCATTCTGTCGTCTTCGTTCAAAAAAAAGGTTGTTAAAAAGGTTTAAATCAGTTAACGAGGTAAATGGCGTGCAATTAATTATAATTAGATATATTATATACATATATATAATTAGAAACCCTACCAACGGTCCTTGACATTATGTAAGATACTTCACCGCAATCGTTTTTATTTTGAAATTAAACAATAAATAGGACAACAATATATTCGACGATTTATCATTCATTCGACAAAAAACAATATAAATCCCATTACACAAGTGCACTTTCAATATTACATTACGGACAAACATTTAAATTTCACAAAACAGTTCAACTGATTAGAAACAACAACAAAAAAGTATCAAAAAAACAATATTTTTTTAAGTATTAGTAATTAGTATTGTTATTTACGAAATAGCTACTATCCACAGCCTGCCAATAGTTATAATTAATATTTAGTGGCGTATCACTTATTTTCAATAACAGTACTACAACGATTTTTTCATACATTTTTCTAGGGGGGATTGAATTGCATGCTTCATATAGTTTGTTTTGATTGGCGTTACGTTTGTTTAGTACTTTTTTTTAAAACATATACCAGAGATTTTCTATCGGGTTTAAATCGGGACTATTTGTTGGCCAGTCTAAAACGGATATACGCTGTTCGCTAAGGAAACATTTGACGCTATTGGCCGTGTGTTTAGGGTCATTGTCATGCTGAAAGTTCCAGGTTACAGGCAAATG
Source organism: Teinopalpus imperialis (assembly GCA_029286865.1). NCBI lineage: Eukaryota > Metazoa > Arthropoda > Insecta > Lepidoptera > Papilionidae > Teinopalpus > Teinopalpus imperialis. The sequence goes on from JAGSMU010000061.1 coordinate 101,396, forward strand.
ATCGTCCTAGTACAGAGAATCATTGTGTGTCGATCTTCCGAACGGGTCCAACTCCACATCCGGAAAAACACCCCCAAACTTTAATGTTACCGCCACCGTGCTTGACTATACTCCTTATGTATTTATAATTAAAAGCATTGTTTACAGGATGTCAAACATAGCGCTTTCCATCGGAATTGACCATATTTCTTTTTGTTTCATCTAAAAATAACACTTTTTTCCATTCTCGTACCGTCCAATTGACATATTTTTTAGCGAATAATAATCGCTTCTCTCGGTGTTGCTTGGTGAGAAGAGGTACCTTTCGAGGGATTCTTCCAAACAATTTAGCTTCCACTCCTCTTCGGCGTACCAGTCTTGACGAGATGATTCTCGGGTTATCAGGCGAAACAACTTCATTTCTAATCTGGTTGGAGCCTTTACTTGAGACTTTTTTAGCAATACGAACGATTAGCGTATCTTCTCTGGGAGAGGTTTTTCTTGGCCAAGCCTTTCTAAGAACATTTTCAACAGTTCCATGTGTTTTATAATGATCAATTGCAATAAAAACTTCCTTAACAGAACAATTTAAATGCTCAACTATTCTTCTGTACGCCCACTTATGATCTATATGTAAATTAGCAATTATTTGGCTAGTTGAAGCGTCACAACTTTTATTTTTGCCCATTTTGATCGAAATAATATTCAGATTAAATTTTGAATTGCCGCAAAAATAATAGAAAAAGCCAATTTCAAAAAGGAACGAGCTATGGATGCTTTTTTAAAATGTTTAAAATTAGGCGTCCAAGCGGCCAGTAACAGAAAATAAACTCCTACATGTGTAAGACTCATTTTGTAATTAAAAGTAAGATATGTTTTATATTTTGTGCATTTAATGAGTTTTTTATTTGAGTGGCTATATTATTGCATGATTATTAATTATTGAATGTGTATATTTTTTACGAAAATTTGTACGTTGAAGTTATACTTTCTTTATTCATAAGAAGTATTTCTAATTATATGAGACCACCACTGTATATATAAAATAAAAAACTTTATTTTTTACACTTGGAAAGCTAAAAGTTAAACTTAATAATAAACGATCTGCTTATTTATTAGAATGTAGTTTTAGGCTGTAGGAATGTTGTGGAAGTGCAAATAGGAATTATGAATTTTTATATATTATTCTTTATTTGTATCAATAAAAATAAACAATGTGGCAACCCTGAGCATAAATGCAACATTACACATCCTTATACCAAGTGACCAAGTGCTGTAACACTAAAGACACACATCCAGACCTATTTCCACTATGATCAACTGTCACGGCCTTCATATTTAAAAGCATTGTAACGAGCTAAGTGAGTATATATTACCCAATATTTAAAAAGATGGATGTACAGAAGTCCGTATGTTTGTGAAATTGTTGAATGTATAACTCGATATTTAAAAAGATGGATGTACAGAAGTCGTTTTTTCCTGTTTGAAAACAATAAGTATTTATTGTCCAAGAACTTGAAAGTAAATAAAAGAATGACTTCTTTAAATATTCGATATTAACAATAGAATATGCAGATGGGCATTTATTTTTATTACAATTGATATAATTGGATAATTATTGTGTATGTGCGGTCTTAAACTTTTGGCCGGCAGTGTATATATATACATAGTTGCTTTGTAGGTTAATAATTTTTTTGTAGATTTATGTTTTTTTTGGTGCCATTAAACCTTTATTATTATTATTATTATAAATATTTATAATTTTCTCTCACACAGTAACAATTATTACGTGATAGAAATGCCCGAAGAGTATACGACGGTCAGACAGACACAAAAACCGTTCAACGTGTATTGGAACGTGCCAACCATGCAGTGCAGGTCCAAGAGGATACCCTTCACGGACTTGTACGAGAAATATGGTATAGTCCAAAACAGCAACGATACATTTCGCGGCGATAGAGTCGCCATCTTGTACGACCCAGGCCTTTTTCCCGCGCTTTTGAAGAACGAGACGAGTGGAAAATTCAAATTTAGAAACGGCGGTGTTCCACAGGAGGGCAACGACACAATCCACTTGGATTTGTTCAGCCAGACCATGGACGAGAGTATACCGGATGTTAATTTTCAAGGTTAGTTTTTTTTAAATTAAAGTAATAAGTATTACCGAATTACTTAAATTCGAAATAGTCCGAGAACGTAGAGTTTTCTTTTTTGGTGTTTTTGCCGCTCATTGCCCGAGGGCTCCCGAGAGAGAGTCTTGGCGTGGACCGTTACCCTGATGATGCTTCCTGTCTTCACATTCGTATATAACTTTTTAACTATGTATGTATATATATATATGTATTAACGTACATACAAATTGAGTAATTAACAAATAAAGAATTTAAATTAAAATATTTGACAGCATATAATTATCAGCTATGATAGTGAATCATTTTAATTGCACAGTACGAACGTGAAGAGGAAGTGGGAACTGGGGATTTGGGTCATCGACCCCGCCGATGTTGAAATCTGTATCAAATAGATATATCTAAAAAAAAACATGTACGTTGGTACGCGCCCATCACTTGAAAAAGGCGGGAACGATTATGATATTATTTTTTAATGGCAAGAAAACTTGCACAATATGCCCTTGAAAGTTGGCATTATTGTTTTTTATTAAAATAGATTATTTATACAGTTACATAATCCAGTGTACTTAATATATTTCCTAGCTCTAACAATCGTGTCTTACATATACATGTATACCAGGCTAGCAGCCTGTCACATTTATGACAACGAATTATATATATGGTATATATATATATTATATATATATATATATATATATATATATATATATATATATAACACATAGAATACTTTTTATCCCGGTAAATGAGATGAAATAACGATTGTTACCAATTTATGTTAAAACTACGATCGGCCGACTTCTGCATGGAATTCAGTATCGGGTACAGAGAGGAATGAAAAAGTTCATGTATTACGAAGTGCTAGTTCACAATCAATAAATCACAAAAGCCTAGCTGAAACATCATGTGGTATCGTCACGTCGTAGTTATGAACTAGTTAAAGTAGGTCAGTTACATCGAGGGCAAATTCGTCGCAGTGTTGTCGACGAGATCTAATCAGGAGTAAAGGGGGAAGGGAGGGGGGTATATTCGGACTTATAGATAGGACGTAATGCCGGAGCATCATTCAGAGCAAGGTTTTGCATGTGCCATGGGCCGCAGGAATCACTTATCGTCAGCTGAACTGTGTGCTGTTTTGTCACCGCCAATACAATAAAAAAATTACCATTCCAATTTTATAAGCGTAATAATGTATACCAAGCATGCTAATAAAAAAAGTAAAGTCATGGTCTATACATATACATAAATCCCACTGCTGGGCATAGGCCATAGAATTATACCATTAGAGTATAGTCCCACACGGCTCCACTGCCAATTGGTGGACATCATCAACATTTTTTAGACATTTTCTCCCAATGTTCTGCTCCACCGCCGCCTCCTCACAATGTTCTGCTCCACCGCCTCCTCCTCACAATGTTCTGCTCCACCTCCGCCTCCTCACAATGTTCTGCTCCACCGCCGCCTCCTCACAATGTTCTGCTCCACCGCCTCCTCCTCACAATGTTCTGCTCCACCTCCGCCTCCTCACAATGTTCTGCCCACCGCCTCCTCACAATGTTCTGCTCCACCGCCGCCTCCTCCTCACAATGTTCTTGCTCCACCGCCGCCTCCTCCTCACAATGTTCTGCTCCACCTCCGCCTCACAATGTTCTGCTCCACCGCTGCCTCCTCACAATGTTCTGCTCCGCCGCCTCCTCACAATGTTCCTGCTCCACCGCCTCCTCCTCCTCACAATGTTCTGCCTCCACCTCCGCCTCCTCACAATTTTCTGCTCCACCGCCGCCTCACAATGTTCTGCTCCACCGCCTCCTCCTCACAATGTTCTGCCCACCTCCGCCTCCTCCTCACAATGTTCTGCTCCGCCGCCTCCTCCACAATGTTCTGCCTCCACCTCCGCCTCCTCTGATGTTCTGCTCCACCGCCTCCTCCTCACAATGTTCTGCTCCACCTCCGCCTCCTCACAATGTTCTGCCTCCACCGCCGCCTCCTCACAATGTTCTGCTCCGCCGCCTCCTCCACAATGTTCTGCCTCCACCGCCTCCTCACAATGCCCTGCTCCACCGCCGCCTCCTCACAATGTTCCTGCTCCACCGCCGCCTCCTCACACGTTCTGCTCCACCGCCTCCTCCTCACAATGTTCTGCTCCACCGCCTCCTCACAATGTTCCTGCTCCACCGCCGCCTCCTCACAATGTTCTGCTTCACCGCCGCCTCCTCCTCACAATGCCCTGCTCCACCGCCGCCTCTCCTCACAATGTTCTGCTCCACCGCCTCCTCCTCACAATGTTCTGCTCCACCGCCGCCTCCTCACAATGTTCTGCTCCACCGCCGCCTCCTCACAATGTTCTGCTCCACCGCCTCCTCCTCACAATGTTCTGCTCCACCTCCGCCTCCTCACAATGTTCTGCTCCACCGCCGCCTCCTCACAATGTTCTGCTCCACCTCCGCCTCCTCACAATGTCCTGCTCCACCGCCGCCTCCTCCTCACAATGTTCTGCTCCACCGCCTCCTCCTCACAATGTTCTGCCTCCACCGCCGCCTCCTCCTCACAATGTTCTGCTCCACCGCCGCCTCACAATGTTCTGCTCCACCGCCGCCTCCTCACAATGTTCTGCTCCACCGCCGCCTCCTCAATGTTCTGCTCCACCGCCGCCTCCTCACAATGTTCTGCTCCACCGCCTCCTCCTCACAATGTTCTGCTCCACCGCCTCCTCCTCACAATGTTCTGCTCCACCGCCGCCTCCTCACAATGTTCTGCTCCACCGCCGCCTCCTCACAATGTTCTGCTCCACCGCCGCCTCCTCACAATTACTATAAACAATATTCTTAGATTCCGTCACCGGGGACTGAACTCGGTCTGCTCGCGTACCTCGACATCAAAAGCGAGTGTACACTTGCACATGTAGCTACCACGGCTCTACCTTGCTCATATCATAACATTATGGTCTTCGCAAAACCACCATAGACTAGATTCGTTGTTAATAATTCACCGACGGACACACACATAGCACACATAGACATGATCACGACAACCCAACTGAAGCCGGCGCACTCCCGTTACCGACACCGTAATTGGCAATTAGATGTGGTTTCTTATATATTTATAGAATAGGTGAAAAACGAGCTAGCAGCGGCGCCCATGGAAACCCGCAACACCGCGGGTGTCGGCCGCACCGTTCTCCCTGTAGTACTCCCTCTCTCTTTCATAAATATTTTGCATTATAACGTGTCAGTTCGCTATGGAGTCGCACTGCGGCCTATGCCACTACCCTAGAGAGGATACCCAACAATAATATAATAATAATAATAAGTTTATTTGATAAGTTCTATTTACAGGTTATTTAAGGTCCTTTTAACTAAGTTGGTATAGCACGAGATGTGCTCAAATTTATAACTAAAGGATAGTGTGCTGCCATCTACGCTAGGAACAATACAGGCAATTGTCGGTGGCGATGGGACTGACATGTAAATCCTGTCATTTTCTTTATGTTTTAAAAGCCATTTGTGATGTTCAATTATTTACACCAGGCTTCGTGGATGATTGTCATTTCCACACGGAATAGTCGATAGTAGATAGTGGTAAAGTCGAATACGACGACATTAACGCGAACCTCTACTGTAATACTGCACAGAGAGTAACAATTAGGGCTAGCACGAGGCCACGAGGTTGTCAATGGAAACTTTTATCGATCGTGAGTTCGAATCCGGCCATGGTATAATAATTTATGTCGTTTACTTCCTTATGTAGTTGTGCACGAGTTTTGTTTGCTAGTTATATATGTATGCTATTAAATGATGTTCGTACGCGCAGAGTAATAAGTTAATAGAAAAGATATATTTAATACCTCTCTAGACGTCTTAAATATATCTATATGTCTTAAATATGTCTAGATCCGACATGAGTGGGTCGGCTCGATTGGGTAGAACGACACCCTCGCCAGAGTGAAATAGCAGTGTAACCTTACTGTTTAATGTTATGGTATATTGTGAATTCCATCTCAGGGGCGGAAAGGTACAGGTTAGTGTGCAGTTTCCGATTCGTGTTGGAGATGCATTTGGGTGTATTTGGGTCTAGATAATAAAGTTAGTATTAGTGTTTGTAATGTGGTTCACATCGACTGTAGTCCTGTGTGACCACCACGTCTTTACACACAACTATTTTACTAAATATATTTTTTGGTTCGAATCTGCCATTCGACTATTGTCTTGCACCGTCTCCTAATGCAAGCATTATTTGTACTGGTTATGCCAGAATGTTCCTTATTTGTACTGGTTATGCCAGAATGTTCCTTATTTGTACTGGTTATGCCAGAATGTTCCTTATTTGTACTGGTTATGCCAGAATGTTCCTTATTTGTACTGGTTATGCCAGAATGTTCGTTATTTTAAACAGCACTTCTAGCTTTTTTCTTATAAAAATACACCCACGATAACAACATGAATCACGCACAAAGGCTCGCAAAGGATTGTCCAGTCAACGAACTAACTAAGCGAGATCAGATTCCCTGATCTGCAAACAATTCTTGTAATCAGTCAGTAAGCATGTTTATCTTACATAGACTTGGACTCTCTCGATTAACAAAGGGTATGGGTTCATTGAATGAACTGGTAATACAGTAACGGATTTTTTAAAATTATACATTGCATATAGTTCACCTGATGGTATACCTATATTACTGCGCTCCATAAACACCATCCTCATTAAAGATGCCTTGAGGACTGAGATGGATATAATTGTCATTTCTAATAAGGTTGTTTACTTCAGTATTTGTGAGGCCGTGGTCCTCCCCAGGACAAGCCAAATGTAGGTATAACGAGTCACTAAAAAAATATCAGCCTATTCTTTGATTGATTCTGTAACAGATGGGATAGGCCGGGAAGGAGCACGCGTTCACAGAATACCAGCGCTGTGTTTCGTGTAGTGAGTGTAGAGGAACCGGATACAAAATGTTTGGTGCATCTTGAATATTTGTTGGGAATGGATGTATATCACCTTTCAGTATTATTATTACATTGAGAGCAACAAACTCGCACACAGTTCACCTGATGGCAAGTAATTCCTGCGGCCCACGACATCTACATTCAACTTGACAAGGAATCATAATGCAGATACGTGGTCACCCTTGAGGACTGAGATGGAATGCCTCGTCACTAGTAATAAATGTCTCGGGATCCCTTCACCTCACCAGACTCATTATAATGCTATTTCACGCTGGTATTCTGTGAGGGCGTGTTCGAGTGGATCCATTCATTCTGCAGTTAGAAACAAGGTGTGGGATTGCTCTACCACGTATCTACACTAAGCGAGAGCCTCTCCCAAATTTCCGTGACGTATCCTGTGCCCCCTTCGACATAAACTGGGATAGGTCGTCACGCCACCTGATCTGGGTTCATCCTTCACTGCGCTCACGAATATGCACAATAGTCGAGCACAAGATGTTCACTCATTGGCCAGATGACGTCAACTGCGCAGGATTTATTATAGTGCATTTGCTAAGAAACAGACTTCAACACATTCCCTGTTCTTATGTCATACAAATGCAATAAGATGTGGTCTTGCATCATATCCAGATCCCACGACGCAGCAGCCAAATCCTCTAAAAACTACTCCAGGCTGTATACAATTGATTACTTTACATTTCTGCGTGGTCCTCCTGTCCCCGACCTCTGCTTAGTAACCGAATGTCAGCTGTGTAGAACACGATTGCTATGGTGTAAATAACGCAAATATAGAGGCGGTCGCTTAGACGAGATAAGGAACAACGCGTCTGCATTATGAATCCTTGTCAAGGATGAAGGTAGGGATGTAGATGTCACGGGCCGCAGGAATCACTTGCCGTCAGGTGGACTGTGTGTGAGTTTGTTACTCTCAACGTAAGTTTTAAAAAAAATGGACACAATAATAATGTACACAACATCGGTAAACACAAACACAGGCAACCCTCACTGGAGTATATTTTCCTTGTTAGTAAGGTTAGAACAGACTATGTGGCTGTGCTAGCACATTGTCACGGCAATAGTCTAATAGCCGATTCCAACTTTACACCTTAAGTTTCGCAGTCCGGACCTTAAACCATTGGGCTATAGACGCATCAAAATTAAAATCTTCCAGTACGGTTAGTGGCGGAGTTAGTGTGTGTGTGTGTGGGTGTGTTTACTTTATGGCTGATCGCCACTGTTAGTCCGCTGGCTTTTACAGTTTCACCGGGTTGAAAGTTTTCCGAGCGCTTAGGGCACTCAGCCGAGGCCTTTATTGATGTGTAACCAGCACCAGCGCTCCTCGCCTTGGACCGTTACCCTGGGCGTGACCCGTAACCCTGGATTTTATTCCCAGAACGATACTTCAAATAGTTACTTCCGATCTAGATAAGTCGTATGTATGACCTGTTTCTTTGAAACTGCATTTATATGTTCTTCCGATCTCATTGCGCATGCATTAATCGGACCAGGGCAAGGACGGACGGACAATGCACTAAGACCCGAAAACCAACAATTGGTGATACACATATACCTATTGTCGTTCGTCTGGGAATCGAAGCCAAGGTCGGCATCAGTAGCCTGCACCCTTGCCGATGCGCTGCGGCCCCCGTCTACTGTGTATACAAATATGCAATCGGAATATTTGTTTGTACGTAACATACTAATTCCCATGGTATAGGTACAGGAGAACTATCAAGTGACTGTTATCTGACCGTTATCTCGTTATCAGCGTGTGCCTTTATTTAAACATATAGATATTTATCTTTTTATCTAAATCTCTAATCACTACTCTCTTGTCATTGTGACATACACTTTACACCGGATGAAGGTATCACCGAGGTCTATGACTCCCACATCCATCCCCAATACCGAGACGCGTTGGCCAGCCCGAACACTAAGTCGGAATGTCTCATTTCTAGTGATCGTCTCACCTCAACCCTCATGATACGAAACACAGCTGCGTTATTGTACATTGGTATCTATCTGATTGAGTTCATGATGCAACCAGTTTATAACTTCAGTGTGGCTGTATCCCGTAGGTTTATAGTGCAACTTAAATTTCAGGCGTCGGAATCATCGACTTCGAATCTTGGAGGCCGATCTTCAGACAGAATTTCGGTGTACTGGTGCCCTACAAGAACGTGTCGCTCCAGATCGAGAAGAAGCTGCATTGGTGGTGGCCGACCACCTGGATACAAACTGAGGTGAGATTAGTTAACATAACAGTGGTAGAGCTACGCTGCAGCTTCTTTCTATCTACAGATTTAATGGGTCAATTCGACCGGGGTATGATCATGACCTCACTGAATACCAGCGTAAAATAGTGTTTCATCTGGTGAGTGCAAGAATCTGGAGACCCTTAATTACTTTTCATCTCAGTCCTCAAAGGTGACAACGCATTTGCATTATGATTCCTTTTAAAGGATGAATGTAGATGTCGTGGGCCGCAATGGGTCGAGTGTAGCGTGATATTGCTGTATTTTGTATGATGAAGTTAGGCTTCCGAGGATCTCATTTGGTACCCTAATATTATAAAAATCCCAAACGACCCCTGGGTTGAGCGAATGTTGAATCCTGTTACGTCATCAGTTTTAGTAAATCAACGCCACACAGCTATGGTAGACTATTTTTATAATTGTATTCAGGGCGACCAACGAGTAAACTCTTCTTAGTGAGGAATTTGTCTCCTCGCCAGTCACAAGACTGGTCTACACAACCAACTAAACGAACCGTTTTTCTTTTGTTTTAAAGGAAAATTTAAAATTTTATTGGAAAAAAATAATGAAATAACATCGTTCTTGTATATTTAAATTTGTACCGATAATTGTTGTTTTAATATTGATTAATCGTTTTTATAAATCAGAAGAAAACATTTGATTTAAATTTATAATACTTCTATTAAAATACTTTTTTTTTAATAAGTTCTTTGACTTAAAAAAGCTAAAAAATGGTTCACTATTGCATAATGCATAATGGGGTTAAAATGATCGCAAATAGTGTCCCTATCGTCTCCCTAAAGGAATACGTGGAATGGTGTTTACTCTGTATATTTAAAAAGAATATTAGTAATGCTGTTAACATCAAAGTAATATTCCGGTTCACCACGACAACTGCGCTGAGAATGCTGACTCAACAGACTTCGTCCCGTACAAATAAATAATAAAAATAGTACGAATCGTGAGTCACGGCTTTGAGGTTATACATCCCATAGGAAAATAATTTACCAATTTACCAATTTACTAACTTAATATAACCAAAGCCGTCCAGTTGTTCTCAAGTGATCGCTTAACTACAAACAGCATTTAATTATTATTTTATAGATATGCGCACATTAAATGTTAACCAAATAATCTTCGCTACTCGATAACGATAACTAACTGTATACATAATGTTTACACTAACATCTGCACAAATAAAAATGTAAACGTAAAAAAAAACACCCAGCAAACTATGAAGTAGACAATAAATCAAAACACACTGACATTATTTGAACTGGTAACATCTAATGCTCTAAGACATGGCAAACAATTTAGATAAAATGCCACTTTTTCACTTAAATTTCTAATTTTAAATGATAAAATTTTCTTAAATATTTCTGAGACAGTTTACCTCGTGTAGTTTTCCTTATCCGTGAACACTGTAACTTGTCAATTTCATTCACCGGGATCCAGGTCGGTTAGCTCGGCTACATCTTCACAGCATATGGATAGCCCACTGCTGAACTCGGGAATTCCACACAGCTGCCCATAAAGTATCATATACTATAATTCTCACAAACTTGTTCATGTGGATATCGACCCCAAGGGTTCTCAGGGACCGACATAAACGAAAACTTTTATAACGCACGTTCTTATTTGAAACTTTCAAGATAGTGTGTAAGTTCTGTTACGTGTACCAACTTGTTATAACACTGAATAATATTTTAGTAAAAAAAATATTTACCTGTTTAAGTATTTTTACGTGATTTGTATTAAAAAATATTACATTTGATATTTATGAGACTTTGAATTTTATGTCTATTTATTTATTTTGTTAAATTTTGATGTGAAAATGATGTCAAGTTTACCCAACATGTCTTACTTACCACACAACTGCAAACTTTTTAAATTGCTAAGTATTTTGTAGCAATAGGAATAAAACTAGAGATAGTTTTTTAAAACATGAAAGCAATTTGACTGTGGAGGTATGAGGTAGTTCATTTTGGAAAAGAGGTCTCTTGCCCAAAATAGTTCGGGAATCAGGGATCTCATGGATGATTTGCTCCCATGACTTGTAAAAGCGAGCGTTTAGACACTGAACTATCATGGTTAGTTAGACACTGAACTATCATGGAGGGATTTATTTTTGACTCGTCTTAATTCATACTCCTCCTACCCCAGGGGGTTAGGACCACGGAGTTCACTTGATGGTACAGAGCAATATCCTCAAGAGGTAGAGCTACGCTGCAGTTTGTTTCTAACTGCAGAATGAATGGGCTCGACCTGGTTAGGACTACGCCATCACAGAATACCAGCATAATGCTGCTGTGTTTCGTCTGGTGAGTGTAGGGATCCGGAGAGCTTTATGACTGGTGACGAGGCATTACACCTCACTCCTCCAGGGTGACAACGCATCTGCAGTATGTTTCATTGACAAAGATCATGAGTCACAGGAATCACTTGCCATCAGGTGAACTCTGTGCTCGCTTGTTACTCTCAATGCAATAAAAAAAAATCATAATACTGATGTCGTCACCCCTGAAGTCTAAGATGGCTTACCTCATAACCTGATCAGATCAGAAATTGTAGTCTTGAAGCCTTGGTAGGGATGTGCCTTGGCAGCGGTGAACGTCCAGCAGACATGGTCATGATGACATCCGACACATGGCACCACAGATCTTAGATGTTGCAACTAAACTTCTAAATACAACAACAAACCACTAACAACCTAGAAATCGAAACCAGAACCCTCAACTTAGGTAAATTTATCACTCATCACTGGGTGAACTGTGCGCTTGGTCGTCACTCAACCTGGAAGGTCGTCTTAGACTTACACTAGTACCAACCAAAGCTAGCACTACAATATAGAGTGACATTCATCGCGTGCAGTTATTAAGGCCACTGCCAGCTCGTTGCGCTGATGAGGGCTCCTCTGATTGGCCACTCGTCGCAGATGCCGGACATTTCTTCGAGCGGTTCATTCGTATCCACTAAACATTAGATCATTCATAAAGGGTGGGCTGAGATTAAACTCACTATGTCGACGGAGAAATTTAGTTTTTAGGTTACCTTTTTACTAATATTAGTGGTAATAAACCACAGTTCTCCTATCAGGTCCCACCTAGTATAACAGCCTGTCCATAGACCTCTGCTGATACACAGGCTTCCCCCATAGATTTCCACAAAGCACGATCCCGACCCACCTGCATCCAGCGACACCCAGCAAACTTGCAGGGGTCGTCGCTACATCTTGCGGCCAGTCCGAGGCTGCCACTCAAGAACCTTTCTTCTCCATCAGTTATCGGTTCCACGAGCGCATTGATACTTCAGCTGGCTGATCTTTTCTGCTATGTCTGTCACTCTATGGCAAGTGATAATTGGGGCCCCTTACAGTCATTTTTCAAGTATTAAGGGCTGGATGTGCTTACTTCGTATCGCTGACACTGCATTCGGATGCATACGCTTTGCTGCGACTAAGGAAGGATATATCGAGTGAATGCTTTTGATTGCGTCTTTTATTATATACCTTGTGTGACAAACGAGCACACAGTTCACCTGACGGTAAGTGACGACTGGCTCCAGAACATCTTCATGCACCCTCAACAAAGATTCACTATCTCCTCTGTGGAATCAGCTATCACCAGCGGTGTTTCCGAATCGATACGACTTAGGGACTTTCAAGAGAAGAGACTACACCTTCCTTAAAGGCCGGCAACGCATCTGCAGCTCCTCTGGTGTTGCAGACATCCATGTGACCACTCACCACCAGGTGGGTTGCTCGCTCGTTCACCGCCTATACTTTAAAAAAAAGTATTCACATGCTGTTGCCACTCCTGCGGACTAAGATCCTCGTTGTAATTGGGTGTTCGTATCCATCCGCTCACTACACTAAACGCTCAGGTTATGCAACGAGTACTATTTCACGCCTTATTTCGATCGAGCTGATCCATTCATGTTGTAGCCAGAGTCCATTCATGTTGTAGCCAGAGTCCATTCATGTTGTAGCCAGAGTCCATTCATGTTGTAGCCATAGTCCATTCATGTTGTAGCCAGAGTCCATTCATGTTGTAGCCAGAGTCCATTCATGTTGTAGCCAGAGTCCATTCATGTTGTAGCCAGAGTCCATTCATGTTGTAGCCAGAGTCCATTCATGTTGTAGCCAGAGTCCATTCATGTTGTAGCCAGAGTCCATTCATGTTGTAGCCAGAGTCCATTCATGTTGTAGCCAGAGTCCATTCATGTTGTAGCCAGAGTCCATTCATGTTGTAGCCAGAGACCAGCCGTGGCTTAACCACTGTGCTATGTGTTATTTCATATATGTATTACATTTTGCTCTAGCCCGACATCTATAACGCGAATATATCGGGCTGAGGATCGACAGACCTTCTGTTAGTAACCACTGTAACCACCACGCCAGGCGGCTGTGTCGGGCAGGACTACATCATATATATCCCACTAGTGGGCAAAGGCCTACTCTCTAGAGAAGGTGTGGAACATTATATATAATTCAATTGTCCAACAGCTGCGTCTTCATCGATCCATCGCATCGATGTATGAGCACACTTCCCTGTTTATTTTTAAAGGTGACAAAGTAACAAGCAGCTGATAATTGGTCTGAAGCTGAAGATCCTGCAGAGGAGTCAGCTCCTATAAATACGAAAGGCTCTTCCTAATGGTCCCCAAGTCATATCGGGGAATATCGACATCTGATCGCGCGCAATAGTTGCGGCAGATGGTGGTGGATTGTCAACCGTCCTGATGATGAAACTGAACTTGTGATGAAAATGAACTTGTCCATTATACAATTTAACTTGACGTCCGAAGCGCCAATTATCATGTGTAACGATCATGTTAATTGTCCGAGTGGAAGTTCAGTTAATACTAATTGGTTAATTGTTGGCTAATCAACTTGTTTGTATTTGCTTTTTGTCTAACAGAGCATTGCACGCAAGCAGTACACACAGGGAGATCATCAGGAGGCAGAGTATCTTTAGAAGATCCCCCCCTCCCCGATAACAAAAAAAGGGTTCCCCTATATGTCGCCTTCCCTATATATTACAGTATAGTACGATCCCGAGCTGTCTGAACCCTCCACAACGTACGGACAATTATTTATATACAATAGCACATGAGCAACAAGCATGGGTGGGCTAAGCGAGGACTGCCCTCACAGAATAACTGATGCTTTCCTAGTCCCCAGGGGCGACAGCACTTCTGATTTATGATTCCATATCGAGGGTACAGAGAGGGGATTCCTTGTCAAGGATGAATGTAGATGTTAGGCTGAGGAATCGCCATCAGGTGAATTGTGTGCTCTTCAGTTAACGCCGGTTAGGTACAATGCCGATTTAAAATGTGGATTTTAATACCGACTAAGAAATCGACGTAACTCCTGGATCCTTTCAGGCAAAACAACGCTTCGAATCAGCAGCGAAGGTGTTCATGCAGTCGACAATATCTTTAGCGAGGCAGATGCGTCCGAAAGCGCAATGGGGCTACTACGGTTTCCCTTACTGCTTCAACATGGCGGCCAATAACCTCAATGAGACCTGCACATCCAAGGTGATCCAGGAAAATAACCAGTGAGTAAAGAAAGATATATTTCGTTACAGGCAAACGAGTAAGCAATTCATCTGTTGGTAAGTGAACATCCGCTACACCAGAGCAGTTCCAAGTGCGTTGTCTTCCTTGGAGATCGAATTATATACATCGTCAGATGTGTGGAAATTTCTTGCTTGGTCGAGTCAGGCTGTAGTTAAAAGCTAGCTCTACCTTGAACAGATTGCCTCGATCAGGAAAGGGCTGGGCACACAATGCCACAGTGGTTCGCGTAGTGGGTTCTAACCAACTTCGTTTTACCATCAAGTATTTAGGGTCGCTTGGTGTAATGGTTAGAGTATGGGGCTATATTCTCGGGGGTTCGATTCCCTGTCAAAAACAATATTTTCGATTTTTTTAGAGAATAAGTGGCAAACGAGTAGCAACCCAGCCGATGGAAAGTGACCACCGCCGCCCGTGCAACATGGCAACACTAAGGAGTCTCAGGTGCGCCGCCGGCCCTTAAGAAAGGCGTAGGTTTTTTCTCGAAGGTCCCCAAGTCGTATCCTAGTATTTGTAGATAGTCAATGAGTCTCCCGCGTCTTTGACTCTGCATCTGATCCTCCCCCAATGTTATTGTACAAGCGCAATGCACAGAATAGTGTAAAGGACGACATCGCCAAGGTTTGAGCTCAGAGGTGTTGTTATCAAATCTGCATCTTAATAATTTATATCAGGTGAGTATCCAGGTGGTGTAAAGGTGGATGTCCAGGGCCGTGGAAGTCACTTGCCACCAGGTGAACTGAGTGCTCGATTGTCACCCTCATTACAATAAAAAAATTACGGAGAATCAATACTAGGCTACCGTTGAGTTACCACGGCGCGCTGGCCACGACCAGCACATACCCAAGCTGTTACTTCACTCTAACTTTTAAAAAGATTGAACCATCATCTTCCAGGATAAACTGGCTCTGGTCGGAGAGCACGTCCCTCTACCCATCGATTTACAGCTCCAAGAACCTGACCACCAATCAACTGGCCGGCCTCGTGAGGGGCAGAGTGGCAGAAGCCTCACGAATTAGGATAAGAGGCACGCCTATATTGCCCTACTTCTGGTTTAAGTACAGAGATGGAGGGTTTTTGAGTGAGGTAAGTGACTTTCACTTATTTAATCGCCATCATCATCGCAGCCTGCCCACGGCCCACTGCTGGACATAGTCCTCCCACACACACTGCCACCGAGCACGATCCTGGGCCACCATCGACTTCTTGCAAACTTGCTTAACAAAAAGAAATAATTATTGTTATTTTCTTTATGTAACTAAGGATGATAAACGAGCACACGGATTACCTATCTTATCTATCTCTCTACTTACTACTCACCATTAAGTGAACTGTGTCGGGAAGTATCTATGGTTCGGTCCATGTCCGGTAGAGGAGTATTGACGATGATGAAAGGTTTCGACGGTATTGTGATTCAAGTGAAAATAACTTTTGTCTGGTGTAGGGACAAATAGCCACACAGCTCACCTGATGGTAAGCGATTCCCGTACACACTTGGTGTGTTTGTGTTTGTAATATATCCTGTGACACTCACACTACATCCGAAGCCTTTTCCCATCTCGTAACATATGCTTAAAGTCGACTAGAGAAAAGGGACACGAGTGATGGTGTCGACATATTTACTAATTTAGATATATCACATTAAAAAACCATAATACATAACAAAAAAACTATGTTCAAATTACAGCTGGACTTAGAAACAGTGCTCAAAACACTTTACACTTCGAACGCATCAGGTTTTATAATATGGGGAAGTTCCAATGACGTGAATACGGCAGACAAATGCAATCAGTTACGTAGCTACGTCGAGAACACATTGGGACCAGCCGTCGCTAAGTACGCGAGATACAGTCCCAGGTTTGATGATGAAATAACTACCGATATGTATATAACAGAAACCGTTACAATAAATAATATCAGCGATGAAAACAATGAAGCTGATGAAAACGTACTTAACCCAACAACTGGCACATCTACACAGGGAACCACACAAACAAATCAAAATATATCGTCTAAAATTCAATCTGATAATGTTGATATACAATTAGATCCAAGTTTTCAAAATATACCCACGCCTACTTCCAATCAAGATATCATACAATACGTAGAAGACGAGTTAAATAAAATATCAGAACACAATACAACTGTGGAACAAAATGAAGATGATACTATTAGGGAAAATATACTAATAGAGATGTTATTAGATGCATTATCAAACTCCGAAGCACAAACTGAGATGTACTCTAACAGAGATGTCACATCTACAGGAAACTCGGCGCCTGACAATCTATATTATACGACGGTGCCATGGAGTTATAATACATCGTCCAATGACCCAATAGTTCAATTTAGTACAAATAATCCAATTGTTGAATTTAATGGAGAAACCAAAGAACTGAATCTAAGTGAAGTCGTTGCAAATGGTGATCGAGATATAGAAACAACGGAACAAACTGATCCCATGGCATTAGATAATAGTTTTAATACATTAAAGGAGGTTGATAATGCAGCTAGTACAAATCATAACTTTCCTACCTCCACTTCAGATAAAGACATAACCAAAGACAATATCAACGAACAGGAACACTCAGATTTATCTTCATCACAAACTGACAAAACCGTCTATATACAATTTGATGATCTTGAAAAAGTAACTGAAGTTTCAAATACCTCAACAGATCACACGGAAAATTCCTATTTCGATGAAAATAGTCCAAATGTAACCACAGATAATTCAAACAATATAAAAACTACAGTTATTAATAACATTGAAACGTATACCGAAACAAATATGGCTTCTATTACAGAAGAAGATTCGACTCGGTTATTAGACACGGACCCTGACATAGTCGATTTTACTAATTTGTTGACATTTTCAAAAATCAATGACGAGAATTTCATTACAATAATTGAAGAAGGTAACGATGAAAGTTCTGCTTTATACACAGAAAACTTATCACGATCCACCGACAATACTGCATCATCGGAACTAACTTCAGATTTATATGACGTCACAGAATTAACAATATTGGACAGTCTAGAAAATGCATATAGAGAAGTAACAGACGATAGCAATTCTTCTTTTAGCCTTCCGACTACGAGTTCACCTGACAAGGTGGTTGTATATATTTTATAGAATTCAATCGTTGTCATCAATTTTAACAATAATTTAAAGCAATTTAGTAGAATCAGCTTTAGTTGCGTTTAGAAATATTAACAAGAATGCATTGTTGTTGCCTGTTAGTGTTGTGTACTTAATTTTTTGTTTAAATAATTATTGAAAATGAGTTTACTTTGATTAGGTGCGTCTTACACACATTTTATACGTTTAAAACTTTGTGTTTGGCTTATGTTTTGTATGTTGTATGTTGCTTACGATGATCACAATTAAATTAAATATGTATGTATATATATATATATATATATATATATATATAAAAGAGTTATATCGTCTTAAACCGCTATCGATTGCTGATGCTACGTCAGACTGATTAAGAACAATACTAAGTGATGTTGCGGACATTCTTTGTTCATAAGTTATTTTTTTGTGTTGAAATATCAAGTATCATCATTATTTTATATTATATTTTCATTTTACAAATTGTTAACATATTTTTTATACTTTACACAATGACGCAAATTCAAATAGTAATCTCACCACCGACGTTTATATTTAATATGTATGACATATTAGTTAAAGTAAGCTAAACATTGTTTGTGTAAAATTTAAAACACAGCCATAAACAAACAAATTAGTATAATTAAAATAAAACATGGTAATTATTAACTACATTACATTTAAAATTTTGATACTACATACAACGGATAGTGGCGCTTTTTATACAATTATATAAAATGAGTTTATCGTGTTAGCTTGACAGCGTCGTTCTGAAGTTTATTCATTTCTATATATATTTCTTCATATAGTGATGATAGCGTACCAGTCTGAACTCATTTGTTTGACAAATGAAAATTAAAAAATATATTGATCATACATATTTTTTTTAAATGTAATCAAGCCAGTGCTTGGCTGGAACACCTTTAAAAGGCTTGGCTCTCTAAGCCCAAGAGAAGAGATATCGATTAAACATGACTTCAATTTATCGTAACAGAGATCCTAGAGTTCCACTAAGCTTAAATAATTTCTTTGCACCTTAATGGCAAGTAATTGTTTGTGCCGATAGCACTAAACTCGATGTGTACTTAGTCTGTGAATGTATGTGATTGTGTAACAGCACACCGCATTGTTCTTGAGAACTGCACGGACATGGAGGAAATGCAATTTTAACCAATACTTTTAATATTATCTGAAATGTGTAAACATTTTTTTTATTAACCTTTCTTCACTTTCCATAGACAAAGACATTGATTATTTCGAATTCAGTTTGACGTAATATGTCTAATTTCCCGCGTTTTATTAACTTTGCCAATCTATGCTATGCTTTCGCGTACCTTTACATGATCCATTTGTTTTGCTCATAGCTCCCAGTTGAATATTTTTTTTTATATTAAGTTTTATCAGATTCGTGGTGACGGTCTAGATATAGAATTGTCTGTTTTCATACTAGTATTTACTTGAGGGAGTATTTTAACTTTGTTATTTTTGTGCACATTATTTTTTTGGGTAACAGGTCAGGTCAGGTGTGGTAAATTGTAAGAATTAAATACAAAACAACTTTTTTTCATATACAAAAGTATATATTTTTTAATTCTTCGTGGACATGTGTATTTTCATACTCATCTGAAATTATCTTTGTCTATGGTTTCGTTTATTTTATATATGCTATATATTTCTATATAGATATATAATAAATATCTATATATATATATACATATATGTTTTGTCCGTTGTTGTGTTTAAATATTATAAAATTTTCTGCGTAGGTCGCTACAAGCAACATCGCTAACGGGTCCAAGGATATAATATACAAATATATATTTTTAATATATCTTCTTTCTTTCCATATGATTTACTGAGCGATTGTTCTTAAGATTCATGTTGTACGCTAACCGTTTTATCTGTGATATTGTGTTATATAGTAAAATGTAGATATATAAATGTAAATTTTATGTTTTAGATTGTCTATGGTACAATTAAAATTGTATGTTTATACTTTAGTTTGTTTTGACCCTGGCCCACATGATGCAGAGCCGCGGCAGGCAGCCCACAGCCCAGGGTCTAAGCTCGCTTATAGTTTTATTGTCTATGAGCAAACCGAGTTCCAGAGCCAGAACCCGGACTACCACGCCATCTTCATTATAAAAAGTTTCATACGGCCTAATTTATCAAGACAGTGCGCGCAATGCGAGCACAGAGTTTAGCTGCTGGTGATTCCTGCCTAAGCCCTGTACATCTTGTAGGAACCATAATGTAGGTCCGATATCACCTCTTTGGGCTTTAATGAATCACTGCTTCATCAATAATAAGGTTTACAGTAATAAAAATAATAAGAAAGAAAAATAATAAAAATAAAAAAAGTAATTTTGCGGCTTTTTTTCTTAGTTATTAAAAAATGTTCAAACTGCGTTCGAAATAAAACTACAAAAGTCAACTTATAGTGTATTAACAAACCAGAACGAGGACATTCAATCAAAGAACCGAGAAATAAGTAATTAGTACGTACTTTACCGCTAAACAAACAAATACTAAAAAGTTATGAAATTTCGAGTCTAACTTAATTTGTGGTTATCGTGAAAACTATCTTGAACCTGATTTAGTTATCTATTATAAATAAATACTAATAAAAAATTACTCTCTCTGTTTTTTAAAAAAAATGTTAATAGATTTCTAACATCCCCGTTGATCACGCCAACTAAGCATCAGCCTTTGTGCTAGGAGATGGTCCACGACATTTGAATCGAGTATCCGAACATATAAATCCCGTATCAGAAACAATTAAGTAACGGTTCAATTTCATCAATAAATTGACAACAAAAAAGGTCAAATTATAAATAAGAACGACATTTAATTTTCAAGTATTTAAAACTGTGATAGAAAAAAAATATAACTGTTGGTACTGTAAATAAAAAGAAATAGCAAATATAATTATTTAGTTGGCGAATCCAAACTGTTTTATTAGTATACGTTTAAATTTGCCTAAAATAAAATAAACCTAAAGGGTAACGTTTAGGCACATGTTAGATAAGATTGACGTTTCAATATTCAAAAATCACTTAGCACACAACATAATAAATTAATTAAAATTGTCTGAAAAATGCCGGGGTTAAGGTACATTTCTATATTAAAATCACAAATAAAAAATCTAAACACCACACAAAACAGAAAGACAATAATTCTTGAATAAAAGCGGAGTTTCATCGTCTGTAATAAAATTTCTGTCGGGTCTCACGCTCGCGAACGCGTTGTATTTTGGTTCGGACATAAATTTATAGTTTACTTCTGCGTAGTTCTTAATGCATTCTAGATCTCTGCCCAACTCCTCTAGAGTATGGGAAGTTAGGAGGAATGGGATTTTTTGTTTTAAGATGCAGTTAATGGTGGAGGTCCAGGAGTCCATTCCGTTGTACATTGATGATCTTTGTATGCAGGAGTTGAACGCACAGACTGAAAAAGAAAATATTTTCTCATAACTTTTATCCCAACAGGAGTAGACCGCAATTCTTGGCGGTCATTATATATCAGCTAATGTTTATATGCGGGTGGTCATTTCGGACGTACCGATCTTATCATGCAGCGATCAGAACCTAGCTACAACGTGACTTCTCCACTGAAAACTTCCTTTAAATATTAACCACTGTTTATAAAAATATGAAATTATCTAAGAGTTTGTTTGTCACCATATTATAAAAGAAAACATTATTCAATGCAGCTCGAAACAAGTTAGACATTAATAAATATATTCTTTTGTTGTGATTAATCCTTACACAATTTAAGATGTCCGCATGCGGTCCCGGCCGAGGAACAATATTTGTGTATCACAATTTTTTGCTATGGGGACACGTTGTGTATACGTCCCGCGTCCCTGACACTGCATCTGAACCTTCCCCCCATCTCATTGCACGCGCACCGGAACAGGCAAGAGTGTTATTTTATAACATTATATGTAAGTTACAAACTCGCACGCAGCTCACCTGATGGCAAGTGATTCCTGCAGCCCATGATACCTAAATACATACTTGACAAGGAATCATAATGCAGATGCGTTGTCACCCTTGAGGACTGAGATGGAATTTCTCGTCACCAGTTATAAAGGTTTCCGGAACCCTACACTCACCAGACGAAACAAAGCAGCATTGTGCTATTTCACGCTGGTATTCTGTGAGGGCGTGGTCCTAACCCGGTCGAGCAGACCCATTCATTGTGCAGTTAGAAACAAACTGCAGTGTAGCTCTACCACTGTTGTGTCCCTGTGTTTCCGCAAATGCTTTCGACCCTCTAACGTATACTATGCAGTTGATGTCGTCTGTTAATAACCAGAGGACATCGCCGTGGTTAAAATTGACCAGAAAAACTTCACACAATTGACTTATCAAACCCTTACCTATGTCTGGCACTGTGAACTCATCACTGGCCCAGTATTCGTGGTAGGATTTCTTGTCCTGGAAACTAAATTGTACGCGCCTTTTGTTCGTACTGCAATTCTCACAGAGTCTGAAAAACAAATATGACAAGAATTATACAATATTATATATGTAGGAATATATTATATATGTAGAAATATATTATATATGTTGATAAATAAGAGGTATGACAAGATTGAATGCATTACGGTCTCTATATCTAAATCAATTATATATTATTAAAATGGTAGAGTCACGTTGCAACTTGTTTCTAGCTCATAAATGGGTGGGCTCGTCTGTGGAAGGACCACATACTAAAAATTACCAGCTTGAAATAGCACAACACAGTATTAGGCTATGTCAGCGTAGACATTCTGAGACCATGTTGACCTTACGGTCGAGCCGACCCATTCATGCGGCAGCCAGAAACATGCGGCAGCGTGGGTACACAGCGCTATATCGTGACTATAATGTTAAATTCATCTCCTACTCCTTACGTACTTGATGTTTCCCAACAAATCCAGTGGAAGGTTGGACGGGTTAAGCTCAGGTCCTATAAGCGCCACTCGAAGGTCTTTCACAGCAGGTTTGAGGTGGAGAAGAAACACCTCCCACTTGGAGAATGAGTCCGCTTCGAACTGGAGCTCGGCGCCTACTGCATGGATCGTGAAAGTTGACTTCTGAAACTAATAAACGCCCGTCGTGAAGAACCCACGCAAGCAGATGAACATTTTTTTTTAGTAAATTGAGAGTAACATGGTAGCACACAGTTCACCTGACGGCAAGTGATTCCTGCGGCCCATGTCATCTAGAGAAAAACTTTTGAAATATTATATTATTTTATTATTTGTATATTTTAATTAGGCGCACTATCCTAAAATATGATTGAACTTTTTTACCATATTGAAGGTGACAAACTAGCTCACAGATCACCTAACGACAACTGATTCCTGCGGCCCATGTCATCTACATTCATCCTTGACAAGGAATCATTAGGCAGATGCGTTGTCACCCTTGAGGACTGAGATGGTGAGACTGAATGAATGATAGAGAAGACTTGTTGTTCTCTTCTTTTAACTTCTGCGTGGTCTAGCGGTGGGTGTGCTGGCGTCTGAGGCAACGGATGTGCGTCTTGAAGCTTCGTTGAGGATATCGACACCTGGGCCACAGTCCTCACTCACCATCAGATGAACTCGTTTGTCACAAATTAAAAAAAAATTGCAACTATATTCGTTGCGATGCTACAACTAGTCAGTAACTCCAGCGTGTCTCTAGCACTGTTCAATTGCACTTCCAACATAAATAAGATCGGTAGAAGATGAACCGTTTGTGATGCACACATGTCGTTCGTCGCCGAGGTGTTGGTCGCAGCAGCCGCGCCGGCACACCGCTCTTGTGAACATTACGTCACGATTATTCAATATAGAGAAGAAACAATCCGGTGTTTTTATTTAAGCCTAAGTTAGTGGACAGTCGGCAGATGCAGGTGCCAATGAGATCTGGAATGATATGGTCTCAATAATTATTATTATTATTTATTCCTTTTTGGCACACGTAAATAGCAAAATTAGTTAAAGTAAGACAAATGGAACCTGCTATACGCCAAAGAAAATAAAACATAGTTATAAAAATAACAAAAAAAAAATTGACAAGGTAAAATTGTTGTGTATTTAACAATTTACAATATAAATAACAGAAACAATAAAAAAAAATCAGTTTTTTTTTTACAATTACTAACATTCCCAATAACCTCTCGAAATAAGCATTGATGGTCGAGTCGAGAGGCAGCTTCCAATTGGCGATGTAAAGTAGCGCGGACCGCAACCTAAAGCATTAGGCTATTAACGCATCAACTAAATCGAAATCTTTGAATTTAAGAAACGTAAGTAATACTAAAGTAATAATATTTTTTTCCAAAAACAACCTTTTTACTAAAGTTAAACATGACACAGACTCCCCCAAAAAACACCAAGTAAACGTGTCAACTCTTGGTAGATTTGTCCATATCCATCTCTTGGCAGACCAGCACCGACAGCCGCAGCCTGGCACCATGGTAATAATGAAGCATCATATGGCAGGTCAAAGTTCCGCAGATCGAGTAAGTCAAGTTCCTGCTACGAGACAATGGTTCCTAGTACTACCTTGCTTATCCCGTTGGAGCAGTTGTGCTGACGGTAGAGCTGGTGGCAGTGGGCGGCAGTGAGAGGCGCCGTGGCGAGTTGTGTGAGAGCAGCGTACTGGATGTCCGACATATCTGGGAAATTACATCAAATGTCTTGATGACGACTCTCTGGGCGCAACCACGACGCCCGCGCCTGGTCACGAGCAAATGAGGGACTGTGTGAGGTATGTTCTACTATAGACCTGACGATCTCCTGGTCCGCGGCGATATCTGCAACTAATTATGACATAAAGATTGCTGTGTTTCGTTGCGATTCAGGGAGTGAATTTTTTTTTCTTATTACATTGGGAGTAACAAACTCGCACACAGTTAACCTGATGCCAAGTGATTCCTGCGGCCCATGACGTCTACATTCATCCTTGACAAGAAATCATAATGTAGATGCGTTGTCACCCCTGAGGACTGAGATGGAATGCCTCGTCACCATCACAAGATCCCGGATCCGTACACTCACCAGACGAAATACATCAGCATTATGCTGCTATATTACGCTGGTATTCTGTGAGCGTATTGTCCTATCCCGTTATCCCGTTACAGTTGACCCATTCATTCTGCAGCTAGAAACAAACTGCTGGGTAGCTCTACCACTGTCAAACCATAGGTAACGGGACAATCTACTTCTCAAGGGTGACAATATAATATTTAAATCTTTGTTGAGGATGAACGTAGATGACATGGACCGCTGTCCTAACTGATGTTGACTTTATTTTATTTCTTCGACTATACAATTTGCTTCACACTTATTACTCGCATACCCAATAAAGTGCGCATCCGTTGCCGACCTACGTTAATAAGCCATATTTCAACTTTTGGTGTCGTTCCCATTACCACAAAAAAACTTTATTAGTAACAAAATGGTACTAATTAAAAACGGAAAATACAAAACAGTTTACATAAGACACATCAAAAAGAAGAGTATGCTGAAACGAGAAACGAAAACATTTTCGAGTTGAAAGATCAGCTGAACTGTTTGTTCGTGTTCACCTTTAATATAAAAACAAAATATTAGTCTTCACAACTTATCATCCATGCTTGTGCTTCGAAACGGTTTAAGAGATGTTCTGCTGCTACGAGAATTTCTTCGTGCTTTACAGTCCATTACGTGTTTTTTATGGAGTTTCCAACAAAGAAAACGTTGTAGTGTTGGTATGCTGTCCCCCTGTGATTACACCCTGGTTTGAGTTCGATAAAAGAAAGTTCGGTATGAGGGTCGCCACTAAATCTTCCGTGAGTCTCGGTTGCGTAGCTCTTAGAACAGTGGGTAGACACCCTTCATACCGTTCTGTAGTCCCATATAGAATAGATCTAAGATATCGGCTGTCTGTTGTAAAAGGCGATTAAAAAGGACCACGGCTTCGCGGGGGATCAGGGTGATCTCTGATTTAAAGTCAAGCTAGTGTTGCAATCTGGAAATAAATAGTTTATTGCTGGCAACACCAAGCCACATTTTAGCGTCGGGTATATAAAGCGGCCATGATGTAAAACCCGGTTCACTTGATTTCCGTCGTGTTGTTGAGCAAATGTCTGTGTTGTGAAGTATCGCAGAGCTGGATTCGTATTTAGTTAACAGTAGGGAGAACGGCAGCCCGGAATAGTCCCGAGTTATAGCACTGTTGCACTGGGACGTGCTCAGGGCTCTCATCGTCTGCCTCATCACCTTACTCACCAATTTTCTCTTCGTACATCGAGGCCAAAACTTCGTTGATCTTATCCGGGATAACAAAGTCATCCACCATCACCTTCCCCGGTAACTTCGGCTCCAGCCTGCCGTTGGACTGCTGGTATAGCACCAGTTTCTGGTACAGAGCGTATGACTTGCACCAACGCTGGTGGCCCTCTGGTAAGTGTTCCGGATGTTCTATGCAGTATGACACCTTCAAATACATATTTATAAATAAAGTTTCAGCTTATATGCATCGTACTTTTCTTTTATTGTATTGACGGTGACAAAAGAGCACACAGTTCTCCTGGTGATAAGTGGTTCCTGCGGCCCATGACACTAACATTTTTACTTGTCAAGGAAGCATAATGCAGATGCGTCGTCACCCTTGGAGACTGACATGGAATGCCTCGTCACCAGTAATAAAGGTCTCCGGATCCCTGCACACACAGCAGCATCATGCTACTATAAAACTGACCCATTCGTTCTATATATATACATATAACTAGTCTGGCCATAAATGTTACATAAAAACTTGCTCGGTACCAGCAGTATGTTCGTATATCGTACTATCAACAGATATATATACAATAACACTTCCTCTATCGAAGACCAGAAAAGATCGGGGCGCCACGTGCTGTTAGAACTACAAAGGCTGTTAATGCTGTTAAAGCCAGAATTCCTCGAAACCCCATTAGGAAGCAGAAAATCTTATCGCGAGAAATGAAGATTCCCGCTAGGATTCTGTCGCGTATTATAAAACAAGACCTGAAGCTCGGTGCTCATCGTCGATATACAGGACATGCCCTAAATCAATCTTTACAATTAGAGTGGATCAATCAAAACGCCTTCTATCGCGATACGCAGCTGAAAGGCACAGAAATATCCTCATTACCGATGAAAAAAAATTCACGTTTGAAGAACACTACATAATGTATGATGTACATAAATAAAAAAAAATACACTGCAAAATGATAAAGTGTACGCTCACAGATCTAAAGAAGCTGCTCAAGTGGTCGGAAAGGTACAACGTGGTCATCATCCTGCCTCAGTGATGGTTTGGTGGGGCGTGTCTTATCAAGGAGTCACAAAAGTACGTTTTCGTGAAAAAGGAGTGAAAACTTCAGCCAAAGTGTATCAAGATACATCTTGGATGATGTTGTGAAACCCTTGCTCTAACACGGCGACATTGAGTCTCTTAAAAAAATTTTGGAGCAAGCAGTGTCGAAATTTCCCTTGGAAACAGTTCGTAAATCCATAGATTCGTGGCCTAAAGGTTTCGAATAGAATATTTTTTTATTTTATGCTGATATTAATAAATACGTAGGTATAAATTTTAATAATATATATATATATATATATATAATCATGATCCAGATGTGTCACCCCTGAAGAATGAGATGAAATGCCTGGTTACCAGTAATTGGGTCCGCATGCTCACACTCAGGACACGAAACACAGCAGCGTGATGCTGATATTTCATGCTGGTATTCCGTGTCCTATCTCGGCCGAGCTGACCCAGATTGTTACAATTGTAAAACCAGACAGAGCGTGACTTTACCACTTTCAAATTCTATTCTATAAATATATTTTAAAGGTTTATGTATATATATGTTATGATTGTATCAATAAGAAAAATTATTCACATATCAAAAATACCAGTGGAGTCATAATTGATAATCGTTAAAAACATGATCTCAAGAATTTCGTTTTTTTAAACCAATAAAATAAATTTATTTAAAACAATTTTACGCCTATATAGTTAAAAACTCATTGTTAAAAACAGGGTTTCGAATCTAAAATAAAACAATTTAAGATATAAATAGATCACCCACGTCTGCGGAATGTCACAACTGCGATGACTCTACATTACGTTTATTGCCAAAAATAGATATTTCACACACAAATAACGATAACGAAATAGGAACGAACTAATGAATCACTTTTTTCTATGTGATATTCTGTTGCTAATGTAAAATGTGTTCTCTGAGTTTTGCGAGTAGAGCCACACTCCGGCTAGATTCTAACTACAAATTGAATGGGTCGGCACAACTGGAACACGCCCTCACAGAACACTAGAGTAAAATATTAGAATTAATATAAGGCTACGGTGTTTCGGGGATCCAGTTACAGATCCATGGATATCATGAGGAAGAATTTAGATGTTTATCATCCCCTAAAATTATAAAAAGTAATATAACATCAGTCAGCTCACAAAATATTACGTAATTTATTTCTTTTTTTATTCACGTCGAGTAAAATAGCGTCTAAAGGTCATGAGGTCTGTCAAAATTTTCAAATTTAGGCGATCGGCGGAACGAAAACATTTCAATGTATAATTTTTTTTATTGTGTGGAGGGTGACAAATGAGCACACAGTTTAAATGACGGTAATGATTCCTGCCCATGACACCTGCATTCATCCTCGATAAGGAATTAAAATGCTGATGGGTCGTCACCCCTGAGGACTCAGACGGTATGCCTCGTCGCCAATGAGGGTCTCCAGTTTTATAAACTCACCAGACGAAATAGCAACGTTATGCTTCTATCTCAAGGTGGTATTCTGTGAGGTTAAAAAGAATAATATTCCTTACTTATAAATAAGTTCCTCTCTTATAAATTTTAAAAAACGTCGAAAAGAAGTTACATTAACCCTAAAAACTTTTTATGGATAGAATAGTGATCATTTTGAATTATTTTTTCGCTTTTTAGTTTTAATTATCATCGTATCCTATAATTACTTCACCTATGAACATGGGCTTCACTCACAGATTGCTATGACGAAGTCAAAATTATTTATCCGAAATAATGATTAAAAACTGATTCTTCCTATGATGATTTATGTAATGCATAATCCGCATCCATGATGATCCGTGATGCGGCAAACTGGCATCGGCCGACAGCCTCACCTGACCACATCCTTCGCAATCCAACAATTTCGACTGCTTCCATTCCCTGCACTGAACATCAGCACAGATCCTCGGGTAGAGCAAAGCCTCCTGTTCCCAAGGTAATAGCTTCCTTTTGAGCACCTTCTCGCACGACAGTATCATCTGCATTCTGATAAGACGATAATTCTGTCCAGAAATATTTTTCGCATCAGCGTAGATGTGTTTTTGATCTAAAATTAAAATAACTCTCTATTTTATTGGCAACATTTGAATTATTTTAAAGTAAAACAAATAGATAATAGGCAAACTAACAAAAATGGGATCGAAATGAAAGATCTACATATGTATATAAAAAATAAGGTGTGAGGAACTTTTTATGCTATAATAATTGACTGCGAGTAAGCAATCCCTCTGAATATTACAAACCTTACCTAAATCTTTCTTGCTTTTGATGGTCAGCTCATCAATGCGGATAAATCATACAAGATTTGCTTAATCCTTTGATATGCTGAGGAAGAAAGAGAAAATCTGGAACTAACCTTTTAAATGCACTATTGTGGAAACTGCAAAGCATAAAGACTGATGGCGCGGCCAATCCTCGTCCTTGTGTTTTTGGCTACAATAGAATACTAAATTACAAAATTTACAAGGTACTCTTGTTTGTTTCAGTTGTTTTCTGCAGACGTGACATGCGCTGGTTAAGAACACTTTCCGGAAACTATATTTATATACATATTCCTGTTTTTCATTGGTCTTATATGAAAACGATTCAATTTCATTTCCATCTTTTGCAAATTTAATTTTGTTATCTGTTTGGGACTGTTTAGATCTTTTTAATGAAGCAGTATCCGGTTCCGCATCAGCGACGTCTTTTATTTTTATCTTCGCCTGCTTGGAGTTGGGCGTCTTATTCTTCTCCTTTTTATAATCTGTTTTATTCGATGGTACAGGAATGTTGGGATAACCTAATAAGTTTTTTGGCTGCGAAACTGGATTAACATTTTTTTGCTGTTTCTCTTTCTCCACCTCTTCTATTGGAGGTGTTATGTTTATTTCCGGTTTGTTATGACACGCTTCCTTTTGTGGTTGATCGTTTTTTGAGTCGTTGTGGACTTCGTTAGCAATTATTTCAAAAGTTTTGTTAACATCTAATTCGTCAATGCTAGATGTTAATGCATCTTCAAAGTTTTCGATTGGTTCAAAAAGCACTTCCGTCGATATTGGTCGGGTACTTTTATTTTCGTTAGAACACTGTTGCTTCCCCTTTTCTTCTGAAGTATTTTTCTTCTCTTCACTTTTTTTCTCACTATTAGATTCTTCACTTTTTGTTTCTGAAGAAACAGGTGCTGGTTGTGATGTATACGATTCTGGCTCCCTTCTCCCCCTCTTTTTGGATTTTCCCTTACCTTTACGGTCTTTACGTGACGGACAGATAGGTGGTGTGGCATAATCAGAAGATGTTTTATGTATATTATCAGCGGTTGATTCTTCTTCTACAATATTCGTAGCAGGGTTCACTTCTGCTGTAGTAAATTTGTTTTCTATTTCATATAATCGTTCCGTTAAAGGTTTATATACATTGCTTTCTTCCTCCAGTTTGCCTGTTGCCAATTTATCCATCTCTTCTGTAATCATTTCAACATTTTCACATTGCATCTTTTCAGTTTTTTCTTCGTTTTCTTCTATTGCGGTTAATTCTGCTAATGATTTCTCCAAAGATAATTTGAGCTCCTCCAAATCATGATTAACTTCCATCATTTTGGATTTCAAATCGGTTTTTTCTTGAACTTTAGCCGGTATGCTTTCCATCTCTGTTACACTTATATCAGTAGATATTATGTTTGGAGTTGACACCGGCGTTTCACCAGAACCCTGTACTATATTGGAAGTTAAAACAGGAATGCCTAATTTCATTTCATCCACAGAAGTTATTTCATGTATAACCGTATTATTATTGTTATAATCTAATTGTTGATGACTGCTTGAACGTGGTATATGTATAAAATCAGGGGTATTGTCACAAATCTCGTTTGGTTTAATTGTTTTTCCAGTATCAACCACTTCCTCGGTATAAAGATTTTTATTCAATATTTTTTCATTTTCTGAACATTCGCATTTACCACATTTATCCAATATATCTTCACTAATTTCAATCCCAGCATCAGGAATATCTTCAAGTATATTTTTGAATTCCTTGTTCAAATTTTTATTTGATGTTTTCGAATCGGTGTCGGGTTGAATTTTGGACGTATTATCAATATTGTCCAAGACTGCAATATTTTCTAAAATAATAGCAGAGTGGTCACATTTCTCTTTTCTTATTATATCATTTGTTCCCTTAGTACCACAGCATTCGATATTTGTAATATTTTCTTCAGGCGGCCTTAACATTTCTAGATTTTGGCTAAGATTACTAGACTCTGAAGATTTCATTAATTCTGCATCTTCTGTGAGATCTGTTGAGCTTATAGTATCTCTATCTTCTACTTTGGTCCTCTCCGATTGACTATTAACATTAGATATTAATTTCATATTTTCGCCAATTTCTACCACACTTGTGTCTGTATCTAGACAATGTATAGGCTTCCTTTGTACTGGTTTAGCAATTTTTGCCTTCGGTTTTGGATCATGAGTAGTACTAGACTGTAATAAAGTATTTTCGTCAGTAACAATATGGTGAACTTCTTCATTTGTACCATCAGAATTTGCAGCGTCATATTTTATATCTACATTACTTTGAATAAGATCTTGACTATCATTTTTAGACGTAGGAGGATGCTTTTTCTCTTTCTTTTTCTTCTTTTGCGCTACGATAACAAAGCTATTCTTGAAATCCGTTTCTGCTTGATCCTCTGTTGACAACATAATATTAGGATTTTCTACACATTCAATATTTATATCTTCTTTGTAAACATCTAGATTTTGCTTAATTTCGGCTGTATCATTGAAGTTACTCCCGTCCGTTTTCGAATCAACTAACTCCTTAAAAGCTGCTGTGCAAGATATTTGTTCGTCCGTCTTTTCTGATTTTTCAGAATCGTGTCTACGTATTTTCTTTTTATTCTTTTTATTCGAAGACTTAACATCTGTTTCCACTTCATGTTTCATCTTATCTTCTTCGATTTCAGATTGAGGATTATGTTCAATTTCAAGATCAGACTTACCCTCCGCCCGCGCCTCTGACTCGTCATGTTTCTTGCCTTTGTTTTTCTTTTTACGAGCGCATGGTTGACCACCAAAGAGTTCTTGTGTTGCCGTGCTAGTTAGATTCATTTCGGGAACGCTTTTTTTGTCTTCCACTTTTTCTATAACCTTATTTTCATCAGATATATTCCCTTCGTTGCTTTCAATAACGTTATGTTTTTTCTTCTTACCTTTACTTCTTTTTGGTTTAATCGGGGTTCCTTCGATGCTGATGCAAGGGATACCTTCTTTAACAGTTTCCATAATTTCGCCTCGAATCTGAACATTCTTTTCACTGTTTAGCACGTTGATAGGTTCCTTGACTTCACTTGTATCTTTTATAACATCTTCCTGTTTTAAAATAACTTCGTCATTTTTAATTAATTGAACATCCTCAATATTCTTCATGTCTATGTCAACGTTCTCTTTCTTCTGCGGCGGTATAGGATGCACTTTCGCACGGTTTTTTTTATGCTTTTTGGAGTTCATTTTAGATGGCCACGCGTCAAAATCAATAAAAATAACACTTTACACTAGGTAATCGCGACTCGATACTCTCGAAAATGCGACTGCGCTATTCTAAATACAGAGTCCCTCTGACCGATTTCAACGCGTGCGTTTATTCTTGTCTACAAATTCATATGTAATTTCTCGAAATGTCATCTACAAATTAGTCTCATTGAATCTCTACTTAAATTCAATGGGTGTAGAGTTGTAATTGGCTCAATGTGATCGTCAGGTGTACTTGTTTTGTGCATGTTCTCGGGCACGAGGAAGCACCGTTTGCCAATAGTGCACGCTATGACTTACTCGTAGTTACGAAACTTTAAATAGATTCAAATTCTTATATGACTCGTGAACTTTTAAGCTAGATTGACATTCTTCAACACCTTTTATTTGATTATTACAATTTTCGGAAGAGTTACAGCTAATACTTGACCAAACCAATACTATAATTAATACAGAACGCCAATTATAAATCTACACAAGAAGAAGAAAAACAAAACGGAAGGAAATAGTTAAAGAAGGACAATACTAAAAAGAGGACAATGTTTAAAAGTTCTTATTAAATGTAGCTTTCTTTTAATTTGAGTTCCAGTTGTATTAAATAAATCAATGTCAATTGTCGATGCAATCGAATTAAAATAGATGCCAGCATAAGTTCATAATCATCCTGAGCCACCTGCAACCTTCGACTTCCAGCAAACGTGCATAGGTCGTCGCTCCAACTACCGAGACTGCTATTTAGGAACCCTTCTTCCCCATCGGTTATCGATTCTATGAGCTATATGTTCAGTCCATTGCCACTTCGGCACATAAGTTAATTTATTTCCAGTAAGTATACAATCAGACAAGAGTCCAAAAGTCCTAGTGAATTATTTACACTCTTGTTATGGTACAAATAAAGGTTAAAATTTAAACGTCTGCCATCTCGGTAGAATGTTTTACATACTATGTTAATTTATAACATCTATGTAAAACACATTATCCTCCAAATAAAGATTAATAATTATTGTAAAAAAAAAAACGAAAGAAAAATGTAAGTTATATGTTGCTATTGCTATTGTATTGTGTTTATATATGTATTTATGGATTATGTATTTATAGAGTATGTATGTATTATTGTTATTATGTATATTATCTAATCTTAGACTTTTCTTTTTATTAATTAGTTTCTTGCTACATCTATCACATCACATCTACATTCATCCTTGACAAGGAATCATAATGCAGATGCGTTGTCACCCTGGAGGACTGAGATGAAATGCCTCGTCACTAGTAATAAAGTTTTCCGGAACCCTATACTGACCAGACGAAACACAGCAGCATTGTGCTGCTATTTTACGCTGTTATTCAGTGAGGCCGTGGTCCTACCCCAATAGAGCTGATCCATTCATTCTGCAGCTAGAAACAAACTGTAGTGTAGCTCTACCACTGTCTGTTGTATAATCGTGAGAGTATAAAATATATGCCTAGTTACGAACATCTGACATATCTACTAAGTTCACCCGAAAACTAACCAAGACCCGCAACGCAACAGCCAGACGCTCTAACCTCTACGCTGCGCGTCGTCATAACGAACGGCTAACGGATTTATGATATCGCTGAAATGAATACGTGTTTCATGAAACCTCCAACTTGAATCTTCAATTCTTAAAACCACAAATCGACTATAAGTAATAAGGCATATAAGCAATATTAAAGCTAAATTCCACGCACGACGTAATAACACGAGTAGCGCAGCGGTATCAGTCAATTGGTTACTGAATGGAACCGTAGTACCGGAGATCGTATCCCGCCGGTAGCACATTTTGTTTGTATTTCAAGCGGATTGGAAATAAGTATACATTTAAAAGTAAAAAAAAAAAATCAAGTTCTACAATATATATCAAACAGACGTGTAGTCTGTTTATATAAATTTAATTTAAAATAATAACAATAATAATATTTCAAGACAAGCCAAGATGGTGAACTGCGCTGCTTGCAATAAAATCCTAAGGTAATCAAGTAATGAAATGTCTAAAATGCGAGCTTCATTATCATCCTTTATGTGTAAACATATCGGATTACTAGATGTCATGTAATGTCGCATCACCACGCCAAGAACAGATAACACAAACAGGCTTCTGCGTTCTCCTGCCTCTAGTTGTAATAGCGATGAAGTGATGTTAAATAATATGCCCTCTCTTACAACGGAGTCAAATCAACTGACTCTCTTAATGTCAGAAACAAAAATTACTTCGCGAAGACGTAGGAGAGTAAAAAAGTTACCTTCAGACTTTGACAGAACACATCACTCAATGCCATCAACGCCTTGACGACCAGGATAAAAGGTTAGCTCAAGCAGAATCAAAAATACAGTCGCTTGAAAAAACATTGTACATCCGGGATTCTTCACCTTAATTCCACCATTTTAGAACTCAACCAACAGATTAGTAAGCTATCCCAAAATTACCTAAAAAACGAAGTTGAACTCAGGAATAAATGAAAGCTCCAATGAAAATCCTATGCATATTATATTGACAACAGCCCTTAAAATTGGGATCAAACTTGATGTAAACGATCTAGACCATGCAATGCCTTAATAAGCCTTATCAAAGCGTTAATAAGAAGCCAGAGTATTCCACTGCAGAGAAACAACCGTGTCCCTTAGTTGTGAAATTTTACGCTGGCACAAGAGCGATGAGTTTCTTCGTGCAGGGATAACGAGGCACAACTTCGATAGCAACGACCTTGGCATTGTTGGTCCCGAAAGAAGAATTTACATCAACGAATGGCTAAGAAGAGACAACCGACATTTGTTTCGTGCTTCAAAACACGCATCTAAAGACGCCGGTTATAAATATTTCTGGATTAGAAATGGCATCGTACGTATCCGCAAGCAAGAAGGAAGTCCTGCGATTGCGGTTCATAACTCTTCGGATTTCCTGCACCACTGCTTGTCCATCTCCCGCGGAATTTAAATTGCATGCAAAAAGTTCAAAATAATAACAAACCTATTGTCATTTTTAAAACTTTAATTCGTATTATATCAAAACAAGTATCTATTGCAAAACTCTTAAAATATTTGATATTTTTCATGTAGTTGTTACAAACACACTATGACTACATCTTAGCGAACACAAATATAGTTTCGCTTAACAACAAAACTCTCACTTTTAATTTACACAATAATAATCACTTGTGATAACTCTCTTGCACTTATTACATATAGTACAATTAACACGGAACTAGGATACATCGAAATGTCACTATGTGATAAAAATGGAGTTACTTAATGTTGCCGACGTCATAGATCAACTCTTAGCTGTAGACTGTCGCAGTTTCGACGCAATAGAGCTGTGCAAGAGTGCGGTAATCACTATTCAAAACAGCTTAAAAGTATTGACTTTTAATATACGTAGCTATAGACGTAATTTCAATGAGTTTTTAGTTGCCCTAAAGCGATTGGATTCGGATGTTGATGTTAATAATAATATTGACAGAATGTTGGCTATTTAACGGCTTAATTATAGAACCGTTAGATGGATACAGCGTGCATCAATCTTCATCGCAAATAAATAAAAACGGTGGCATCATAGCTTATATAAAAAACTTGTTGAAGAGCAGTATTGCGACTCAAACATGTTCACTTTGTGAAGTTGTTAATATAAGTCTTATCATAAATCTAAATGAAGAAATTTGGCAAAAATCCAAATTTCTTCATTTTGAATCCTCTTGACAGTATGTTAAATAACATTGACCAAAAACGAACGGTCGTTGTGGCTGGGGACATAAACATAAATATTAATAAACTCAGAGTCCCAGGTAACGACTTACCTATCTTTTATCTCATGGATTCCATTCTGCGATATCGGAACCAACGAGGAAAATGTAACCCAATAAAAAAGAAACAAAACTTTATTAAACTGGATTGCAGTGACCAAATTTATTAAAAACCCGGACTGGGAAGATATTCTCCGGGAGACGAATGCAGATGTTGCTTCCCATAACTGGTACAAAGATTACAGATTGTATCAATAAAAGCACAAAAGTGATCAGAATAAGTAGGAGGAAAAACATTTTAAAACCCTGGGTCACTCACACCTGGTATCCTTAAGTGTATGAAACATCGGGACAAGCTGCATCAAACCCAAAAAGCTGACCCAGAGAACGAAATAAAGTATCAGATTTACATCCGATACAGAAATTATTTTCAAACATTGCTTCGACATTTAAAATTGGAATACCATATAATGGAAATTATTGATTATAAAAATAACCCACGAAAACTATGACACAAGTTGAAAGAACTATACGCCAACACTACGTCAGTAAACCGGAATATTAACCTAATTAAGGACTCTGTTGACGCGTCGGCGTCCTTAAACCTGTGCACTTTGCTTTGGTAGGCGAGATCGACGCAAAGCAGATGATAAGAAAGATATAAAGGTATAACTCAAGAATTAATTGTCAAAGATTATAAATGTGCCAAATCAAACCCTAACACTCTCATCATGAGCCCTATAAACGAGACTGATTTAGATTTAATCCTTAGCCTCAAAATTGATACACTCCAGGTATGGACCATATTACAGTTTCTCTGTTTAGAAAGACACTTTCCAGCATTCTTTCTCCCCTTTTACACATTATTAACGTAAGCACAACAACAGGAATTTTCAATCAGCAGGACAGCATCAATTACCCCCAATATATAAAGATGGTCTCGATAACAATCCAGAAAATTATAGACGGATTGCTTTGCTTAGCCTTATGTCGAAAATTTTAGAAAAAGTCGTAAGTCAATTGGTTAAATTTTTTGATAAATACCACATTATATAGAACCAGCAGCTTGGTTGGCAGTCTCGTTTTTGGTAAATCGGATTCTAGAATACATAAATAAAGGTGAGCACTGCTTGCGTGTCTTTCTTGATCTGTCTAGAGACTTTGGCACTGTCTCAACCAGCTTACTTTTAAAAAAAACTAGAGGCCGCGGGTATAAGCGGTATTGCGCTCCACTGGTTTGAAACGTTGACACCTGACACACAGAAAGCTGTGTGTAAAAATAAGAAAATATACCAGCGCCGAGATAGATGTGAATTACGGGATTCCACAGGGGAGTATGCTTGGACCCACACTATTTAACTTATATGTAAACAACATCAAAACTTAACCTACCGCAGATATAGTAGCCCATGCTGATGACACTGCTATCGTTTTCCATGACTTAACATGGAACCAATTATTCTTCACTGCGGAACAAGTTATGTGTAAGTGTCTGGGGTTGTGCTGGAAAAACGGTATTTACAATTCTAGAAAAATCTCAGCGAGCCTTGATCAAGGTGGCGCTTAAAAAACCGATCAGGTACTCAACAGACTCCTTATACAAGGAATTCATAGTCTTAAGAGTGCGCCAGTTACACATCCTTAAAGCTACGCTAAAAGTACATAAAACAATTAAAATCCGACAAGATTACAAAGATTTGACAGGTAAAGGAACATTTCGAATACTCATGCAAATGAATTATACAAAAGGAGTCCACTGTATGCACAAAACCAAGTGTACAACAATGTTGTAACAGAAAAGATAGTTCCCGTACACCTGCAAGAATATGCTACAGAAACATTTATGCAAACTGAACTACAAGGAAACCGAAGAGCTCGTTAGATAACGCTTGTAGCATCATAAGGTGTATTAAATACAAATACATGCACACATTCATACATACACCACGCACAATACACACCCCAAACACTGATCCAAATTAATTTAGGAATTGGAAATATGACGATTGCTATTCCTTTTTATGTAACATTATTTAACTGCCAATTAATTATAACATTTGTGTTTATTTACTCTGCCAAATCTAATTTTGTTTAGTTTTAATTTGTATTTTTATAAAAGTCCCCCGTAAATAGTCGTTAACTTGCGATTCAGGGTCCTGAGATACAAGCTTAGCTTCGTGCAAGACCCGCGGTTTTCAGTGTTATTAATAAGTGTAAATACTGCTAATAAATTATTATTATTATTAATTACGATTTGTTAAAATATTATTTACTTGAAGTTATAAATAGCGCCATCTTTCGTTACCATGCAAATACTACTAAAAACTTTTACCTTTGTTCTTTTACTTATTATTATTTTATTACCCTTTATGTAAATTAATTATTTACTTCTTTAAAAAGTAGTTTTTTAAAATACGTTAATAGTCCATAGAAAGAAGTGATATTATTGGATTATTTTACAGATTTCATTACAATATTAATTGAATGATTGCTAACTGATTAACACCGTAGCGACATCTTTTTTTAGGAACCATAACTATTTAATTATTTTACAGCAACAATAGTTACCATCAGTTGATACAAGGAGACTATACTATAAACTTCTTTGTTAACTATACCACAGATTAAATAATTAAAAACGTAACAGATACAACTAAGAACGAACGCACACATTCCCATACAAATAATTAGATGCCTACACTACTATAACATCCTACAACGTAAAAATAACACCAAGCGTTTTGCGGCCAGAGGAAAAATGTTCATACTGAAGGTAGAGTAGGTTTGTAAGTAGATAGAGCAGTGATGACAAATTAGCACACAGTGTAAATCCATTCAAGGTAAGTAATCGAATCCGACCTTTATAGGCCTATTAGAATGACGTCTGTGTTTCGGGTCTTGGGTTCGATTCCAAGGCGAGAAACATTTGTGTCTAAATAGTAAAACTGGATATGTATACTCTCTCCGATTGATGGCACAAGCGTTATCACATGAAGGAAGGAATGAAAATTTGTTTAATGAATAAATTAGTTGAAGTAAGGAGAAATATTTTTTTTCTTTTTACTGTCTCGCATATTTGGAATAGTAAGTATTTTGTTTGATTCGCTTAAATTATTTGGTTTGTATTTCACTAAACGACGAAGAAACTTTATCCTTTAGAGCTCCTAGATTGAAGAAAAAAAAGATTATCTCAAAAAAAAGAAAAACTAGCCGTGATAAGAACGGTTGACGGTGACAAAAGAACACACTGGTCACCTGCTGGTAAGAAATGGCTGCGGCCGCTTAACATCCGTCCTCTAAGAGGATTCAAAGTTTTCTTGCATTATCTACTCGTAAGAACTAAGGTTGAATGCCTTATTTATTTGAATAATGTTAAAACTTATTTATTCGGGAACTAGATGAGACTAAAACGGTCCTGCATTAACACAAAGTTTTTTGGTCGTTTTATAGTCAATATCATAAAAAAGTTGTATAGCTTATTTCCAAATAAAAAGAATCTAACAGTCTCTCTCTAACTCTTAGAAGTTACGGCCTATTTTCCATATCACACAGAAGTAATGTAAATATTTCTTTCATTGTTTACATCGAAATTTATTTTTAATATTATCTCAAAAGTACAACTAATCATATAAAATAAAAAACCATAAATCATATAAAAAATTACTACAATAAAAATATAGCAATAACTGCATCCCTTCGTAAGTGTTGACTAAATCAAATATTGTCAAATTATCCGAAACGATCGACGGCCTCACGACAATACGTACAGACGGACAAAATGCTGTACGTCGGGACAAAGGCGCTCCGAGACGACCTGCATTAATAATTCACACTAACGGACAGACAGTCGAGCTAGAAATCATTTCTTTGTACGACTGTTTTGAGTGACAGTAACACAAATAAATTTGAACACTTTGTGCAACGAAGTAAAGAGTTTTTTTTATTGTTAATAAATAGGTTAAATATGAAATTAAAGTGGCCCTCGCTTTAAAATGCAAATGAAGGGTTGGCACACCCCTGACGATGTAGTCGGAGAGCTGGACTAAATTTTGTTTTAATTTTATATAAGACAGGTTGACAGTTTAACAATTTATGAATAATGTGACGTTGAATGAATTTAGTATTCATATCGTGAAGAAAGTTCCTCTGGAGCAGCTGGATCGTACCTATACCGTGACACGGTATGGGCGTACACTCAGATAAATTGCAAGCTTTCCTTCGTAATCAGTGAAATATGTCAATGAATTTTTGGATCCAATATAAATGTGATTGTAATTAAATTGGAAATTAATTAGAAATGCAAAAAGTTTTCCATTTACTTTGTTCACATAATGTGAATAAACAAGAAAAGTGTGTATTCGTAAATATTTTGTTGATGTATAAATTGAAAAATGGCTCGATTTTTCGACATTACCGACTCTGCCAACAGACCACTTCTAAAGACACTCGTAAAGACGAAAAACTATAGACTGTTGTATTCTAATATTTTTTGTGAAACAAAAAGAATGCTAGCAGGTCTCACGGGATCTTAGTGATGCTGAGTTAACACTTCTCTTCATTGTTATTCTTGAAAAATATATTGTTTTTGATTTTATAAATTGTCAGTGTATATGTTAGATGAGTTCTATGTATGTGGAAATCGTAGTAGTCTTCCTAAATAGATGACGCTGCTGCGTTACGACTGCTTCACGATCTGAAGAATTCTTTTTAGTAGTGACGACGCATTCTATGACTAACATTCCTATTAACGACTCCAACTAAACTTGAACATTTACACTAATAAATGGTTCGTAACAATACCTTTACTATGACCCTTAACCGATAGACTATGGACTTATTTATTAATTCCTTATTTATTTACGAAGGTATCCTGTGTAATCGCGAGCCTTATATCGTCGAGTCGACCTCTATGTAACTCGTGTAAATGTCTGAGGTATTTCCTGACAACCTGTTTCATTCTCGTAATTTTTTATTTTACTTTTACTGAAAGTGGTCAACAATAATTAATATGACAATGTTTTATATTATTAAAATGGCCCCCTCTTTTATGAAAAAAATATATAAATTTTGTAAGCAACGTTAATGACTTCTTATGTTTACACAATTAAATAAATCTGACTGATTTCAAATGAATGCCACATTAATTTTCTTCAACAGAAATAATAAATAGCGATCTTTTTTATTTAGCTCTTATACTATTCAGGGTTGCAACCCACGTGACCCTGCGCTACCGCATACCCGTGTGTGAGGAGGGTGGGGTGCGCGGGGGTAGGGGGGGATAAAAGACGGCGTAAACTAATTATAAGTGAGCGCACGCAAGACCAAATAACGCTGAGTTAATGTGGACAAGGATTATGAATAATTTTTAGTGATTTTTTTTTTCTTTATTAAATATGTTTCTACATTTAATGATGACCTCCAGGTCGGTTCCTCCGACGGTAAATTTGTTATCAATTCACTTCTGCACAAACTATTGTAAGAACTATAATATAATATAATAAAGTATTGTAACATTTGCCACAGCCAGACCACACAAATAACAATTTGCGATAAAAAAATATTTTTCTTCGCCTGGTAGAACCCAGGACTGGTGTTCAAGTAGAACCAGGGCGCTCTAACAGCTACTCCAGTCTACTGTATATATGTACTTACTTCAATTCAATAGAGTTTCATTGTACTTAAATCTCGAAATAAATAAACGTACTCGATTTATTGAGCGTTTAGAGAGATACATTTGTATGCACACATGCAGACACACATCCCATCATACAGACCAATTGACTTCCACTCTTTCTTCGCTCTACTTCAATAAGTATTGCATAAAATTTGTTAAGATGATTATTTTATAAATCGCGTGTAATTTTTTTATCGAATGTAGAGCAGAAGCAAGATGTGCAATTATCACAAAAGCATATCAATATATCATTGTTAGCAGAAAAAATATTAACTAGCGTACAATTATCATCCTCAAACCCTACCTATAGTCCAATGCTGGACATACTTGAGTTCTGGACATATTCCAATGCTTGACATAGTCCTTCGTGCCAAAAAGCTTGATCCCGACCCACCTGCATCCATCGACGTCCAGTATACCTGCATGGGTCGTCGCTCCTTCTAGTGGGGCTCGTTCTACACAGCAATTGCAGGTCCGAGGTTGCAAGTCCACCTATTATAACAGCCTGTCCATAGACCTCTGCTGATACACAGGCTTCTCCCAAAGATTGCCACAAAGCACGATCCCGACCCACCAGCATCCAGCGACATCCAGCAAACTTGCATGGGTCGTCGCTACATCTAATAGAAGATCGTCTTACTGAACCGTCAGTCCGAGGTTGCCACCCGAGAACCTTTGTTCCCATCGGTTATCGGTTCTACGAGCTATATGGCCAGCCTCTTGCCACTTCAGCTTGCTGATCTGTTGGCTAGCTACGTCGGTCACTCTCGATCTACTACGGATGTCTCCGGTGCGTATTCTATGACGTGAAACACAGCCGTGCAGAGTCCGCGCCATAACTCGCTGACTGTCTCTGAGATTTTTATGTGGCCAACAGTGAAGGACCGGAAGTCATCACCGATAACACGCACTGGTTAAATATTTTTCTATAGACACGCAATTGTGATTGTGATGTGTGTGTCGAGTGCAAGACCATATAACTGGTGAGCAGTCGTGGGGTATTATTAATTTTTATTTAAAATTGTATAAATAGTTAATTTTCCACCTAAAATACTACCTTAATCTTCAGGTATATGTTTATTATAATTCCTTATGGGAGATAAAAGCGTCAAAAGAGTAAAGAGTAGATTAATAATATATTTTTACGGAAATAA
The DNA here is from genome assembly GCA_029286865.1 of Teinopalpus imperialis. Taxonomy (NCBI): domain Eukaryota; kingdom Metazoa; phylum Arthropoda; class Insecta; order Lepidoptera; family Papilionidae; genus Teinopalpus; species Teinopalpus imperialis. Next base: position 144,815 of record JAGSMU010000061.1, read on the forward strand.
AAAGATTTCTCCTCCACACTAGTGAGCGGTGTGAAATCGGCACATGTTTGGCGCGTGTCTCCCTCGGTGCGGTGTGGCCACAGAGTAATGAATGATAGACCGCGCCCAATATTATAATTATCTTCTATCTGTGCATTCTAAATTATTTCTATGCATCATCATCGTGTTAGTTGATCACTAGTCCACTGCTGGGCAACCCACCAACCCACCGACTGCCACAGAATACGATGACGACCATCCCACATATATGCATAAGTCGTGCAATGGCCAATACGAGGCGAAGCCAGTCTTGAATCTCTGTTGAGGTTGTGGACAAACATTCGGAATCATGCACTGCCATGAGAACTGTTTTCTTGTATGTCACCCCTTATGTTATATAAGATTTATTATTTAGAAAAATAATATATTTTTTTAATTGAGATAACAACGGCAGCTACTTTTTATCTCCAACATATGTGTTTTAATAATATTAACAATGCTATTAACGTTGCTAATATTCCAGTTAACCAGGACAACTGAGCTGGAACTGCTTGTGCCAGGAGATGGTTCACCATGACAACTGAGCTGGAACTGCTTGTCAGGAGATGGTTCACGGCGGTATCGAATGGGAGCTCGAACCTACGAGATTAACTTTCGCAGACCGTACACTAAACTAGGCTAGTGACGCTTCAATATGTTATGTTCTAAATAAATGGGTCGGCTCGAGCGGAGGACATACAAACATCATCATGTCCACTGCTGAATATGGGCGTCACCCACGGCCTGCCATAGACCTGCATCCATCGACTCCCCGCCTGCACTCCATCTCTTTTGGAATTCATCTACTGCCAATAAAAATTTAACTTTTTCTTCTTAAATTTAAAATTTTCTCTAGATATGTATGAGAAGTCCGAGCACATGCAATCAAACCGTAACAAAGCACACCGTCAGCAAGAGTGTAATACAACAAATACATTGTTTTTTTATTTAAAATATATTTAATTTTGTTTAATTTAACTAAAATAGTTCCTAATCTGTCACAGACGTTATTAATATGCATAAACCAACTATATTTACAATCTACTGTTAATCCTAAGTAAAGTACTTGTAACTGTTGACAAATTCTAGGTTGTTAAAAATGTTATTATTCTGTAGATGAATTTTTGATTGACAAGAACTGGACATTGTAAATAAATTAGACATGGTTCATGGTTCTATTATTAATTGTTAATATTCAATTTATACGGAATTTGATTTTTTAAACAAATATTATTGATTTGACATTTTACATAGATTTTAGTTTATATATATTTTTTATTTTTATGTAATTTTAATTTGTTCCTTGACATTGAATATTGACAGTGGCCATGTTTTGATTTTAGATATAATGACATCTTTAGTTTATTATATTATTGATAATGTTGCTTACACATAGAGTAAATGTTGTCCAGCCATTGTAGCCAGCAACGTAGAATATGGCAGGTGCTGTTGACTCACTGTCACCGTTGAGTCTTGTGATAAAAGTGATTAAAAATCGCACACAAAGTCCAATTACTCTGTGCAAGTCGTATACAAGGGGAGCGAAATGTGTGTCCTGTTGAATTATTCCGCGGACTATTAAAAAACTTGCGGGACCTAACCAGCCGGGGTGGGTCCGTCGGTCGGGCTCAATTTCTGAGGCACTGCTTTTGACGACATAAAAAATTCACACCAACCTCGGGTTTCCCAGCACATGTCGATTCACGAAGTCGTATGAATTAATAAAATCGAAGAATTACGTGGTACGGCCACGAATGGGTGGGCTCCACCGGGACAGTGACACACGTCGACGGAATACCGGCAACATGATCCTGCTTGTGTTCTGTGCATCGGGTGTAGGAATCCGTTGAGCCAATACAGTAAACGAAGGATTGCATCGTAGTGCTCACGGTTGAAAACGTATGTGAGTGCATCTTGAATCTCTTTTTTTATAATATTGAGAGTAACAAACTCACACACAGTTCACCTGACGGCAAGTGATTCCAGCGGCCCACGACATCTACATTCATCCTTGACAAGGAATCATAATGCAGATGCTTTGACACCCTTGAGGACTGAGATGGAATGCCTCGTCACAAGTAATAAATGCTGCATTATGGTGCTATTTAACGCTGGTATTCTGTGAGGGCGTGGTCCTGCCCCGGTCGGGCTGACGCTGTGCAGCTAGAAACCAATTGCAGCGTAGATATATCACTAATATATAATATACCACGCACTCTTTGTTGAAGTTGGATGTATGTCATGTACTTATTATCAGGGGAACTGTGTGCTTGATAGACCCTTCATTTAGTGTACTATAGCAAAGAGAATGAGACGGAGATACGGTGAATGTAGATGTCATGGGTCGCAGGAATAATTTGACGTCAGGTGAACTGTGTGTGAGTTTGTTACTCTTAACGTAATAAAAAAACCTGGTACAAGGATAGTGAGACCCAGTTTCTGGTAGCGAGACATTCCATCTCAGTCGTCAAGGGTGACAACGCATCTGCGTGTTGTATCTTGAGGATGGAAATAGATGGGCGTGGGGTGTAGACATCAGCTTCCACCAGGGGAACTGCCCGTTACTCATCCACTTCCTAACACACAAATAAAAATAGTACAAAATGTTGACAATATTATAATTGATTGGAAGACATGCTACATTATATTATTTTAATCATTTTGAAATTGGAATTGGTGATAGAGAAACACAGTTCACCTGACACCCACATTCATCATCGATAAAAATCATAATGCAAAAGTCACATAGGAATAACATGGAACGCCTTCACCAGTAATAAGATCCGATCACTCGAAACACAGCAGGGTTATACTGATAGTTTACAGATACTGATCCAGCGACTCTTTCATGGTGTAGGCACATGCTAGAAGGTGGCTACACCTCTAACTTCTAATACATCAAAATCGGGCACTAAACTAGGCAATTTCTGTATCAATGAATCTTAAACTAGTCTAGTTTTCTATATCCAACCTTTATTATTATATGCTTCAGTACTTGATGACGATAAGCTCTTCCTGGTCCATTTCAGCCATGGCGACATCTTCTAGTAATTGCCAGACATCAACTGCGCAGAATATTTAATAGTGCCGTGAGCAATGCCGTTGCAACGTGCCAACAGAGGCACTCGCGCGTCGTCACCTCCCTATTGCGGTGATGCTGTGTAATAAGATCAGAGGAAGGTGCACAGAGAGAGATATAGAGAGTGTTAGGGACACGGGGTTACATACACCCAAACCCGATTTGCGATGCACAAATATTGTTCTCCTGTTGGGAAAGGAACCCAAGACCCGTAACTCAGCAGCCTGATACTCTAACCACTACACCAGTACTTAACATACATATAGACAGACATAGTATCTGTCTGTAATGGGATACTTGCCTGCACCCTCATCAATCCGATGAACTCGATTAAAACGAGACAGAGATATTACACTATAACGCGAGACAAGGACAGCGATAGTACGAAAACTAATTAATCTCCAAATGTAATTTGGGATTGAACTGATTCGAACGGACGTGCTTCCTTCTGGATGGCACTCCATTGACAAGCCTTTGTAGAGCTAATGGACCGTTAGGGTGCAAGCTCTGCTTCCAATTCCTGCACCACCATACCAGCTTTATAACAGGTCTTTACCTATGAAATTGCCTTTTTGTATCAAATAAGTTAAAGTATTTTTTTTTCAAACTTTTTTATTTCTGTTATTCAAAGTAATCACCCAAGTCGATCGATGCATCTCTGCCAACGCAGTGGTAGTTTATTGATGCCCTTCTTGTGAAAATCAGTTGGACGGGAGGCAACAAACTCTTCCAAGGCATTTTGTACTGCCTCTCGGAATTTAATTTTTTTCCCTCTAAAATGTTGTCCAAATTTTGGAAAAACTAATAGTCGGTGGTGTACAAGGTCTAGTGAGTACGGTGGATGAGGGAGAGCTTCCGACCCCAACTCTTGCAGCTTAGAGACTGTGTGTTAAAACGTTGTTGATGTTACGCGCCGTTTGTGTCGCGTTGGTGCCACGACGTATTCCATAATTACACGAATTGACATGTAATTTTTTCATAGTATCCATTATGAATAAAAATGTTCAAACGTAATGAAAATACAAAGCTAATCAATAAACAAAAGACTAACTTTGTAAAAGAATGTCATGTTTTTAAAACGAAATTATTTTGAATTTAGAATTCACAGCCAATCAAAACTTTTTTCGTTTTGAAATGGCCTAATAATTTTTTTTAAAAAAAAATACTGAAAAACGCTAATTTCATAGGTAAACACCTAATACAACTAGTCTGGCCATAAATACTGTCACTTAAAACTTTTCTTTTTTACTTTTTATATTTTTTTGAATTTGGAACACGTAGAATGGGGTGTTAAAGAAAAAAGGATTGCAGTGATCGCCTTGCACAAAGTGGGTATGGAGCCGTCGGTCATATTCCAGACACTTCAAAAGCTTGGTATCAGCCGTATGTTCGTATATCTTACTATCAACAGATACAACAACACTTCCTCTGTCGAAGACCAGAAAAGATCGGGGCGGCCGCGTGCTTTAAGAATTACAAAGGCTGTTAATGTTATTAAAGCCAGAATTCGTCGAAACCCTATTAGGAAGCAAAAAATCTTATCGCGAGAAATGAAGATTCCCTTTAGGACTCTGTCGCGTATTATAAAACAAGACCTGAAGCTCGGTGCTTATCGTCGATATACAGGACATGCCCTAAATCAATCTTTACAATTAAAGAGAGTGAATCGATAAAAACGCCTTTTGTCGCGATACGCAGGTGAAAGGCACAGAAACATCCTCTTTACCGATGAAAAAATTTTCACGATTGTAGAACACTACAATAAGCAAAATGATAAAGTGTACGCTCACAGTTCTAAAGAAGCTGCTCAAGTGGTCGGAAAGGTACAACGTGGTCATCATCCTGCGTCAGTGATGGTTTAGTGGGGCGTGTCTTATCAAGGAGTCACAAAACTACATTTTTGTGAAAAAGGAGTGAAAAATTTAGCCAAAGTGTATCAAGATACAGTCTTGGATCATGTTGTGAAACCTCTCAGCAATACACTTTTTATAAATATACCGTGGACTTTCCAGCAGGACTCTGCACCTGGTCACAAGGCACTCACTACCCAAGCCTGGCTTGAAACCAACGTTCCGGACTTTATAAGAGCTGAAGACTGGCCTTCGACTAGCCAAGACCTCAACCCTTTAGACTTTAAATTATGGTCAGTTTTAGAGGACATGGCCTGCTCTCGACACGGCATTGAGTCTCTTAAAAAATCTTTGGAGTAAGCAGTGACGAAATTTCCCTTGGAAACAGTGCGTAAATCCATAAATTCGTGGCCAAACAGATTAAAGGCCTGTATAAAAGCCAAAGGTGGCCATTTCGAATAGAATTTTTTATTTTTTGCTGAGACTAATAAATATGTAGGTATAAATTTTAATAATATTACATTACTTCATTAAAAAAATGCATTTTAGTTTGTAACAGAACTTATGGTCGGACTAGGTATAGACGGGGGAAGTACAACACAAGTATGGGCAATAACGCCGCTGTTTGGTTTGGTGCGTCCTGGGATCAAATGAAAGGTGACGAGGCATTCCATCTCAGCCCTCAAAGCTGACAGCGCATGTACATCAGGATACATGATATGTTATGGGACGCAGTCACACTTGCCATACTATGACTTGTCTTCACATTTATTACCTTTACTGCTATAAAAAGAATATAATTATATTGTATTTATATTACTGAAAAGAAAGAGATACACGTATTAAGGTGTTCATCTCTTTCTTTACAATAAATAAGCTTATTGGTACTGTTAATAGCAGTGCTATTTAAAAACATAATCTATCGGAAACTGTACAGAGCATAGATCACACATCGTGTTCCGATCGTTGGAGCGGTGTCGTTGACCTCTACACGTTGACAAGTGGGGTGGGCTGCGCGGACCCCGTGGGGAGGGCCGAGGGGTGGGCATCACCCTGGCCTCTGCTGTGAGTTCGCTTTATATCACGTCGAACGGTTGCTTGGAAACTGACGGATCGTCAGCTGATTATACCGAAGATAAATACATTATGACGTCAAGTTTTTTGACAGTTCACAAAAAAAAAATAACTTTTTAAATATATTATCTGTGACTTTCATTACAACTTTAATACAATATAATGTTATTTTTCTTCAATAAACGCATTTGTTTATTTATGTTACAAAATCCACAGATCTTTAATATATTTCAAAATCCACAGATTTAATATATTCCATTACTCATTCCTACGTGTCATTTTATATTATATAAACAGCGTACCAAGGTTTTATTTTAAACTACAATGAAATTTTGTGAAACCAAATCATTACATATAAACGTTATTACGTAATAGATTGGATTTTTGTTATTACTTTAGAGTTGACAATCGAGCGCACAGTTCACCTGTTAGTAATTTATAAAGTTGACCCCAAAATGAAAGCTCGATAAAAAATCTTAATAAAAAAGCCACTCGAGGACTGGGACGCCGACAGCAGCCAAACGAAACACAGTAGCGTCACATATCCGCTGCACATGGGCGGACTTAACGTGTTTTCGTAATATTTTTTTTAATAAAAAGGAATAAATAAAGCATAGGATATAAAATGTACATATAATATAGATCAAGAAAAAAAAACATATATATATATATAAATATCTAAGGAATAGTTATTAGGAGATAGATACAATATTATTATTATTCATTAATTATTATATATTATTAGGTATACACACACAAATATTTATAATTGATGTGCAATTTAGATTTAAAATTATAAGTAAACTATAACAAGTGTAAGACTAAAGTATTTAAATATGAGAACACTCAATATACCTTATAAACATAGAATGAAAAGTCTCTGCCCACCACGCCAGAGCAAAAATAGAAAATGATAAAAAGAAACCTAGCACGTATCAGAGTTTACAATTGGAATAAAACGTCAATATCCTAGCCTAGAGTACGGCTAGTCCGGGATAGGTCGCAGGTTCCAATCGGCAGAGCATCTCCTGGCTCAAGTGTTTCCAGCTCAGTCGCAGTGGTCAACCGAAACATTAGTAATGGTAATATTCTATTTTTTTAACAGTTAGTTTTTAAAAGTTAAAAAATTAATAATTTCTGTCATTATAAAAAGTGCCATATACACAAAAACAATGGTGTTACATAGAAAACACGAGATAAAGAGCTATTTGTGTCTAAAATTATTACTGGGGTTTGACAGTCTAGTTTTGTTGTATGAAGATTAATGCTTTTTCCAATTTTACTTTTAAAATTTAAAAAAAACATTTCTATTTACGGCCCCGACAATGGAAACCCTCCACCACCCCCGGAGTACGACTGCAAATGTCAGTGGGCAACCCTAATAAAGACATAAGCGACACAATCTCAACCTTATCACCGATATATAACGCACAAACTAGCTTAGCTATAATACAAATTTTGTGCAAATTAAACATTCCTACGATACAAAATAATCTCTCAGCTTTCACATTAAGGTTTATTTTCATGTAGTGGTAAAATATTTTTTTGTTATATAGTGCGCGTAATCAAAAATGAATCATATATCATTGTGTTATCGTTTATTTTGGTCTGTTCTGACGCCAATCGTTCCTGGGGGATAGGTCGACCTCGCGGAACACAATATTTCTTCCCCGATCACCCCTCGCTCTGTTTTTCGTGATCGGCAAAGAAAATGAGGTGTTCGTTCTTGTGCACTTTTTCTCTTTTTACAAAGATTACGGCGGCTCTGTGAAGGGACAAATGGATTTAAGAGAATTTTGCTATAACGAACTTTTCTAAGACCCTAAGACAGTTCTTGATAATTCCATCTGAAGTTGGTGACCAATGTATTTTGATATAATAATATCAAACGACACAAGTTTCTTGACTGTAAGGGATTGCCGCTGATGTTCCATCCCGGACGTTCGCGTCTGTACAATAGACAGGAAGGCAAAGGATGAAATGTGTATAATATAAAAACCACGCCCTCACAGAACCAGCGTAAAATAGCAGCATAATGCTGCTGTGTTTCGTCTGGTGAGTGCAGGGATCCGGAGACCTTTATAACTGGTGACGAGGAATTCCATCTCAGTCCTCAAGGGTGACAACGTATCTACGTTATGATTCCTTGTCAAGGGATGAATGTAAATTTCATGGGCCGCAGGAATCACTTGCCGTCAGGTGAAATTACACAAATATAAATAAGGGACCTTAATAACTTACCTTAATAACTTCTTCAAAGGGTTTCAGTTGTCCTAGCGCTTTATTGGGAGGACCGTTTGTTCTGTGACTCAAAAAGAAGACTTATTTATATTAAACTTCTTAATTTTCGCTAATCGTGGTAAATTGCCCAAAAGATTTTTTCTGAATCGTCATACATAATCTATGAACGAGCAAAGCAATCCTCTGGCCACCATCGGCTGAAAAATAAAGCCTTAAATCAATTTAATTTCCGGTTCCATATAAGTGGGTCATATATAACCGTATACGATTTCAACTCACCATAATCTAGAATATATTATCGTGTCATGAATAATGACGATGTATGGCTTAGTGGTCAGAATACTTTGGTTCGATTCCCATCCGTGGTCAATACTAATTATTTATAAATATTTGGACTTCCAGGACTTTTGGTAATTGCATTGGCCCCGTTAATACTTGTCGTGGTGCTTGGTAGCCAGGCGTGCCCTGGTGAAGGAAAATTGGTAGAGTTACCAACGTGACTCTTGAAGTTTTTAGAATCTTTGTAATGATGAAGTTGGAATACCTTTTCCTACTCTAGTTAATCATCTTTACGATTAAATACCCAAATTTCGAGATAATACGAGTTCTCTCTGTTCCAGTATATTGTGCCTCGCCGTCCACCAGCACCAACCAGGGTCGACCCTGGTTTATAGGAGACACGGAAACGAGTAAAAGCGAAGGTTTCTTTCACATATAGCGGTTGGTAACAAATAAACGTGCGAAACATGGACTATTGGACAAAAACATGCACATTAATTATGATCATATGATCATAAAATTTTCATGACTGAAATGGAATGTAACGTTACCAGTAGCACACAGTTCACCTGACGGCAAGTGATTCCTGCGGCCCATGACATCTACATTCATCCTTGACAAAGAATCATATCATCACCAGACGAAACACAGCAACATTATGCTACTATTTCACGCTGGTATTCCGTCAGCGCGTGGTCCTACCCCGGTCGAGTTGACCCATTCATTCTGCAGCTAGAAACAAACTGCAGCGTAGCCCTACCACTGACTCTTCGCATAGTGGTATCATCAAGAGAGACACAGCAGTGTCATGCTGCTGTAAAACGCTAGTATTCTGCATGGGCGTGGTCCTTCTGCTGCAGAAGGGTTTAAGCCCTATTAAAAAATAAATGTATTTCCTATCAAATAATATAGGTAAGCAAAGTGAGCGGGCGAGAGCTGTATCAAAAGCCTTTGTCGGACCCTCAAAGAGCCGCTCGTCCGTTGGAATTAGCATTTAAATTGTTCTACCCACGCGATCTGTAGGGCTGGCAAAAGTTGTTCTATACATAAAACGTAGTCATAGCACTAAGTGTGACAAATGAGCACATGTCTACCTAACGGTATGTGATGACTGACCTTCATAAACATCAATGTCCATTTTCAAGAAATATTGAAATAAATTTGTCATCATCCCTAAGAGCTGAGATGAACACAGCGACGTTATGCTGGTATCTCACTATGGGATGCTGTGCAGCAACAGAATGGTTAGGATCTAGTTAGGGTCCTTATAGAGACCTAGAACTACTTTTTTTCTTTTGATATAGAAAAGGAAGCAAGCAGCCCACCTGATGGTAAGCGAGTGCCACCGCCCGTGGAGATCCGCAACACCAGTGGAGTCGCAGGCGAAAACCTTGAAAAGAAATTTTGATTTCTGTCGCGATGTAACGATGTTTTCGAGGTATTCCATTTCAGACCTCACAACGCGTGTACATCTTGAATGTTTGTTAAGGCTGGATGTAGATATTCTGGACCGCAGTAATCACTTGCCCTCAGGTGCATGGTGTGCCTATTTGTCACCCCTAATGTTATATAACAAAAATGAATGTGACGCAAACCTACAATATTACATAACCACCTCTCTACTCCGAACTCACTTGTGATGAAATCGTTGAAAAAAGAAAAAAGTTACTAAACTTTGCACGTTTACTGCTTGACAAAAGTAAATAACATACGTTTACCTTGAACGCCTGGACTTGTCTTGACTTGTTGAATAGTCCCGGTTAAGTTATTACTTCATTGGTTTTGTACGTAACATTAGAACCCACGGGGCTGGTTATTAATTAGTAATCCTAACAAACAAATTGTCTAGAACCTGATCGTTAGCCCTTGGTTCGAATCCAAAATCAATTTTTCAAATTAAATTAGTTATTGTAGGTGATAAGTTTGCATTAGTTAAACTTAGATTATTTAGTGATTCCTGCGCCATCCAGACGTTTCTCAAGATTAAACGGAACATTAGGATGGAATGCCTCACCAAATGGAAGGGCTAAGGTTTCTCACGGTACTTTGGAAGCATTACTAGCACCCGTATACTGTGCTAGCCATGCTGCAGTTTGTTTCTAGGTGCGTTATGAGTCGGCACACCCGGGGACAGAGCGCGCTCTCAGAATACCCGGGTATAATAGCCTAGAGATACTTATTAATGGTGGTGAGGTAGCCGATCTACACCATGAGAGATAAACATCATTGGTATCATAGTTCCTTATCGACGAGGAATGTGGGTGGGACGTCAGGAATCACGTATAGGTTAACTGTGTGCTCGTGCCACAGTCAGTCTATAGCTAAGGCGACCTTACCACATGAAAGATATGCAATTTAAATGTACTAAAATATAATGAAAATGCCAAGCTACAGAGTGGCGACCCTACGTAGTAACAGGTAGAACTTGGCAACGAATTTAACTCGCCGACCATCCAGAGCTGTAAGCTTTTCATAATACCTAGAGTCGAGATATTTGAGCACTAAATCATTTTTGATCTAAAGCAGGTAGCGACTGTATTCGAAACGTGAAAATTTAACAAAAAATTAAAAAAATCTAATCTCATGCCTTTAGGTTGTCAAGAACTGGCCTGTAGAGCAGTGGTAGAGACACATCGCAGCTCGCTACAACAGGAATGGGTCGGCTCGACTACTCGGAGTAACCCAGACGGACCTCACTCACCATCAGATGAACTGTTCATCACTTAGTATATCTACTCTAATATTATAAAGCTGAAGAGATTTTTGATTGAACGCGCTGACCTCAGGGGCTGGTGGGACCAATTGGAACATTAAATTTGATTTTACATTTAATAATAGTGCGTGTATAATTACTTTTTCTTTTAATTGTTTGTTCTATTTATATATAATTATTAATTAATATATATATAATAGAAAAAAAAATGATTCTTAATTTTTTTTCTAGCACGAACTGTCATACAGGGTATCCTAGTCCCTCACACATACAGTTTCATGCCTGTGAAATATGTACTGTATTATATTTACTAATCTTAATTTGTGAGAGAAAAAATTAAAAAAAAGAAATATTTGTAAAAAGGCTATATAACGTCACGCTACGAGCAATAGGTGCGGAGCATCAATGAAAAATGTTGCAGAAACGGGAAAAATGATTCCTTTAGCGACGTCCCGTGGCGCGGCTGCTGCGTAAGCGGTTCAAGTTACGCAAAACTCTTGTACGACGCAATTGTTCCACTTTAAAAGTTCTAAAGAAAAGCGTTGCTTTACGTGCGACATACCAAGCAGCCCTCGCTCTTTTATTAATTTATAAGCGCTGCCTATTCTACTTGTAGACACCCACGGTTTCGTTTACTTGCACAGGGGATCTTTGACCCGATGCTAAAATGTTACATTAAACCGAACAAGAAGGATATCTTTCAACTTTGCTAGGGTCCAGAAATGCTAATGTTTTATAGTTTTCTGATAGCTTAAGTAAAAATGTCAATACCCAGACACATCATAATCGAACAATTTCTCTTTAAGTGCGTGTCTGTATGATTCGATAATCTTCATAACTACACGAGCGACGTCTCGGACTCAGATAGTTATTATATAAACATCAAATACAGGAGAACACTTGTGTGTTTCGTGTGGACTCCGATGCTGCAGCTCCTCAGGGTCTTCCGCCTCAGTGTTGGGGAATGACAACACTTCCTTAAGTTGTATAATTTTGTAACGAGTGACACGCTCTTTATTACGATTCTTAACAGTGGCAGAGCTACGCTGCAATTTGATTCCAGCTGCACAATGAATGGGTCAGCTCGACCAGCGTAGGACCGCGCCATCACAGAATACCGGTGTTAAATAGCAGCATAATGCTGCTGTGTTTCGTCTGGTGAGGGAAGGTAACCTGGGGACCTTTATTACTGGTGACGAGGCATTCCATCTCAGTCCTCAAGGGTGACAACGCATCTGCATTATGATTTTTTGTCAAGGATGAATGTAGATGTCGTGGGCCGCAGGAGTCACTTGCCGTCAGGTGAGCTGCGTGTGAGTTTGTAATAATGTAATAATAATAATTTAAAAAAGTGAAGAGGAGTTGAAGTTTTCTTTATCCCCTAATTATATTAAAACAATCCTTAGCTGCATACAATGCGTTCGTTCTACGCCACGACTGTCAACTAAAGCTCACAATTCAAAGAGCTGAGCTGTCTTACCCATCGGTGACGGTCACGGTGACGGTGACGGTGACGGTGACGGCGACGGCGACAGGTCAGCTACATGATCGGCTCATTGCCATGTCCGGTCATCTCATTATACTTGATATACTTCGATTTCTACACACATGCTATTAGGGGTTGAGTTTGGTATCGCTTAAGTTGCATATATATATATATATATATACATATATATATATATAATATGTTGGTGTAACATGAATCGGCTCTATCGGGGTAGGACCACGCATACACAGATTACCAACGAGAAATATTTTTTAGTCATATTTGTACTTATTTAATGGATGCTAGGTACTAACAATCCAGTTAACCGGTTTGTTGACATGGTTCACGACCTTAGTGGAATGGGGGATATCACGGACCGCAGTCATCACTTACCATCCGGTGAACTGTGCTAGTTCGTCACCCCAAATATTGAAAAAAAAACACAAACCAATGTCCACGTACAGTGTTACCTCTATCGCACGCGATCGGCTATTATTTCTATAGAAAAGCACACACAAGGAACAAAACCAACCTAATCCATCGCAATGAAAGCAAACGATAATGATACAGGAAGCAACTTAAGTTGTGCACGAAGAGGCGGCGCGGGGGGAGGCTCTTGTAGAAAAACTTTTCAGGTCATACGTAACTCTGAGGGTGAGAGGGGTGCGAGTGTCCGCTCACACGAGGATACTGTGTCACAAGTGTCGGTGAGGTTTGGTGTCAAGTCACCCGTGTTCTGAGTGATGGCTTTTTACACTTCTCACTTGGAATTTGACCAAGTACACGAAGTCACTTGAATTACACTTTGTCAAAATCAATTACTACGCTGATGGTAAACTCAAAAAAATTAACATTTTCCCTAATTCACGGTTAGTCTGTTGATGAATGATGAAGTTAACATCCATTCTGAACCAAACTACAAGATTCTTATATCCTGTTACTCTTGAGGACTGAGATGGAATGCCTCCTTACTCGTTATAAAGTCTTCGAATCCGTACTTAAGTACATTGATGCAACTGAAACTACGCCCCAAAATGGAAAATAGTTGCGCCAATCTATCTATATATATATATGTATATATATATATATATATATATATATATAAATATACCACACCATACCAAACCAGACCATACCCTAAACCGTTAAGCTATTGACACTTCATTTTAATTTTTTACCAGCACTACTAATATTTTTTATTTCCCTATATTTATACAATGAATGCCATTTGGCATGCTAAATACTTGGCAAGCTCGGCACGAACTATCCATTTTTATTGCCCACCAGAGTTTTGGGAAAAAATAGTTTTCAAATAGTAAAGCTGACTTCGTCGACACAGACAGCTCACCTGACAGTCTCTCTAAATCTATCCTAGATAAACAATCGAAAGACAGATGCGTGCTTCGTTCTTGATCGATGTTATAAATGATAAAATATATTATAGGTCACACGCACTGTCTGAGGATGGATTTACGTCGTATCAAAATCAACAGAAGCTTTATTCAAGTACGTTTATACAAAACACTTGAACCGTCGAGATAGCTAATAGAACCACCGCTTCGGAAGGCAGCTGCTGGCGAGAACAAACGGCAAGAAACTCGACTAGCTTCTCTTTATTTCATTTTTTGTTTTAAATAATAATTAACAAAATGTCTTAGAGTTGTCCAGTACTGAGCCCAGAGCTCAAAGCTTCAGTCCAAGCTATTTTGTCAGACAAATATTCTGACAAAGAGAAGTAAGATTTTTTGATTAATTGCTTTTTAACGAAAATTTTAAATCTGTTTAATGGCAAATCGATAATTACTTGCGGAATTTTCGTCGTCACAAGTTTATTTTCGTTTCTTGTATGGACCATCAGCTTCTGTAGAATATTTTTGTAAATTCAATATGTCATCGTAAATATACAGAATTGATTGATTTATGTATTTATAAATCATATGCGTCGTCAACCACGAGGTCTACGAAGGCTCCGGTAACACCCCAACACGTTACGGGATCTCTATCTGCACCCACGAATTGGTTGACTCGACTGGTGAGGGTCGATCTGAGTAACGTACAATAACAACATTACGTAGGATCTGGAAACCGCCAGCTCACGGACCCCTCACTTCTGTGAGCCCTGTGTCCGATGAAGCTGTAAGAGCCGCATAGGCTAACAACATCAACATCAACAGAATCTAGATCTGGAAACCCAATAACAGATAATAACGCGTTACATTTCAGTTCTCAGTAACACAACGCACATTGAATCTTTAAGGATAGATATCGATGTCATGGACCGCAGCTCAAACCGGTGAAACTATAAAAGCCCTCGGGCCAACAGCTGCGTCAGACTGAAAAATAAGCATTAACCACAGTTCCTCACCATCAGGTCAAATATGTACTCGTATGTCATACATGCACATTCATGCTGCAGCTAAAAGAAAGCTATAGTGCAGCTATACCATTATACTCTTTCCGTGACTTAATAATATTATTAAAGATAGATAGGTAAAGTTAAATTTGATCTTTAAATATCCTTATCTTTTCTGGTTTGGAAAAATATTAAGAGAGAGGTACTATTTTAATTTGTTGTATTGAGGGTGACAAACGGGCACACTGTTCAACTGGTTCACATGATGGTTACAGACCCACATTCATCCTCGATAAGGAATCACAATGCGTTGTCATCCCTGAGGGCTACCAGTAATAAATGTCTCCGAGTCCAGTTGCTACGAAAATGTGTTTCTACTCTCAAACCTGCAGAAGAGTATTTCTCTCTTTAAACGAACCAATGTCATAGAAAGATATATATATATGTATATATATATATATATATATATATATATATATATATACATATTTTATTACTGCAAATTTTTAGATAATTCATAGGTTTTGAAGAAGGTGAAAAGTTCGTTGAAAGATTAATTACATTGATATTGTTATGATGCAATGGCTCGTCACCAGTAACCAGGGCTGTGGATCCCCACGCACCAGGTGTAACACAGCCCAGTTCTCTACTATTTAAAGCTATTATTTCTGTGAGGGCGCAACCCTACCCCGGCCGGGTGACCCATTCATTCTACAGCTAGAAACAATCTGATATTTTGATTCTTTTTTGACGCACATAGATGTCCTTGGCCGCAGTCTTCGGTCACCACGGGTGAACTGTGTGCTCGTGTGTCGCCATTAATATAAAAAAAGTATATAGTAGTAGACCAATGGAATTTATCACAATACATCCAGGTGAAGCTAATAAGCATTGCAAGACAAAGAAAATACTGAAAAAATAAATCTCATTATAAAAAAAATCTCTCATTATAATTACTTTCTTTAACTTTCCCATAACTGTAAGCAGAAGGTCACAGCAGCTCAGTGCCTAATAAATTGCTTTTACATGACGACACACGAACACCCGAGTTCGATACCCGGCACCGGGACCAAAGAACATTGTTAATGAAAAGCTTTTAGCGCTTGTTTACCACTTACGAGGCGGTGGAGGACAACGTAGAGGATAACTGCACGTCTAACAAATAAATAATTCAATGAAGACTTCTTTATTCTCAACAACTGAGGCAATAAAACCAATGTATGGTCAGTAAGTTTCGTGTAATTGCGTTGCTTATACAATTACAAACAAAGGAAACTGGTTGTGTATTTGAAACTAACTTAACGAGCGGAAAGGAATATGAAATGTTCCGTTTTCGAAATGATCGAAATCCTTATAAAATATATCAAGTGAATGCAGTGTTTACTGGGTATGTATGTCATTCTAAGAACACAAAGTCGTTGGCACACATTAGCGGCAGAGTTTTACAAAGATACATCTCAATTCCATTAGTAGGTAATAAATACTGGGAGTAACACGGATCGTTTCAGATTTTGGGGTCACATAAAAGGAGGACAAAGGAATTGCTCTCCTTGAAAGAGACGGAAACAGGTCCTGCCGGGGTGGCTGCCTCCGCGAGCACAGAGTCGAGAGTCGCGCGACACCGGCGGAGGAGCGAGAGGAACCCAGTTATGCGAGCTCGATTCCCGGGGACTGGGGGATCGATGTTGGCTTGTATCTGGTTTTTTCGGACACTATACTAGCTGGGAGGGGTGAACGAACCGCGTTATGTAAGGGCGGTCGATGCGGCCGGGCATGCGCGCGCCCCGGCCCGGGGCTGGCATTACGGCTCGCGCGCGCCTTCTCTACGGACGTGCCCTATTTTATTTTTACCGCGTTTTTCGTTTCCCTTTCGTTCTTTCCGTTTATGATTTGAGCCAAAATGTCAAAGGGTGACAGCGAACAGCAGAACGGCTCTGGCGAGGAGTCCAAGACCAACCTCATCATAAACTATCTCCCACAGAGCATGACGCAGGAGGAGATTCGCAGCCTTTTCTCCAGTATCGGCGAGGTCGAGTCGTGCAAGCTGATAAGGAACAAAGGGGCTGCCTTCCCCGACGCCCTCAACCACGCCCTGCACGGTGGAGGGCAGAGCCTCGGCTACGCCTTCGTCAACTACCACCGCCCGGAAGACGCCGACAAGGCCATCTCCACGCTCAACGGACTCCGTCTCCAGAACAAAACCATTAAGGTCTCCTACGCGCGACCCAGCAGCGAAGCTATCAAAGGTGCGAACCTCTATGTATCCGGACTGCCGAAGACAATGACTCAGGTTGAACTAGAACGGCTTTTCAGCCCGTACGGACGCATCATCACGTCGCGGATCCTTTGCGAGAACTCGGGTGGCAGACCGTTCACCGGCGGCGAGCAGGGGCTCTCCAAGGGCGTCGGTTTCATACGCTTCGACCAGCGCGTGGAGGCGGAGCGCGCCATACAGGAGCTGAACGGGACAGTGCCCAAGGGTGCGTCGGAGCCGATCACTGTGAAGTTCGCAAACAACCCAAGCAACAACGGGAAGGCGCTGGCGCCGCTGGCGGCCTACCTGCCCGCTGCACTGCGCTTCCCGGCCCCCCTGGGTCGGTTCAGTTCAGGCAAGTCTCTCCTAGCTATCAACAAGGGTCTGCAGCGCTACAGCCCGCTAGCGGGCGAACTGCTGGGTGGCGTCCTCCCAGGCGCCGTCGGCTCGGAATGGTGCATCTTCGTCTATAACCTCGCCCCCGAAACGGAGGAGAACGTCCTCTGGCAACTCTTCGGCCCCTTCGGTGCCGTCCAGAGCGTCAAGGTGATACGCGACCTCCAGACCAACAAGTGCAAAGGTTACGGGTTCATTACAATGACGAACTATGACGAGGCCGTGGTCGCAATACAGTCCCTGAACGGCTATACGCTCGGGAACAGAGTCCTCCAGGTCAGCTTCAAGACCAACAAGATAAAGACGATCTAAAGGGTCGTCCCGCTCTCGGCCTAGCTGGACGCTAGGACGGCACTGCAGGCTCGCCTCCATACATACTCAGCCCGGACCGACACCCAGCTTCGATAAGACCGACACAAGGACCTGATATTACCATGTCTTCCTGATTTTAGAAGATCCGCTGGCGATCATCGTCAGCGGGCGTTTTGTTAACATTAATTATTATATAATGTAATCGAATAGATATAGGCGGCCCTTTGTCCAACGTCGTATAGCCATCCGAATTGGGTTAAGTGCTTCAGGAAATCAAAATGGCGGAACTGAGCGCCGCGGCGCATGTCCGGTCAAGATGGCCGACGTTGGAGGGGTGGGGAGGGGGGGCCGCAACGCAATAATTAGATACGGGCATCTGATGCTAACAACGGCCTTCGACAATGGCATAGGTCATAGTGAATACGTGACAATCAACTTCGCTTATGAAAGGTTGTGGTTAACGTGAAAATAGTTTTTTCGAATATAAATAATTAATAATTAGCAATAATAGCCTAAAGATGAACTCCCAGTTTAGACGCTCATATCTCACTGTCGGCCGCGGTCCACTGCCGCGACTCCAGAGCTCCACGACCGCGCACCGGAGTGGCCCCAGCTCTGCCGAACTAAAATACTGTTATATTGTTAAAGATTCGAAGAATATATATATATATTATATATATGTATATTTTAATCTTATATTAAAGTAATTAAGGATGAAAACTAATCAAAAACTGTGATAGGTTTTGATAAAATTTTAAAATAATAACGAACGAACCGGGGTGCGATGGAGTTCGGCGCCTGCGGTGGGCAGGGGCGCGGGGACAGCTAGGTTCGTTTTTGAGATACGTTTTGATGCGAGGGATCGCGAGGGAACGCGAAGGAGGGATCGCTATCTGCGTATTTGACACGAAGCGGGAGGGAGATGGGGAAAATCGATTCAGCTGTTCTGGGCACCGAGGGACATGGGGGCGCCACCATCCCCTCACCCCGGCCCTCCCGGGGGCGCACCCCCCGATGGGGAGGGCTCCGTTTGCGGAAATATGGTGCGTACTAGTGTAACGATTTCATAAAAGAATGAATGTCTAAACATATGTTCGGTAGCTGTCAGACAACAATGTATGGAAGCGGACCTGCGTCTATTCCAAGTAGGCTTTAATCGTCTAGTTTAAATGGAAATTTGTAAATAGGAAACTTGTTTAATATGATAGTACATACTAAACATACATAACAATTAATGGTAGTACACACTAACCGCGTCCGGAAAAGCCTCGACGGCACCGCAGCAGATTCACGCAAAGACCTATTGATGAAACATCGAACTTGAATAGATTTAATATCGTGCCGTCCTAACGACCCTACGATTTTTGTAATAAAAATATATACTAAATATATGTAAACAGTTTTGTAACATTTCAGATATTACTAATAGGTACTCATTACATACCAAAGGGAAATAAAATTTACAAGTATTTATATATTTATTATAAATGTAAATCGTGCAATAACTGATAGTCAGTAATGTAATAAAATATATTAAACAAATTGACTCGAAGAGACGTTAGACATAATGTCGATGTGGGTGCGGTGTTGCCATTTACTATTTATTGTAATCTATTGGTTTATCCGGAGCCTCGCGAGCGCTCACCTTTCAATTTATTTAAAAGTAAAAAATTAAAAAAAATCTTTCTTCAAGCTTTATTTGACCAGCTTCGATATGCTTAATATTCCAATTTAGTATTAATATGTTTTATTATTAGACATACTGAATTAATTTAGATAAATTGTGAGTTACCAAGCAGTTTGCGAACCTCACTTTGTAGTACGGTAAATTTTTGCCGCCAAGGTGACGTTCGAAAACGCGTATGTATTTGAATTTAAATTAATATAATGGATCGTAAAGTTGGTACACTGTCGATCCGACGGGTGGGAGTGTTATGCACAAGTTTTGCAAACCTAATATACGCTGTGGTAGATACGTCTCTTAGGTTTAAATAGTTGTTGTATTTTGTGTTTTCAGCATGGTATTTGTACTATTCCCTAGTCAGTTCCGATAACGCGGACTATATATTAATATTTTGAATAGTTGGACTTGATGTTGGTAAGTAGTAATTATTTTTCATAGTGTCACTTTTTATAATTTAGTGTACATGAAAATTAATTGAATATTACTTATGTTAATTAGGTGTGCATTCGAAATTTTTTAAATAATTATTCTTATTATGTATCCGATAGTAGGGTGAGGTGGGCTAAATTGATTTATTTATTAGAGAAATATATCGGGCAATTGATTGATATTGGGAGAAATGTTGAAACCCCTTGGGTTGTTTGATGATATTGTTTTAATTTGGGAATGCGTTGCAATTTACGTCCGTTTTTGTTCGTGTGCAGAAGTTAATCGTTTAGATCGAAACAGAAAACACCAAAGTTAATAACTCATCGACTTTTTAGATAATAAATATTGATAAATGTGAAAATGCAAAATATTTTGGAGTGAACTGTTCGTTAGGTGTACGAATAGGTATACAGTCACTTGTTGTGGGTATTAGTAGAATGTTTTGTGCGTTTCCCTTCTTCATTCGGTAATAATCGTTAAAGGAAATTTTAAAATAATTAAATTATAGTGCTCAATAGTTTAGATAACGATGAGCCTGATAGTTACGTAAAAAAACTGGAAAAGCAATAAAATAAATTGTGAATTTTTAAGTCATAACACACAATTAGGTATGCTACAATATAATTAACCTAATATTTTTATATGTATTTTAAAAATATACTGTAATTCATATCTTCATAGATGTAAGCGGCCGACTGCAAAACGTTCTACTAATGGAATAAACTTTTAGGGCCTTGACAACTACTAATCCAAAATGGCGTCATTTCGCCGTTTTACCGTGCGAGTGTAGGAAAATTAGGTTAAGAAAGAACCAGATTGGAGCGACGGATAAGCAATATTGGCTAGATATTAGCAGTTATCAAGGTCTTAAGTACCTGCGTTGTATCCACGACCCTCCTCCACATGGAAACGTGGATAACAAAGGGAATGTGTAATGAGCCCCAGTAAGTGACAGGGGATAATCAGACCTATTATCAATAGCATAACGGCTACTTTTTGAATGGTGTTTTGAAGCATTTTTTAAGAAATTTAAAAATAATAATATTATAAAAAATAAACGTAATTAATTGGCAACACAGAAACAATACTCTAAATACGCATAGGCTAATTGACATTGAGGCTGTGAAAATTAGCAAAAATATAATAAAAAATACACGTGACGATTGACCTTAATTAATTAAATTAATGGATTAAGCGGGTTCGCGGGACGGAGGCAAAATGTGACTTTTTAATATTTCGTAGAAATGTCATGTGAGAATGTCTTAATTTCGCGCCATTTAATGACGTTTCAAAAACAACAAACTTTTCCATCACACAGCGGTTCAACCAAAAAAGTTTTCGCGCAAATTTGACAAAAATTTCTTACAGCCGTATCAAAATATCGAACATGTAAAAGTCTTGTCGCAGAGACGTCATTTTTCAAGGCCAGGGTAGGTTTTCCCCGTGGATTTTAACAAAACGTACTTAACTACCATAATTCTCTCAGATAACATTTCTGCACTTCGTTCAGCGTAAAATATATCATGTTATCACGTACACATGGTTAGCGGCCCATATAATAAGTAAATCAATTGATAATTCCGACGAAACTGTGTGAGCGTTCAACTGTCCAAATGAAAAATTGAAAACGGTGATAGAATGATGTTGGCAGAGGCATTAAGCATTTGTATGAAGCTTTCTCATGGTGTACAGGTGATGCAATCGCCTTGGTCTCGACCGCATGCACAAATGTAAACTAAACGGTCGAGTCGCGACGCGATTCTGTTAGTTAAGTCACAAATTGATCAAATGAAATCTTCCATAGGAACTAAATACGTAAGCTACACGTTCTGCACGTAAAAATGTTTCAGCGTGTTGTGTCCAATAGTCGATGCGGCGCCTAGTCAATGCTCAATACAATAAGCTGCGTTTAGTGTTGTGACACAACTTACGATTTATCGATAACCGAGCACCTATCGATAACGAGTAATGATTGAAATATTTTTCACGCGTGGACAACTCGAGACATCGACTAAATGTATTACTTCATACGTCGAAATGCTCGTGAGAATTTAATGCATGGCATAAATAATACCTTCCTTTCAATGCTGCGCGGCTATATTGTTGTAAAATTATTAAAAATAATTTAATTAAAAAAAACTACGTTTGCTCATCAGGTACTTCCTCGTGTTTTGGATCTGTTTCTCTAGTAGGTAGCTTTTAGACGTATAACCCTAACAGTTTTATAATGTTATAGCCTTCGCGGCAACGTTTTAACCTTAACCCATACTCATCGTCACATCCGGCGGATAAAACATGGCGTTACCCATTTTTATTGGGTGCATTTAATAATAGCTAATTTATTATTTAGAATAATGGAACTGTACTAGTCATACCAGAGTCAGAACGTAATTATAATATTGTATACACTAGCAATTATAAAATCTCAGTTTTATGTTTATTGTAGTCACTTATTTATATAGATTATTAATTTATCCTCTACATTGTATTTAAATGAAATTTGTCTATAAGTTTCTTTTGCCTATTTATCCGCCATATTTACATATAGACAGTGAAAAATAGCTGATTAACGGGAACCTATGAAACTTGTATGAAACCCCGATCCGATCGCTCTTAGTGTTGTATATGTATGTCACAATTTAGCTTACGATCAAGTCGGGTAAACTACAGAATGCAATAAATATGTAAATAGAACAATATGGCATCGGTCCGGCTTCGAGTAAGCGAACTATAACCGAATAGTTTTCGAATTTAAATGATTTATTAAATTGATAAATAAAAAAATTAACATCGTATTAATATCATTTTCACTGTCTATGTATTAGGTTATCGTTTTCGGTGTTGATTCCTCTATTGATTCCTCTATTGAACTGCGTCCAACTGGTATGTTCCCATTACCAAGTGGTGTACAAATTTACTGATAATTCAGTTGACATCGTTTGAAGTAACGATTGCAACGAATAACATAATTAAAATCATATTTCTTTTAGATTTCTAAGAGTTTTTACTATTTGCAGACGCCTCCTTGTCATAATCTCTTTTATGTGCTTTGTCTTCTTACTCTCTCTGTCTCGTTTTCTCTTTCCCTCTTCTGCTATTAGAGTAGTGGCTATCTTTGCACATTCGAAGCGAATTCAAACAGTAAAGACTCGGAGAACGAAACGAACAAAATGAACACCACGTAGGTATCATTCATATTTGTTCTAATACCCCTTTTAATTGTCCCAACTTTGATGTTAACCGAATTATCAACTAAAGCACACATCGCGTCTCGTGACGAAGTAGAGTTGAGACGACATCTCAATGTCAATAAGACACGATGGGAACAAGCCTACAGCGCATGCAGAACAGTACGTGATACACTTAGTGCATAACCGTAGTCAATACTGTGTCATAATCCTATGAAACGGTCTAGATCAAAAGAATTCCTATAACTTATCAAAGGTCGATGAACCGCATCACACGCGCGTACTTCCAACAGACTAAAAATCATAAATCTAGCAAATAATTAGACAATGCATCGTAAGATAATTAAGAATCTCAAATATTAAAGTATTGTATAAGTATTTTAACAACTTGAACTTTAAGATGTAAAACTTTAAGATGTACTACAAAATGAAAGCAATCATTATTTATAAAATAATAATAATAATAATCTGTCAGCCATTTCCTCGTTCACAGCTGACAACACTTTGATACGAAGCGTATTTTATAGAACGGGAAGTTTTTTGGAAATATAAAAAAAAATAACACTAGATCTTCCGGTATAAAAATGAAGTGTTGAGATTTCTTTTTCGTCTTTTATGTAATTAAAATTAAGATATAGGTGTCTGTGTTGATCGTATTTAACAGATTTAGTTGATATTGTACGGCTGGCGACACCGGTTGTTATGTAATTCAAACTGTCAAGCGAATTTCCACGTTGTTTAGCAACGACTGGGCAACATCGAATGCTATGTGGCAAACTGTGTCGCTGTCATCTAATGATTAGATATTTCTATATAATTATCGTCTATTTAAACCATTACCTCTATTTCATTATAGCTTTTGTGGGGAAGATTTGATTTGCACAAGAAATAGTAGTGGAGAAAGAAAGGCCGACACTAAACCTGATGACCTGTCCAGCGGGCTGCGACCGCACTATATCACGTCCAGTCGCGGTCTGTCCACGGACTACGACGTAATATTCTCAGTCGATTCAGTTTTGGTATCGCCTTATAATAAATGTTGTTTCCAATAATTTATAAGTAAGTGATTTTCCAAAATCCTCGTGTCGACGTCCCGGCGGCAAAGTCAGGGACTTTGGAAAACCACCCGCAGTTCCTTATTCGGAGTGCGGAATAGAAATTTTACGAAAAAAAAAATACTCATTACCTAAAGTTAAGCATTATTAACCAAATATTACATCGGTAGTGGTTACTTGGCTGTTTTAAGTAATTTATTCATTAATATTTTCACGTAATTTATGTGTCTATAATTATTAATTTATTGGAATTAATTATAATTGAAATAATAAAAAATATGAAAAATTGTCACATTCTCTTCACTTTATACAATAGTTTTTACAATATGATATTTAATATCCTCAATGGTTGTACCTATACATTTCTTGTTCTAAATATATAAAAAAAACCCGTTTTCTGTCTTTTTATTTCTTTCAAACCCATTCATTTATGCGTAAGAAGTTCACCGAAGACTGACAAATTACATCCAAAATTAATATTTCTGCGGCTACATTACTGTGTTTCACATGATGAGTGCAATAAACCCGTGACCCAAATACCAATGACTCCGCACCCCTTGGAATCCTCAGGGACGACGACCCAACTGTATCTCGATTCATTACCAAGGGTAGATCATAGGGATCTTCTAAGACTGAACGAGATTACCTGGCACGGATGAACTGTCTCCTTTGTACCTCATATCTATAAAAATATATCAACCAATAAGCTTTGTTCTATTCTGAGCTTCCAGGGTTCTGAATTATGCAATACTATAAAGTTTTTGGGGCTAATAAAAATGATATACTCTAAATATAAATCTCTCCAATGCAACAATAATAGTTCTATAAAACCGAGAAGCCTGCCGTTTTGTATAACATCCATAGTTTCCTGCTCTAATTGGAAGGAAAGAGAAGAAGGAGAAAATCTAGGCATGGTAATGTAAATCTGCTGAGTTGCTTCTGTTGTTATTGATATTGAACTGAAAGAGAAAAGCACACAGCTTACCTGGTAGTCAAGGAGATATAAACACTAAGATGGAATGTGTCGACGTGGACATGTCAAGGCATCGGGCACGAGTCACAAGCATACTGCAGGCTAACTCGGCTACGCTCAGTAACTAACAGAACTAACAAACATTAACTTCCTATGTTATCCTATTCCATCGCTGGTGGTTCTATCTAAGCGTGCTCGCCCTTGTTGGATATATTTATACAAAAATATAAATACATTAAACAAAACAAAATCATAAAGTAAAAGTCAATCACGATATTATAACATAAGTGAAATCAAGTATAAATTAAATGTTCAGCATTGAATAACTCTACAATCGAATTGAAGCAATATCTTTATTTAACATTTATTTTCAAAAATTTAGTGCGTCGCCGTTACTGCCGGTAGTCGGCGGAATAACGCGACCACCTTAAACATACATTCTTAGAAACCTAACTTTTTTGTAAAGTTCAACTGATTATGTGCTCTAATAGAATACGTTTACTGGGTATATTACCGTGATGTCGCTTGATCTATTTTTAAGTGTAAACCGCTCCAGCTAAGTTAACTGACCTTCAATGCGAAATGGTTCACGACAGATTCGAACTTAAAACCTTAAGACCCTGCCCTAAACCAAGAGAGTACCACCAGTAACCACAGCAGTATCTAAATATTAACTCATAATTAAATTCGCTATACAATATAAGGCAAAAATATCTTACTCAGATTTATTGAAGGAATCGAGAGTTCTACGATTATTTTTGAACCGAAATACAATACAATACAATACAATAAAGCTTAATAACAAGGAAACGTTAAAGCTAATTAAATTAGAATCGCTAACGAAAGCTCCAAATTCTTTCATAGTTCTGTAATTTATTGAATTCCCTAAAATATTCATTTTCATAATCCTATAATAATCGTAATCGTATACTAATAACTATTCCTTACATATATATATATATATATATATATATATATATATTTAGGTAGACTCAACGCCAAAAGGAAATATCTGTCAGTTTAACTTTGGGTTGAGGGTAGAAAGTATGATGAGTAAATAATGTTTTATAAAAAGATATTATATAACGTATATCTTACAGTGGTAGAGCAGTTTACACTGCAGTGAGTGAATGGGTCAGCTCGACCGGGGTAGAACCACGTCCTTACAGGATACCGGTGTAAAATTGCTATTTTGCCTGCATAACGTTGCTGTGTTTCGCCTGGTGAGTGTAAGGATCCGGAGACCTTTATTACTGGTGATGAGGCATTCCATCTCAGTCCTCAAGGATGGCATTGCATTCATGCATTCCGCTGATTGCTTTTGTTACCGAGCA
Source organism: Teinopalpus imperialis (assembly GCA_029286865.1). Classification (NCBI taxonomy): domain Eukaryota; kingdom Metazoa; phylum Arthropoda; class Insecta; order Lepidoptera; family Papilionidae; genus Teinopalpus; species Teinopalpus imperialis. The sequence goes on from JAGSMU010000061.1 coordinate 171,533, forward strand.
ACTTCATATACTATGCCTCTGACTAGACATTGGCAGAATTATCACAAAAAATTGTTGCCAGTTAAAAAAAAAGAAAAACGTGACCACCTATTATGCTCATATTGGTGGCATCACTGTTCCGCAATCCTTATTTTATTTGTACCTCTATTACAGCTGTGGGGTGTGTGCCTCTTCCTTATGTAAAAAAACCATCAAAAATCCATTAAAAATTGAGTACCGTATTTTTTTCATATATTCAGGGTAAAGTTGAAGAAATAGCCTATAATTCCCCCGACGTCAAACGATAATCCCCATGTCTATTTTTAACACAAAATAAGATGAAGATTCCTGGCGCACGCTACGAATAGCAATAATAAAAATAAATAAGAAAACTACACAAATATGTCCTTCGACTTTATTTTTATTTTTCACAGACAAATATTTAAATTTAATAAAAATATCGACATATCGAAACATTTTACTCAATCCATATACCGAATGTCAATAAAACCACAGACATAAGATATTATTTTCTTAATATCGCAATAAAAAGTTAATTTTTCGCTTAATTTGAGTGTTAATTGAATAATATTTATTTTCTATAAAAAAAATCGATTAAGAATCGAGCACACAGTTCAAAGATTTAAGATATGCATGCGTTGTGAAAGCTGAGAACTAGCTATGCCTCTATATGTATTTTTGTAACATTGTTGTTGTTGTAACTAATGGATTAGGAAGTCGTACTTCCCGTACGATCCCCAGTTTCTGTTTTTCTAATTCTTACGCATAAAAAATCCATCGCATACCTATGACGATATTATAGACAGCCAATGATTTCCTTCACCTCCCTTTAGACAGCGACACGAGTCGAGGTTTCGTACCTCCTTATGGGGGGCCCCCGGATCGTATTAGCGCCTCCCTCTGTTGTCGCCGACGTTCTTCGTCCACAGGAGTGGGAGTGCAGCGGTGGTGCAGCAGCCGTCTCCGCGCCAGCTTCGCAGCATCGTCGTTGTCTCCCTACTCAGCGGGCCTCCCGCACGCGATTCTAAATAGTTAACGCTGTAAAGGTCTCTGGACGAACAGCAATAATCACACACAAAAAAAGAAAAAAATATATTGTCCTCCATTAAACATTTTTATCATTGTACGGCACCACTCGTTACGCTTTCATTTCTGGTCTTCCGTTAAATCATTCGGTATCCATCGAGTGCAAAGGTTGCGGCTTATCAGATGCACATGCAAAACGTTTTGCACTTTGGCCAATACCTTATATAGTACGAATTTGCTGACAAGTATTGTTTTTTGTTAGTTTTAATGAGTTGTCGTTCGATATTCACATTGGATTCTGTACCCGCAGCCGCCGGTTGACCTTCACTTACATCGTCATGGAGATAATCATGTCTACGTCTAAATTCTCCGAACCACGAATATATAGAGCTGCGATACAGGACTTCATAACCGAATGCCAGTTGGAGTCGCTGGCAATTCTCTTGTTGGCCACACAAGCAGACAGAAAATCGTAAAAAATCATTAAGGGAAAATTTAATTAATTGTAATAACACCCAATTTACTAAGGGACAAAGTAACATATTGCCAGATCGTTCCATTTTCGAATACTTTAATAGCTTTTTTATTTTTTTACTGTAAGTGGCCAGTTCCAGAATGTTTCAGTATGCACAACAGATATACAGGCTGTAACTTATTACATTAATGCGAGATGCATAAATTCGTCAATAATTAATTGCAAAGGCTCCCCAAGTGAGGGTAGCCACTGAAGGGTCGCGCCCACCCCGTACATTGACTCTGACGTAATAGGGTTGAATATTATTATTAATATCGATGTAAACGGAGCTTAAAGTTTGACAATAGCTGAGATAGTTTGAATTTTATTTTCGATGTGCACGAGTAGTCCATAGACAACTTATAACTTTTATGAGTCACTTGATGACATCAGGCAAAAAGAATATATAGTTTTTAAATTATTATTATTTTTGAATGTTGAATTAAAATATTAAATGAAAGAACGTATTTTAGATACGCAGATTTTAAAATACTAATTTTGTATACATTATTGTATTTTGTATACGCATTTTGGTGTTCTGGATGTTTATGGGTGATAATGACTTACCATCAGTTAAGCTGATTGCTTTTCATCTCTCGTCATCTGTTATCGGACATAAGAACTAAGTGTCTTTATATTTTTTATTTTGCTAAAGCTACGCTGCAGTTAGCTTCTGGCTGACACACGAATGGGTCAGCTCGACCGGGGGAGGATCATGCTGCTGTGTTTCGTTTGATGAGTGTTGATCCCGGGACCCAATTACAGGAAACGTCCTCGGGTATGACATGGGCTGCAGTCAGGTAAAATCTGTATTCGTTTCTCGCCCCACAAAATCCGTAGACCGTCGGGAGAACGTAATTAATACATGTTTCCGACGCCTTGTAAACGGAGTCATGTGGTGTTAATATGGTGTGTAAGAGTTGTCACGTGATAGTGTGTTTGAGCCCTTATACAATGCTCGTAAAATGAACAGCCCCCGAGTCCGTCGTTTCGATGGGGGGGCGTGCGATGCGTGACGTCACCCGGCCAACGAATTGTGTGTTTAGCATAATCTAGCTAATGAATATAACGCTAATGGGCTAATGGTTGGGGTACAGTGTGCTAACTTTATTTTCTATTCTATTATTATTTATTTATTATTTAAGGTTAGTTACAGGCTCCATATTAAAGTTGCTGTAGTAGATTAAGCTTCTGTCCAGCTTAAACAAGGCTACCGAGGAAGGAGCACAACCCCACGGAGTAACAGCATAACGCTGTATTGTTTCAGCAACCCATCTCCGTCCTGGGGACAGGGCAAGTGCTCATTACTCTCTGTTGAGCATCGGCAGCGTCACCACCACAAGCAGGTGACCAGTTACCGCAGCTGCGTTGTTTTCTTTATGTAATTAACTTAACAAACGATCAGACAGTTCACTTAGCAAAGCACGATCCTGGGACACCTGCATCGACTGCCCGGAGAATTGCCTAGGTCCTCGCCCCACCGTCTTACTTCACTGTAACCAATCCGACATGGAACCTTTCTCCCCCATCGAGCTATATGGCCGGCCCATGGCTGCTTCAGCTTACTCGTCCTTTGGTCCGGATCTGTCCTACAATAATAATGGGGATCTGTTGTTACCCCAACAAGAATAAGAAGCCAAATGGAAAGACTCGTCAGGTATAATTTGAAAACTTAGCTTGGTAAGGTGCACAGGTAATTGTTTCTTTACTGCTAATATCAGGAACGTGGCCACTTCGAAGTCTGTTGAGGGTGGAGATCAGACACCGTGACGTCAGCAAGGGTTGGGTCAACGAACCCCGGCTTCGTGCCGGGATCAACGACCTTCGCCGATTTTGAGGGTAATTTTTTTATTGTGGCCCCCATCTGATGCACTCGGAAATTTCTCTATTAGGGTAGCTTTGTATATCCGGTAATAGTAAGAAACAAAACGATTAATGTGTTATGTTTATCTGCACAGAATTCATTGTAGTGCCGTGATCATTCCCGCGAACACAGACGCGCTCACGCACTTGTGTGCACACACACGTGCACAAACATCGAAGGGAGTTACAGGTACAGTAGTTTTTTTTCTGTCTGATGGCCGCTGTTAGGCCGAGGGCTTTTACAGTTTCACCGCGTTGAGAGGTGACCGCTTAAAGCGCTCGGTCGAGACCTCAGTCAGCAATGGACGTTCCATTTACTCTACATTAAGTCGTATAAACTCGAAAACCTAATGTTTCCACTACTAAAAAAATCGTAACAAAAACATTAATATGCTGGGAATCGAACCTAGCAGTGGGCTTTTAACCACCTTGAACATTTAACTACGGGGACATAAATAATGGAAATGGTATTTGACAGACAATAAAAAAGTTCGCACACAGGGAGGTCCGCATGTTACACCGCTGCTCGGACACCCGACAGTTTGGTCGCTCCTCTCCGACGTAATTAAATGATTGTGTCCAGGGTTGTCAAAAAAAATTGTTGTCAGTCGTAAAGCCACGCTGCAAAAGTCGACTGTGAAAGGTTTACGCTCTCACAGAATACCAGCGCGAAATATCAGCACAACGCCGTTGTATTTCATATGTCCATATGGTGAGTGTTGGGATCCCGAGGCTCTTAATGCTGATGACGATGCATTGGTTTTCAGTCCTCAGGGGTGTCAAGGGATCCGCATCTTGAAGCAGTCTACTACACATTAAAGTGAAATGATTCGTGTCAACATTTGTTGTGTGTAAACTGTGTAGAAATTAAGAAGACAAATTATAATATATGATATAACTGCAGGCCAGAAGTTTAAGACCACCTTAATTAAAGTAGGAAAGTAAAGTAAAACTCCAATAAAATATTAAATGTTTAATTAACCTGTTTAATCAATAGAACATTGATTGACAAACAATATACTTTAAAAGCGTAAAGAAATATTAACAGTCCATGCAAAAAACGCTATAGTTAGCTAAACTGATTTTTCATCAAAAAATCCTCCTTTACATTTTATGACTTTTTTCACAAGTCTCGGCATACGGGCAATCAATTTGTTAATGGTGTCTTGTGATATATTGTTCCAAATTTCACATAAAGCATTCCACATTTCTTCTCGCGAGGATGGGCGTTCGATGGACGATTACGGACGTTCCTATCAACCTCTTAGCACAAAAGTTCAATGGGGTTGAGATCCGGGCTCTGAGGAGACCAAACCATGTTTTTTAACACCCTTGTGCCTCTTTCTCTTCTAAATATCCTCTACATAATTTTTAGCTTTGCTTTGGGTCATTGTCTTGTTGGAAAATTAATCCATCCCCAATTAATCGGAACCCGGAAGAAACTGCATTTTTTTCTAAAATGTTTTTGTACTGTTCCTTTTTCAAAATTCCTTCAATTATAATAAAATCGCCAGTTCCTTGGTTAGAGAAGCAACCCCAGATCATAATTGAGCCACCACCATGCTTGATTGTTTGGACTACACAATCTGACATCATCTTTTCTTGGGCACTGCGTCCAACGTAAATTCTACATTTTGAACCGAATAGTTCAAACTTGGATTCACCGGTCCAAAGCACTTTTTTCAAATCTTCTTCAGTCCAATCTCGATGGACAAGAGTCCGCAGCATCCGTTTTTTCTTGTTTTGCGGCCTTAGCAGAGGTTTTGGAACGGCAACGCGACCATACAACTTCGCATCTCTCAGTCGCCGTTTTACTGTAGTCAATGATAAAGGTTTAACTAGGGTTTTGTTTACTTCAACGCGGATTTCTGGTGCTGTTAAGTATCTATTTCGCTTGCCGGTAACAATGAAATTATCTTCAGAAGACGTCGTAACTCTCGGCCTTCCCGAGCGTGAACGATCTTGAAAACTGCCTGTCTTCCTGTATCGAGTTATTGTGCTATGAACACAAGTCTTCGATAACTTTAGTTGTGAAGCGATCTCACGTTTGGATTTGCCTTCATTATGTAAAACAACGATGGCAGAACGCACTTCACTGCTAAATTCTCGAGCTTTTCCTATTATGTCTTCACTGTATATACCACAAGTTTAGACTAATTGAGATTGTTTGTGAACAAACCCAAGTAAATCAGGTAATAATAAATCAGAAACACGGGTTTTCAGGAGCTAAATAATCCTAATTATTGACCAATACGTAACAAAAGCAAAGTATTATTACGACTCTACCAGCTGGCTCTAGCGCAGCATTTGTCGGTGTTTGAAAACAATAGATGTTTATTGTCCAATAACTTGAAAGTAAACAAAGAATGACTTCTTTAAATATTCGATACTAACAATGGAATATGCAGATGTGCATTTCTTTTATTTTTTCTATGGGATTTTAATACAATTGGCGGATAATTATGTTGTTTATATGCGGTCTTCAATTTTTGGTCGGCAGGGTATGTCTGATAAAATATATGTCTGAAGTATATATATCTATTTATTATGTTAGATAACAAATATATATATATATATATTTGTTATCTAACACAACGAGCAGTGATATAACTCGCAAAGATTTGTACAGGCATGCGAGTCGTGTCGAAGGTGACAGCCCTAGTTGCTTTTGTATTCGCAAACGCGCACAGGCGAGTGGACAACAGGTCCACAAACGATCGAGCCGGGGGGAATGTTTTGTTGCGTAAATGTCAATATTTAAGCAAATGGATGGAAGTGCTTCGTCGCTGCTCCGGTGGGTAAGGTTTGGACAACATTTTAAACAATAACTCGCATTAGAGCTTTAAAATAATTTATCAGTTTGGGTCACGAAGAAATATTGAATTTGTATACAATTTTTTAATATTATCTTTTACACCGTCGGGCCCGTGCTGAACTAGGACTGCCGACACCGTGTTACTTCTATAATTGTTTAGTTCGCGAATGTTGAATGTTGAGTAAACAGATTGCACACCCACCGGATGCTGCTACCTATGTCAGAAGAGCACCTCCACCAACAGCTCAAAATCCGTTTTTCATTTTCTATAAAGCTGTGAAAGTGCAAGCAGCTCCTCTGGTGGTAAGTGATCACCGCAGCCGTAGTAGTTCCATACTATGTTGTGCGTGGAAAATTTCGCGTGAAGCGCACAGCGGCGCATTGCCAACCGTCGAGATGATGGAGGACGACGTTCTGTCCTGATGAACGATGTTTGAACTCAGCTGTGCGGTCGCTGTTAAAAATTTCAAAACGGAACTAGTTATAGTGATAGAGCTACGCTGCAGAATTAATGGTTCAGCTCGGCCGGAGTAGGATCACGCCCTCACAGAATACCAGCGTAAAATAGCAGCATAATGCTGCTGTGTTCCGTCTATAGTGTAGGGTTCCTTTATTACTGGTGACGCGGCATCTCGGTCCTCGAGGGTCCTCGGTCATCAGGTGAACTGCGTGCGAGTTTGTTACAAATGATCACCAACGTCACATGCTGTCCATGAGCCCCCCCGTCTGGCAAAGCGCGACCCTGGACCACCTGCTGCAGCCATCGACGCATACGTCTTCACTCCATTAAATAATAAATAAAGTTATTTCACCTATAATTCCTTATATATATTACACCTCTAGTTTTTTTTTGTGTGTGAGTATTGCTGTTGGTCCAGAGACCTTTACAGCTTTATCTAATCAGACTTGCGAGCGGGAGGCCCGCTGAGCAGGGAGACGACGATGCTGCTGCACCACCGGTGCACTCCGACCCCTGTGGACGAAGAACATACGACAACTGAGGAGGGCATAATACGTTCCGAGGGCCCCTCATAAGGAGGCACGAGACCTCGATTCGGATCGCTGTCTAAAGGAGACCTCTAGCAATAAAGTAATTAACTTCGTAATTACACTGTTAGCTTATTTTCGTGCACTAGAGGTGACAAGCGAGCAGTTCTGATGGCTGCCATGAAATCCATATTAGGAATAGTACTTCACATGCATTATCACCCTGAGGACTAAGATGGAATGCGCTGTCAACACGGTCACCGGATTTTGTCTCTCACCAGCAGACACAACAGCTTCACGCAACCTGACTGCTTGACGGACTCCTCCGGTCGAGCCGACCCATTCACGAGCTAGAAACAAACTAGAGTGTGGGTACAGGACTGTCCCACCAACAGTGATAAAACACAGCATTCGAACTGTTTACAAAATTATATTTTTTTGCAAATTTCTTCCTGTATTATACTGTGTGTAAATTTCTTCCTGTATTATACTATGTGTAAATTTCTTCCTGCATTATACTATGTGTGTAAATTTCTTCCTGTATTATACTATGGTAAATTTCTTCCCATTATAATTATGTAAATTTCTTCCTGTATTATACTATGTGTAAATTTCTTCCCGTATTATACTGTGTAAATTTCTTCCTGTATTATACTATGTGTAGAATTTCTTCCTCTATTATACTATGTGTAGAATTTCTTCCTATGTTATACTATGTGTAAATTTCTTCCTGTATTATACTATGTGTAAATTTCTTCCCGTATTATACTGTGTAAATTTCTTCCTGTATACTATGTGTAGAGATTTCTTCCTGTATTATGCTATGTGTAAATTCTTCCTATATTATACCATGTGTAAATTCTTCCTCTATTATGCTATGTGTAAATTTCTTCCTGTATTATACTATGTGTAAATTTCTTCCTGTATTATACTATGTGTAAATTTCTTCCTGTATTATACTATGTGTAAATTTCTTCCTGTATTATACTATGTGTAAATTTCTTCCTGTATTACTCTGTGTAAATTTCTTCCTATATTATACTATGTGTAAATTTCTTCCTACATTATACTATGTGTAAATTTCTTCCTGTATTACTCTGTGTAAATTTCTTCCTATATTATACTATGTGTAAATTTCTTCCTGTATTACTCTGTGTAAATTTCTTCCTATATTATACTATGTGTAAATTTCTTCCTGTATTACTCTGTGTAAATTTCTTCCTGTATTACTCTGTGTAAATTTCTTCCTATATTATACTATGTGTAAATTTCTTCCTGTATTATACTATGTGTAAATTTCTTCCCGTATTATACTGTGTAAATTTCTTCCTGTATTATACTATGTGTAAATTTCTTCCTCTATTATACTATGTGTAAATTTCTTCCTGTATTATACTATGTGTAAATTTCTTCCTGTATTATACTATGTGTAAATTTCTTCCTGTATTATACTACGTGTAAATTTCTTCCTATATTATACTGTGTGTAAATTTCTTCCTGTATTATACTATGTGTAAATTTCTTCCTGTATTATACTATGTGTAAATTTCTTCCTGTATTATACTGTGTAAATTTCTTCCTGTATTATACTATGTGTAAATTTCTTCCTCTATTATACTATGTGTAAATTTCTTCCTGTATTATACTATGTGTAAATTTCTTCCTGTATTATACTATGTGTAAATTTCTTCCTGTATTATACTATGTGTAAATTTCTTCCTGTATTATACTATGTGTAAATTTCTTCCTCTATTATACTATGTGTAAATTTCTTCCTCTATTATACTATGTGTAAATTTCTTCCTGTATTATACTATGTGTAAATTTCTTCCTGTATTATACTATGTGTAAATTTCTTCCTGTATTACTCTGTGTAAATTTCTTCCTATATTATACTATGTGTAAATTTCTTCCTGTATTACTCTGTGTAAATTTCTTCCTATATTATACTATGTGTAAATTTCTTCCTGTATTACTCTGTGTAAATTTCTTCCTATATTATACTATGTGTAAATTTCTTCCTGTATTATACTCATGTGTAAATTTCTTCCTATATTATACTATGTGTAAATTTCTTCCTGTATTATACTATGTGTAAATCAGTCGATACGAATGTCCCTATAAATAAAATTTAATAATAATAAACTTTATTTGTAATAATACGGTAAGCACTCGATTTCCAAACGTCAATAGCCCGATGGTGTTGGGCACGGTCTGCGAAGCTTAAGGTCGCAGGTTCGAATCCGCCGTGAGACTATTGTCGTGAAGCATCTCCTAGCATTTAAGTTTAGTGCGAGTGGTTAACTGGAACGTTAGTAATGTAATGTTATTATGATAGTGCTAGGGCTACGCTGCAGTTTGTTTCTAGCTGCAGAATGAATCGGTCAGCTCGACCGGGGTAGGGTCACACACTCACAGAATACCAGTGTAATTCTGCAGTGTTTCGCGATCCGGAGACCTTTTTACTACTGGTGACGAGGCATTCCATCTCAGTGTCGAGGGTGACAACGTATCTACATTATGGTTCCTTGTCAAGGATAAATGTAGATGTCGTGGGCCGCAGGAGTCACTTGCCGTCAGGTGAACTGTGTTTGTTATGCTCAATGTCATAAAAATATTTATAAATTGGAGATGTATATTTCAGTACATAGCATCGTTTGTATTCTTTTAAAAATATTGATGCGGTAATTAATAGTAAATTAAATATTTTAATAATTTAAATACCATATAGAAAATAATATTGTATATCATACATATATACCATATGTATGATGACGGCTTCATCATTAATGTCAACATTACGCAATGGTTTCGTTATTAAGATATTCATCTACAACATTGTATCAAACATGTTTGTGTCGCGAGCCACGGAGTTGTTAAAAAGTAAAGTAAAGAGTAAAGTAAAAAGTAAAGTAAAAAATAAAGTAAAAATTAAAGTAAAGAGTAAAGTAAAGTAAAAGTAAAGTAAAAATAAAGTAAAATTAAAGTAAAGAGTAAAGTAAAGTAAAGTAAAGTAAAGTAAAGTAAAGAGTAAAGTAAAGTAAAGAGTAAAGTAAAGAGTAAAGTAAAGTAAAGTAAAGATCCTGTGTTATGCTATGTGTGGGATTTCTTCCTGTATTATACTACGTGTAAATTTCTTCCTATATTATAATTATGTGTAAATTTCTTCCTATATTATAATTATGTGTAAATTTCTTCCTGTATTATACTACGTGTAAATTTCTTCCTCTATTATACTATGTGTAAATTCTTCCTGTATTATGCTATGTGTAAATTTCTTCCTGCATTATACTGTGTAAATTTCTTCCTGTATTATACTCATGTGTAAATTTCTTCCTGTATTATACTATGTGTAAATTTCTTCCTGTGTTATGCTATGTGTAAATTTCTTCCTGCATTATACTATGTAAATTTCTTCCTGTATTATACTACGTGTAAATTTCTTCCTGTATTATACTATGTAAATTTCTTCCTGTATTATGCTATGTGTAAATTTCTTCCTATGTTATGCTATGTGTAAATTTCTTCCTGCATTACTCTGTGTAAATTCTTCCTGTATTATGCTATGTGTAAATTCTTCCTGTATTATGCTATGTGTAAATTTCTTCCTACATTATACCATGTGTAAATTTCTTCCTGTGTTATGCTATGTGTAAATTCTTCCTGTATTATACTACGTGTAAATTTCTTCCTGTATTATACCATGTAAATTTCTTCCTGTATTACTCTGTGTAAATTCTTCCTGTATTATACTACGTGTAAATTTCTTCCTACATTATACTATGTGTAAATTTCTTCCTCTATTATACTATGTAAATTTCTTCCTGTGTTATGCTATGTGTAAATTTCTTCCTGTATTATACTGTGTAAATTTCTTCCTGTATTATGCTATGTGTAAATTTCTTCCTATATTATAATTATGTGTAAATTTCTTCCTGCATTATACTATGTAAATTTCTTCCTGTATTATACCATGTGTAAATTTCTTCCTGTATTATACTATGTGTAAATTTCTTCCTGTATTATAATTATGTGTAAATTTCTTCCTATATTATAATTATGTGTAAATTTCTTCCCATTATACTATGTAAATTTCTTCCTATATTATACTATGTAAATTTCTTCCTACATTATACCATATGTATGATGACGGCTTCATCATTAATGTCAACATTACGCAATGGTTTCGTTATTAAGATATTCATCTACAACATTGTATCAAACATGTTTGTGTCGCGAGCCACGGAGTTGTTAAAAAGTAAAGTAAAGAGTAAAGTAAAAAGTAAAGTAAAGAGTATAGTAAAGAGTACAGAAAAAGAAAAGTAAAGTAAAGTAAAAAATAAAGTAAAAATTAAAGTAAAGAGTAAAGTAAAAAGTAAAGTAAAGAGTATAATAAAGAATACAGTAAAAAGAAAAGTAAAGTAAAATAAAGAGGAAAGTAAAGAGTAAAGTAAAGTAAAAAGTAAAGCAAAGAGTAAAGAGTAAAGTAAAGTAAAAAGTAAAGTAAAAGAGTAAAGTAATAAGCCGCGCGCTCGCTGCACTATACAATTGTAATAACACTTTAGTTAATAGTTTATTTGCACAAAGCCGACAAGTTTAGTGTCCATAACCATATCGTTATTACGTGGCAATAATTAATTTCATAAAACTACATTAAAATGAATATCTTTAATAAACAAATCTTTTGTGTACAGGACTTGTTTATTGAACAGATTGCGTCTGTGTAGATGTTTAAATAAATATAAAGTTAAACATTATTAATATAAACGTGCACGTTCGTAGCTGTTGTCTGCGAGTGCGTCTACATGGGAGTGTGTCTATTTCTTACAGTCAAACGGACATCATTATAAATAAAGTAAATAAAACTACATCAAAGCGTAATAATTATCTTTTTTTAAGCCAACAACTAGGTCGCGACGTGGCTCCCTATGTCGCATATGAACGACTCCGTACCTGTGAAAGAGAAAATATATATCAGAAGAAAAGTTACAGACGCTCGACGACGATCCATATCTGGGTTTTTGTTACAGCAAATCCTTACCATAGGACTGAAACCTCAACTTTGTTTTGCATTTAAGGATAAAAAAGTTTCCGTATTGCTTCCGGGGTATATTAAATGATACCTTAACGCTAGCGGACATTTTACAAAGACATAACATCATAAAGCCAGTTATGTCATTCCGTCATCTCTCCTTGTCCGCACACGCTCAGCCTCCAGCCCCGTGTCCACACTGTCACTACCGAAGCTTGTGCTGACCGACGGAGCACAGCATACTCTCTGAACGTCGCATTTTCAGGAATAAAATATAAATACCTCTGATTTTGTTAATAATGTAAATATAAGAAAGTAAATAAAATATAGTTGACGAATCACCCACACACACACTTTTTATTTTATTGAACAAAAGATTTATGAACAAAAATAATTTAGAAAAAGTTGAAAATGTTTGCAATATATCCGCTGAGACGCTCAGATTGTATGCTCTTCTAAGTCACGGGGGGAACTGTGACAGTTTATGACACTGACTAGTAAAGAGTTGTGTTGCCAGTAACAGGCACTAATTCAAAATTGTTTTATTGAAAATAAAATGATTAATTAAATAAAATGATTAATTAAATTTATATAATTTGATGTTCCTTATTTGAATACCACTCCATATTGTTTAGAAATATATATCAACTTACCGCAGTGTGTGAGCACATGTCTCCTCAGCTCCTTGATGCCCGGGAACTTGTGCTGACAGATGCGGCACTTGTAGTGATACTCGACTATCTGGAATGAAAGTACTGTTGATAATGATAACCTCCACTAGATTTATTCTAAATGACATTGACATGATGGACAACTGCAACATGAATGGGTCCTCGACCGGAGGAGGACCGCGCCCTCACAACATACCACCAAGAAATAGCAGTGTAACGCTACTGTTTCGTGAAGCGAGCATAGGGATCCAGAACTCCATTACAAGTGTGAAGATTTCCATCTGTCTTTTTAAATTAGATTGAGAGTAACAAACTAGCAAATAGTTCACCTAATGGTGATTCCAGCGGTCTATGACATCTACATTCCTCCTTGAAAGGAATCATAATGCAGGTGCATGGTCATCCTTGAGGACTGAGATGGAATGCCTCGTCACCAGCAAAAACGTTTCCGGATCGCTATACTCACCAGACGAAACACAGCAGCAATATGCTGCTATTTCACGTCGGTATTCTGTGAGAGCCGACATTCTAGGGTATGAGCAATGGTAACTCCTCCAGGTTGTTTCGCCATCAGTTGTTCATCGGAGCCATGTGTGCAACATATCAGGTCACATGGCTCGTCGACGAGGTTGACAACTGGAGAAGTATACTGGTATAGGAGTGTGCCTTGCACACCTATCACATAGATAAGTTGGTAGAAACATATTCAACACGACACTCACCCCCGCCAGGGCCTTGGACACGAGTCTCTTGTACTTGTTCATGTCTTCCACCGAGTGACTTTTGAGGTGCGACAGTAGATTGTACACGCTGATGCAAACTCTTGAACATATCTGGCACTTTATCTCTGGAATAGTATCAAGTATTATTGGACCAATGTTATTCGATATTGACAAAACATGAGATATAATTTCAATAGAGAAGAGACCGGGTGCTACCATGGATCCTCCCTTTCGTCGTCGTCTCCCTACTCGGCGGGCCCCCCGCTCGCGAGGATAATTACATAAAGCTGTAGGTCTCTGGACCGACAGCAATAACCACTCACACAAAAAAAAGCTACCGCTTACTTAGGGTCCTATAATGATGTTATTAACATCATCTCCCAAACAAGACATACATGCAAGACATGCGTGCAAGACATGCGTGCAAGACATGCGTGCAAGACATGCGTGCAAGACATGCGTGCAAGACATGCGTGCAAGACATGCGTGCAAGACATGCGTGCAAGACATGCGTGCAAGACATACGTGCAAGACCTCAACACACTTTGCGCTCGTGCATAGATCCAACGAAGAATTAATAATTAAAAGTTGACATTAGTTTTTTTTTAAATAATACTAATAACCATTTCCATCAAGCTTCTAATGCTTGCGCTAAGAGGTGGTTCACAACAACAGTAGCAGAATGCCGTATTCCAACCTACGACTTGAAATTTCGACTTGGGTTTGATTCCCAACCGAGGAACAATATGGTTATCGGATTAGGGTGTGTTGTGTGCATGTCCCATATCCTTGACACTGCATCCGAAACCTTCCTTTCATCTAATTGGACTTGTATCACAAGGTATCTCCAGATCTAATGCTCACCAGTCGAAAGACAACAGCATCATGCTGTTATTTAAGGCCTGTATAAAATACTTCAAACTATCAACTTACTTTTATCATTCTTCCGGAAGCCTCTCCATGACATCTGGTAACAAGGGGCGCAGACCCTGCAGCTCGCTATTTCCTTCATGTACCTTTTCTGATCATCATCTTCCTCCTTGGCATCGGTGCACTCACTGAGACAAATTAAATGCAAATTTTTATAATCCAACATTGTTATTTTATATCCGAAAAAACAGTGAAGTAAGAGATTTATTACAGTATCAATTAGAAATAAACTACTAATAAAGTTATCCATTTTTTTTCCTTACTTTATATGTCATATAGACTGGGGTGTCCCATATCTAGATGACAAACTTAAGAGGAAGTGATGGGTCACCTACCAGACAAAAAAATTACCTAAACATATCACCATTTTCGAGATATTGACATTTTATTATTTCTAAAAACACCTCTTCGACCTGTCTTTCATTAGTATGTGTAGTAATGTGTATAATTTTTAATACATGCTCTCAAATAATTGATCTACCATATTCAAATATCTTTTTGATCAATTTTGTTGGAATAACAAGAGATTTAAAAAAAAAAAATAACTCTAGTTTTGCCTTCTTCGGTGAAAAAAAAAAAATACTGAGCTGCTGCTGCATATTGCATAAATAAATTACCTTTTTAATAGAGTTTTAATTTTTTCCTTCTTGAAATTAAAATTATCAATATCTGAAAATTTGACTGTATTAGAGTAATTTTTTTTATCTAGTACATGACCCATCAACCTATTTTCCCCTTGTGCTTGTCGTGCTACTTACGGGGCATTTATATCCGTAAAACAATGGTATGAATAATATTCCCCCTTAACTAACCCCTTAACCTGCACTGGTTATTTAGTTTAAGGCCATCAAAATAACAAAAATCGGACGTGTGCGTTAAGCTTCGAAACGGATGACCTTTTTTTTTGATATAGTTGTCATTAATCAGCCTGGTCCTTTTTTTTATTACAATAAGAGTAATAAATGAGCATACACAGTTCACTAGACTGCAAGTGACTCCTGCGGCCCACAACATCTACATTCATCCTTGACAAGGAATCATAATGCAGATGCATTGTCATCCTTCAGGATGAAATGAAGATGGAATGCCTCATTGCCAGTAATAAAGGTCTCCGGATCCATACACTCACCAGACAAAACGCAGCAGCATTATGCTCTGGTATTCCACACAGGTATTCTGTAAGGGAGTGGTCCTACCCCAGTAAAGCTGACCCATTCATTTTGCAACTAGAAAGAAACTGCAGTGAGCTCTACCGCTGTTAGATTTTCACTTTGATAACAACATTTAACTTTTAGAATAGCTAATGAATGAAGGATGTATGCGACATATCATACTTTTATTAGGAGTCTTTTTTATTTAATTAAAATTTGGTTTTTTTTCACACAATAATATGTGGAAATGTATCATATATCAGCCTGTATATATATATGGCAAACCATTAACAATTTTTTAACATAATATCTAATAATTGAATGTTTTTTTTATATAATTAGAAAATCTCATTTTTTGATTAAATTCTTAATTTAACATTTCATTTCTTTCAAAAAATCTCAGCTAAAAATTAAACAAAAACTTACATGTTTTTATCAAACATCTTGTACACTAATGAAAGTGTTTCCTTTGGTTTATAGACAATTAAAGTCTCACCATCTTTCTGGTCCTCTTTCATCAATATAACTTCATCTATAAGATGGCAGGACTTCCGCCGTTTGCTCTCCACAAGGCTGTAAAAGTTTAGAATTTTCTTCTCCCTGTACCTCGGTAGTACACTTTGTACTACCTCAGATTTTTTCTCACCTTTCTTGTTTTCTATGGTGGTCTTGGTCCACATTGTTGTATCAAGTCGGCCTGTGGGTGTTAATATATTTTATTTCATTCCACCTTACCATACGCTGAACCTTTCCATGTTGGCCAAGGAGAAGGAAATGAGAATGTGCTAACTGTGTCACATTGTGGTTTTATTTTACAATTTCAGGGTGACAAACAAGCACATCATTAACTCAAAGTATTTGATCCCTGCAGCTTCATCTATGTTTAAATTTGATAAGCAAATCAGATACAGATTTCATATGTCCAGCAATTAGGTCTTCAGTTTGTTTACCTTGCAATTTTAAGTGCTAATTTACCACATGCTCAGATATGAGGGAAGACATTGTGGGGAAACCTGCATGTCTAAAAAATAAAAATATATTTCAAAGGTATGTGAAGCATGACAATCCACAAATAAGCCCCATGGTGGAATTTGCTTTTACACCCTCCCTAGTGTCTCATTCTTAAACTTTACAGCTGTTGGTAAGTTCTTGTAATCCCATAATTCTATAATATATTATAGAATTATTATAATATCTTATAAAACAAACCACAAGAAATAAGAAAATCTATCAAAAACACAACAATAACTTAGCACTGCTGTGTTTTACCCACCCACACAAAATACCAGTGAGAAATACAATACAATGCTGTGTTATTGTGTACTACTATGGTATTGTGCCTTAACTGGAGGTGTGCTAGCACTATTTACCCGCAGAATGGATATACTGTGGAAGAATACCACTAACAATGATAAATACTTTTTCCACACTAACCTGTTACTTTATTATGAACATTTCTAAGAACAATGGTCCTCTTAGATGAGAAAGTTTCCCCACTCTCATGTCTTAGAACAGTGTCGTTATGCTTGAAGTGCTCTAAACACAAATCGTTCCAAGTCCTCAACTTTTTCGTGTCACTTACATCCCGTTTAATGGCACGCACGGGCAGGCAGAGCGGATCGTCGTAGTCTGGTAACCGTATGTCGAATTGACTTCGAAATAATACCTCGTTTTTACTTGTTTCTGGCTTTTTAGTTACTTTCCGGGGGCCGTTCTGTTTAACTTCTACTTTAGATTGAGCTGGTTCAGCATACACTTCGTATTTTCGAGTCCTAACCGGTGTATTACGCGGTAATTTCACTGGTTTCTTTTTCTTATTCTTTGGAGGCAAATATTTTGAAGGCTCGTAATCGGAATCATCTTCCACTTTTCTCTTTTTCCTAGGCCTGCCAACAGGTCTTCGTTCCACAAGTAATGGAACTTTTATCTGAGACTGTACAACAGGAATTTCATCGACAGTTTGTACACATTGTTGGACAATTTCAGCGTCTTCGTCAAGATATTCTATTTCACAATCGTCGTCGGCCATATCCTAATTTCTAGTGATATAACACTTCAATATATACGTAAACAGTACTGTATTATATCAAATACACTATTCTATTTATTAAAATGTTCAAATAAATTTGTCCATTACAACCTAAAACAAATTAGGATAGGGATGTATGATACCGATTTTGTTAATCATATGAAAGTTGCCAAAAATGTGATTGATCTGTGTCTTTTTATTTAATCATCTTATCATTGTAATACCGCTGCTCTTTGACCAGGATCCCAAGTTTTTATGCAGCTATCTTCGCCTTGGACTCGATGAATCGTCCATGGTTAAGGTTTGATGAAATTTCGATTCCCAATAACTGAAGGCGATTAGTGAGTTCCACAGATAAATCTTGGAAGGTAGGAGCCTAAGTGTCGCCAGTCTCCGTAGTTCGAAAGTTTCATTCGAAGGAGAGAAAAAAGAAAAGGAAAGTAAAGGTCGAATGGTTTGGAAAAATATACTGAAGAGGTGTATCAGCATAACAACGCGTCTTTGTTTTTGAAGTTCAATTAGTAGCTTCGTATTCTTCTTAGTTGATGAGGCCTGCGTGTAATTCTAAACAAATTAAACGCCAGTTCTTCCTTGTCAGCTAAACGGTTTATTCGTCCTAGATTTTAGTTTATCTAGAAGACTTTCGATGGGGTAAAGCAAAAAGATAAAAATACTAGACAAAAGATACTGGTACATAGTGTTCTGAAAATCGATTATAATTATCGATTTTTGTTTTTGGTCATTGTTCAACCCTAGAAAAACAACGCATGAAAATTTTTGTCAACATGTCGGACAAGTTAGTGTTTAACACATATTTATTCAAAAAGCTTTAAATTAGTGTTTATTTCACATCATAAATACTCAATGTTTTGTTTTTATTTGTATTTAGTTATATTTCATTGAAATTTTTGCCATTGCAATAGACGTAAATGATAAATTCACAATCGTATATGCGGGCTTCCATGTGTTTGAAACTTCTTTTTTTTCTACAGTGAAGATTTATTAGGAGACGATCTTGGTGACCAAAGTCTTGCAGACTATAATTTGGGCAATGAAGAGGAAGAACAACTGTTGGCAGACGATTATGACAACAGTGCATCACAAAATGTTCCTACTTCGACTGCAGCTACCTACCGTGAAGGAGTTGACATAGTTCCTAGAGAATATCCCAGTCGCAATATCGAATACACCGCAGTAAGTTATTTTGTTTTACAAGTAAGCGATAGTGTATACGAACCAAGACTAATAAAATTAGAACAAAAAAAATATTATCGAAATTTTATCTTGCAAGATGACCAAAAGTTTAGCCATGGATTCCACTTTTAACCATTACGTTCGAAGTATTAGGTGCTAAACGACATATACGCTTTATTATGTTACCTCAACCTGTCCACAGTCCACTGTCGAACATAGCCCTTTCCCCTAGATTTATCGTGTATCAGCTTGCGTAGGTTGTCGCACCATCTAGTGGGGAGCCATCCAACACTGCAACTGCCAGTCAAAGGTTCATATTTCTTTCCCATTGGATATTGGTTCTATGAGCTGTACAGCCAGCCCATTGCAACTTTAGCTTGACATTTTGAGGTTTCGGTCAATCAATATTCTATGTATAATATAATATTTTAGTCCACTGCACAAAATTAGCTCTTATCAATAGACAGAGCATAAACTTACATAGATTGCTGCTCTGCTTCAAGTGAGGCTATGAGCTATTTGGCTAGGATATTATCAGTTCCTTCTCACATGGTCAGCTTTATGTGGTTGTTCCAGAGTATGGAGTGGCCAAAACTTATATATATACTGGTGGAAAATAATGAGTTTTACAATATTATCACACACATTTTTCATTTCTCTCCAGAGCCAACTGTTCCACAGAGACAAATGAAGGCATGGTTCATCTGATGGTAAGTGATGACAGTGGCCCATGACATCTATATCCATCCTCAATAAAGATTAATGAAGCTCATGTGTTGCCACCCCTCAGGACTAACATGGCATATGTTATTACCTCTAAGGGTTTCTAGATTCATACACTCACCATATGCAACACAACAACATTACTTTATGCTGATATTCTGTGAGTGTTGCATCTTGAAACAAGCTGCAATGTGGCTCCACTATAGTTAAAAAGCACTAACAAATGATGGTAGCTAGGTAGATAGAAAAGTTGTGATTTCCAAGCAATGGAAAAAGAAAAATGTTTAATGATAATGATGATGCCCTTTGTTTATTACATTGAGACTAACAATGAAATTCACACACAGTTCACCTGCGATGAAGTGATTCCTGTGGCCCATGCCATCTACATTCATCCTGTACAAAGAGTCATAATGTACATGTGTTGTCACCCTTGAGGGCTGCAGGTCCCTGGCACTGCACGTCAAGATCAAAAAACTACCAATTTGTGTTGCACAACAATTACTACACCACGTGGCCTTCTAAAATTAAATATTAGTGTTATGAGATCATATATAATTTATAATAAAAATAAATATTTATTGATACTAAGTTTTGACTCTTATCAGCTTTTGTAGCTTACAAATCTAGTATCTTATACTAATTATTAAATTTTTCTCTTTTTCAGCCACCAACGTCATATCCACCAGTGACAGACAGTGAATGCGTTGTGCCCAATATTACAGTGGAAGCACCTAGTGTTAGATTGCCAGAACATACTACATATGCACCCTACCCTGAGCGAGCATATGTGACAGATCATGCAGTGGTTCCACCACCTATTGTAAGTTTTTCAAGTTATGATTGTGTTTTCAAGATATCTGATAAAAGCATCTCAAATTTAACTCCCAGGATGGTTAAATACATGCAAAACTGGCTTTATAAAAAATCAATTTATCAGAAGAGTACAATAACAGCATACATAAATATTTTATATTATTTCAAATTAAAAACGATTGTGGTGAAGTATCTTACATAATGTCAAGGACCGTTGGTAGTGTTTCTAGTTTCTATATATCGGTCCTTGACATTATGTAAGATACTTCACCACAATCGTTTTAATTTGAAATAATATAAATCCCATTACACAAGTGCAGATTCAAAATTACATTACGGACAAATATTTCAATCAGTTTTAAGGTATGAACAATAATGGTCAACAACAAAAAAGTATATATATATAAAATAAAAAAATATATAGTATAAAATATATATAGTATAAAAAACATTTATTTTTTAAGTATTAGTAATTAATATTGTTATTTACGAAATAGCTACTATCCACAGCCTACCAATAACTAATATTTAGTGGCGTATCCCTTATTTTCAACTCCACATCCGGAAAAACACCCCCAATCTTTAATATTACCGCCACCGTGCTTGACTATACTCCTTGTGTATTTATAATTAAAAACATTGTTTACAGGACGTCTAACATAGCGCTTTCCATCGGAATTTACCATATTTCCATTCTCGTACTGTTACATATTTTTAGCGAATAATAATCGCTTCTTGGTGTTGCTTGGTAAGAAGTGGTGCCTGTCGAGAGATTCTTCCAAACAATTTAGCTTCCACTAATCTTCGGCGTATTAGTCTTGACGAGATGTTTCTTGGGTCATCAGGCGAATAAACTTAATTTTTAATCTGGTTGGAGCCTTTACTTGGGTCTTTTTTAGCAACACGAATGATTAGCGTATCTTCTCTGGGAGAGGTTGTTCTTGGCCGAGCCTTTCTAAGAACATTTACAACAGTTTCATGTGTTTTGTAATGATCAATTGCATTAAAAACTTTCTTAACAGAACAATTTTAATGCTCAGCTTTTCTTCTGTACATCCACTTATGATCTATATGTAAATTAACAATTATTTGCCCAGTTGACGCATCACACCTTTTATTTTTGCCCATTGAACAAAATAAAATTCAGATTAAATTTTGAAATGCCGCCAAAATAATAGAAAAAGCCATGAATGAAATGTTATTCTTCAATTCCAAAAAAAGAACGAGCTATGGATGCTTTTTATGGATGCTTATGGATTCTTTTCTCCTACTTGACATGGACAATAAGTCCTGTATTTGGCAGTATATCAACTTATGAAATATGAAATTTAATGTTGGACCAGTACTTCCATGATATCTTTCTTTTTACAGCCAGCTGGACCGGTTGAGTCTCCGCAAATTGTACCTTCAGAAGTAACTGGGCCTATTCTCAGTAAGTACTGTCTTTTAGACTTCAATAATTGTGCAAAGCATCTGCTTGCAGCTACATCTATGCGGATGTCAGGATTAGGTCTAGAGAGAAATTAAAAATGGGTGAGACAAAATTGTATCGTTTATTCTTTTCCGCCAGTACATTCGAGTTTTGGGCACTCCTTGCTTCTCCCATGGTCAGCTTTATAATCGTTGCTCAAGGGTATTGGGTATTCCGAAGTCAATGCAGACAATGTTGCGGGCAGATGCTACTTTTGACATAAATTGATAACATTTGAACATTGTCCTAATAACAGCATATTTGATTTATTTACAGATGGTGATCTTGGTCCTCGTGAACGATTCATATCAGAGAGGCCTCCAGGAGTTCAGAGGATGCCTCAAGTTCGCGATATACCTGATAGCCTTGGTAATATAGGTTTAAAACCCGACATATTTTTATTTTAAGAGTCTAAATGTCCCAACTCTACTCTGTACCACACAGTATATCATTGTCACCCCTGAGGACAGAGATGGAAACAGCAGCACTGTGCTGATATATAACTGATGTTATTTGGAAGGCATTGTACTTGCCCTATTGAGCCATTCATATTGTACTATTTTCATATTTATCTCGGCCAACCTAACTCCCCGAGGAGTGCCATTAATTCATCACTGTGCATAGATTGCAACGTAGATTGTTTGCCATAGACTAAATTAACTCCTTGAACATTTTGCATTACTTTCAAAATAACATTCTCATCATCTCAATTCTTAGTGATCCATTACTGTGACGGAAATTGCCTGGCAAGCACAACTAGTCTGTAGAATCAGCTGTCGCCAGCGGTGTTGCCGAACCGATACGACCTAGAAACCTCCAAGAAAAGAGCATACACATTTCTTAAAGTTGTATTCCGGCTGTGCATTTGTGCAAACAAATATGTACAATACAATAAAAAAAAAACATTATGAACGGTCAATCTGATGAGAGTCCATCCCTAAACGGGAATCCAAAGGGTTGAGGGTTTAGGGGAGAGGGAGAGAGGCCATTTGTTCATTCATCATAATTATTATTAATTTCTTCACAGACAAAGTTTACCTACCGAGGGGTGGTTTCGTCGGTCGTGGTCGCAATTCCTGGAGGAGCCCACATTACCGCACCCCCCATCCTTATCGAAGAAATAACACTCATAGGGTGGGTTTAATAATTTATAGAAACATTAGTTTAGTACCAACCTTTAAAGCATCAAAACCTAGTGAATCTCTTTTTTTTCTTTTTTGATATCTTTCTCAAATCATTCAACAAGATTTTTAACACCTGCATTGGTAGAAATCACCTGGTTTGGTCTCGAAAAATTAATGAAAACAAGATCTCATAGCTGCATCACAGTATTAAAAGAAACTGCGCATAGAATTTAATAGGTGGAAATCCACATGAATGATATTGGAATAAAATAACAAAACATAGATTCTGGTAGAACTTAACATCCCCTTTCAAACAATCTTAGACATTATGTGACAAAAGTTTAGTGACATTCAAAATATCAAATTAAAGAAAAAAACAAAGAACTTATTTGTAGTTTAGTAACTTAGTAGATATCTGAAAACAATAATAATGCAATTATTGTCTTTCAGTTTTAATTTTTATTACATTGTGAGTAACAGACAAGCACGCAGTTCACCCGACGACGGCAAGTGATCCCTGCGGCCCATCACATACATTCATTCTGGACAAGGAATCATAATGCACATGCGTTGTCACCATTGAGGACTGAGATGGAACGCCTCGTCACCAGTAATAATGCTCTCCAGAACTCACTCAACAGACCCTACACCCTACAGACGAGACACAGCATCATTATGGCGCTAATTCTTCTCACTAGCAGCGTTCTGCCGAAGCAGCTAAGTGTTTTGTATAAACCTCCTTGAATAAAGCGTCTTTTGTTTTGTTTTGATTTGAAGATTTTTTTTTTCAATAGTATATTGTTTTTACACATACATGGACAATATATGCACACATGTGTAACAAATAGTTGACTCAGTTTAATTGTCTTTTGTATTTTGTTTCAGGGCAACTTTATGTCTCGACCCTCCTTCCCACCCCCACAAATGCGTTCAAATCCCCAACCCACTTCACAAATTAGATCAAACATCCCTGAGATGCGTCCAGAAATGCGTCTCGAGATAACCCAACAACTGCAAATACCACCAGAATTGTCCCCAGAAAGACCAATCTTGCCTCGGGAAATGCAAAACTACAGACCAATAGAAAACCGCTACCCCCAAAACATCCCAAGGTTCCCCCAATTCAGACCAAACGACGAAATGAGACCGTTTGCACCCAACTTCGAGCCTAGACCCAGTTTTCAGTATCAACCAAGTTATCCTAGATTTCCACCGATTCGAGAGATAGTTCCCAGCGGTGTGGCTCACATTCCACAAGTGACCATACGCCAGCAGCTGCCACTTCCAAGTACTTTGCCGAAGATGGACAAGTTTACTGGCAAGATGGCCCGTGACCAGGAAGTGAGGATGTTGCCGATGCAGTTGCCACCGAATATACCTCCGGGGGGTTTAGCAGGGAAAAAAGTTTTGATCAATCCACATTTCAAAGGGAACTTTCAACCTCCTGTTGACGGTAAGTTATTTTTATAATTATACATGGGCTCGATAAGCATCCAGTGCATCTGAGACTATACATGTATTGATAAAGACAATAGATGATGATGTATTGTCACCCATTGATGACTAAAATGGAACGTCTCATTAACAGCAAAAATGCCTTTGAATTAGAAACAATCCACTAAACTATTATTTCACACTGTGAACACAGGATCCGGCCACAGTCGAGCCAAACTGTCTGAAGCTTCAGTAACTTCATCACTGCAGGCCGGCCGCATATATATAATATACTTTAAAAGCGTAAACAAATATTAACAGTCCATGCAAAAAAACGCTATAGTTAGCTAAACTGATTTTTCATCAAAAATCCTCCTTTACATTTTATGACCTTTTCACAAGTCTCGGCATACGGGCAATCAATTTGTTAATGGCGTATTGTCATATATTGTTCCAAATTTCGCATAAAGCATTCCACATTTCTTCTCGCGAGGATGGGCCACGATTGCGGAGGTTCCTATCAGGCTCTTCCCACAAAAGTTCAATGGGATTAAGATCCAGGCTCTGAGGAGGACAAACCATGTTTTTCACACCCCTTGGGCCTCTTGGTCTTCTAAATATCCTTTACATAATTTTGAGCTTTGCTTTGGATCATTAACATGTTGGAAAATGAATCCATCTCCAATTAATCGCAACCCGGAAGAAACTGCATTTTGTTCTAAAATGTTTTTGTCCTGTTCCTTTTTCAAAATTCCTTGAATTTTAATCAAATCGCCAGTTCCTTGGTTAGAGAAGCAACCCCAGATCATAATTGAGCCACCGCCACGCTTGATTGTTGGGACTACACAATCTGACATCATATTTTCTTAGGCACTGCGTCCAACGTAAATTCTACGTTTTGAACCGAATAGTTCAAACTTGGATTCATCGGTCCAAAGCACTTTTTTTAAATCTTCTTCAGTCCAATCTCAATTGGCAAGAGCCCACTGCATCCGATTTTCTTGTTTTGCGGCCTTAGCAGAGGTTTTCGAACGGCAACGCGACCATACAACTTCCTATCTCTCAGTCGCCGTTTTACTGTAAATGTCAATGACAAAGATTAAACCTCGGGTTTTGTTTATTTCAACGCGGATTTCTGGTGCTGTTAAGCGTCTATTTCGCTTGCTGGTAACAACAATGAAATTATGTTCACTAGACGTGGTAGCTCTCGGCCTTCCCGAGCGTGGACGAACACAAGTCTTCGATAACTTCAAATGTGAAGCAATCTCATGTTTGGATTTGCCTTCATTATGTAAAACAACGATGGCAGAACGCACTTCACTGCTAATTTCTCGAGCTTTCCCCATTTTATGACGTCTTCACTGTAGAAACCACAAGTTTAGACTAATTGAGATTGTTTGTAAACAAACCCAAGTAAACTCGGGTAATAATAAGTCAGAAACACGTATTTTCAGGAGCTAAATAATCTTAATTATTGACCAATACGTAACAAAATTAAATTAATTAGTAATGAGGACATTATAAAAATATTTTTAAGACTCTACCACCTGGCTCTAGCGCAGCGTTTTTCGGAGTATGAAATAAATAGATGTTTATTGTCCAATAACTTGAAGGTAAACAAAGAATGACTTCTTTAAATATTCGATACTAACAATAGAATATGCAGATGTGCATTTCTTTTATTTATCCTATGGGATTTTGTTACAATTGATGGATAATTATGTTGTTTATGTGCGGTATTAAACTTTTGGCCGGCAGTGTATATATACATTAAAATCTATGAAATAGGACACCTGGTGTCACTATAAATGGTAATATTTGATGTCATTATTGTCTCCCTTAACTTCCCGATAACACATGAAACAGATTAACAGAAGACAGTCATCGCGAGGAAATCTGCCTTTCTGAGTAATAATAAAAAAAGTATTTCGATAACGTGAAGTCCGTGGTGGATTATGCCCTAAAACCCTCTGTAAAGAGGATGCCCGTGACATGCGGCACAAGTGATGAGCACTGCCACTTCCAGCCTTTCGTCCCAGGGCTCGTGCACACGAAGTCGCGGCCACACGTTAGTGGTGACATATATGATAGGAGTAGGATTACTAAAATGTTAAAATCAACTACTCGTATAAATACCGGAGACCCTCACCCTCAATAGAATAAAAAAGTTTTTTTAAAGAAAGACTCATTCTATGTTGTATACACGTTAAATGGTGAAATGTAGATTCTAGCATATTTGTGTAACATATAATGTGACATATTTTAATTTGTAATGTAAATATATACAAACTGTGTAATGTCGTAGGGCTCCCAACGTACATACCGACAAGAATACAAAAGAGCCCGCCGCTTAGTCCCACACTGGAGATCAAATTTGGTAAATCAATATATATTACGCTAATTCTAATATGTAAACAAAATATTTACGTAGATGTGAATGAGTTTATTTGTGATATGAAATGCAATGCTTTATATTTTTCAGCTTTGAAATATTGTTTTTAATTTTTTTTTTTTGAGTCTGAGAAGTGTTCAAACTAGGTGTCTGTCTAATAAATTGACGCATGCAAAGCAAAAATGATCAGGTTTTTTTATAGGAGGCCATTAATAAGTTATATGTATATGTAGTTTTGGTTAATATTGATCTATACTTTTAGTATACAATTATACATTTTGCTTTCTTATTATATTTTCTATTTTCTTATGTATGTATATTGAAAACTTGCCGGACTCTTTTAGCATGTCGATTATTTCATAAAGTCTCAAGTGTATATACCGGGTATCCCGTAAGTAGCACGACCAACTTAAGGGAAGGTAGGGTGACGGGTCACTTACTAGACAAAAAAAATATCTCAGTAAGTATCACCGTTTTCGGGATATCGGAATTTTTTATTTTTCCTAAAAATACAAAGAAAAATGAAAAGTGTTACAACATTCTGAAAGCTCTGTTAAACATGTAATTTATTTATGCAATAAACTGCAGCAGCTCTGTGCAAATTTAATTCAACGCGGAAGGCAAGAGTTGAATAAGATAATTTATTAATATATAAATATTAATTAACAAAAAAAGTCGTTCTCAACTTTTTCCAACGAAAGAGCAATTATTCGAGAGATAAAAAAAAATAATTATCTATCTATATGTACAACACTACAATATCAAAATTCATGTCGAATGGTTGATAATGTTAGAATAAATAAAAATTCTCAGTTTCTCGAAAATAGTGACACTTTTACTGAGGTTATTTGTTTGTCCGACAGGTGAACCGTCAACTAAACTTCCTCTTAACTTGTGCAATTATGGGACACGTTGTATATACATCGACATTTCACAATATATGATATATTTACAGTACGTGTGCACTTTTAGTCTTGTTATTATTAATACATGTTTACACCAACTGCTGTTAATACACACTTTTAGTCTTGTGATTATTAATACATGTTTACACCAACTGCTGTTAATACACACTTTTAGTCTTGTGATTATTAATACATGTTTACACCAACTGTTGTTAATAGACACTTTTAGTCTTGTGATTATTAATACATGTTTACACCAACTGCTGTTAATACACACTTTTAGTCTTGTGATTATTAATACATGTTTACACCAACTGTTGTTAATAGACACTTTTAGTCTTGTGATTATTAATACATGTTTAAACCAACTGCTGTTAAGACACACTTTTAGTCTTGTGATTATTAATACATGTTTACACCAACTGCTGTTAATACACACTTTTAGTCTTGTGATTATTAATACATGTTTACACCAACTGTTGTTAATAGACACTTTTAGTCTTGTGATTATTAATACACGTTTACACCAACTGCTGTTAATACACACTTTTAGTCTTGTGATTATTAATACATGTTTAAACCAACTGCTGTTAATACACACTTTTAGTCTTGTGATTATTAATACATGTTTACACCAACTGCTGTTAATACACACTTTTAGTCTTGTGATTATTAATACATGTTTACACCAACTGCTGTTAATACACACTTTTAGTCTTGTGATTATTAATACATGTTTAAACCAACTCCTGTTAATACACACTTTTAGTCTTGGTGATTATTAATATATGTTTACACCAACTGCCGTTAATACACACTTTTAGTCTTGGTGATTATTAATACATGTTTACAACTGCTGTTAATACACTTTTAGTCTCAGGATTATTAATACATGTTTACAACTGCTGTTAATACACACTTTTAGTCTTGGTGGATTATTAATACATGTTTACACCAACTGCTATTAATACACACTTTTAGTCTTGTGGATTATTAATACATGTTTACAATTCAACTGTTGTTAATAGACACTTTTAGTCTTGTGATTATTAATACATGTTTAAACCAACTGCTGTTAATACACTTTTAGTCTTGTGGATTATTAATACATGTTTACAATTCAACTGTTGTTAATAGACACTTTTAGTCTTGTGATTATTAATACATGTTTACACCAACTGCTGTTAATACACACACTTTTAGTCTTGTGATTATTAATGCATGTTTACACCAACTGTTGTTAATAGACACTTTTAGTCTTGTGGATTATTAATACATGTTTACACCAACTGCTGTTAATACACACTTTTAGTCTTGTGATTATTAATAAATGTTTACACCAACTGCTGTTAATACACACTTTTAGTCTTGTGATTATTAATACATGTTTACACCAACCGCTGTTAATACACTTTTAGTCTTGTGATTATTAATACATGTTTACACCAACTGCTGTTAATACACACTTTTAGTCTTGTGATTATTAATACATGTTTACACCAACTGCTATTAATACACACTTTTAGTCTTGTGATTATTAATACATGTTTACACCAACTGTTGTTAATAGACACTTTTAGTCTTGTGATTATTAATACATGTTTACACCAACTGCTGTTAATACACACTTTTAGTCTTGTGATTATTAATACATGTTTAAACCAACTGCTGTTAATACACACTTTTAGTCTTGTGATTATTAATACATGTTTACACCAACTGCTGTTAATACACACTTTTAGTCTTGTGATTATTAATACATGTTTACACCAACTGTTGTTAATAGACACTTTTAGTCTTGTGATTATTAATACATGTTTACACCAACTGCTGTTAATACACACTTTTAGTCTTGTGATTATTAATACATGTTTACACCAACTGCTGTTAATACACACTTTTGCATCTTAAATTATAGTGGTAGTTTTATAATTGTACCTTATATAGTTATCGCAAACCAATCTACATATATGTGAATTCCGTTCACATATCATTTAAATCTCAAATACTTTTTGATTATCAGAATCGGTTCATGTAGAATAGGCAATTGTAAATATACAGTCAGAATTGTTGTTTACTTAACAATGACAAAGTTATTAACGGTTAAAGTTTTCTCAAGTCCTGCATAAAATTATGGACACAGCAATTAAAATACAACGTACTTAAGAAACGGTTGTAGGCGGCGCAAGAGTCGGTGGGCGGGGCTAGTCGCGATTATTAGGTCTTAATCCAGTGCTTTTGAAGCTGTAATCAAAAAAGTATATTTAATCGGATTGGCTTGTGAATGACACACATAGTAGATGACTGAGTAGATATAGTTGTTACAAATATTCGTTTTGGTCCCAGGTCCCATCAAAGACATCGATGATGCGGCGGAGAGGTTCATCGCGGAGCAGAGGAACGCCTTGGCCCGCGCTGCCAGTAGGAAGATTGCGAGGAGATCGCCTCAAAGGTAAGCAAAATGTGACCAGATCGCGACAGCGGTACTTTTTTTTTACTGTGAAGGTGATAAACGAGCACACAGTTCTCCCGATGGTGATACCCGCTGCCTTAGACACACATCCATTCGATAAGGAATCATAATGCAGACAGACAGAGAGGTATTGTCACCCGTTACGACTAAGATGGAATGCCGTGTTAATACAAACAAGGGCTCCAGGGTGTCGTCCTCACCTGGCCGAGCCGACCTGTCCGTGTGGGAGCGAGCAACGCACTCGCAATTCCTCTGGCAATGCGGATGTTTAATTGCGATCACTTACCAGGACCCGAGGTGAACCCGCCAGCTCATTTGTTCTCTCTCCTATAAAAAAAAAACTTAATCTGTTATGTGGAAGTGAGTGCTCCAGTTTAAATTATTTTTTACTTCAAACGTAAAATTGGTTCTTTCCTTAATATTAAGACTTCTATAAACAAAGTCTTGTATTGTGTGTACATCTCAAATTAATATATATATATTTTAAATCTA
Source organism: Teinopalpus imperialis (assembly GCA_029286865.1). Lineage (NCBI taxonomy): Eukaryota > Metazoa > Arthropoda > Insecta > Lepidoptera > Papilionidae > Teinopalpus > Teinopalpus imperialis. The sequence goes on from JAGSMU010000061.1 coordinate 202,297, forward strand.
TCGTAACCAATCCAACTATGCTTAAATACTTGTACAATGCCAGGGTATGGTTTACAACAATAGTGGAATGGTGACCTTAAGTTTTGCGGTCCGTATCATAAACCTATTAGCCTATCGACGTTTAAATCTACCCAATTGAATATTTTTTATTACATCCAGAGTAACAAACTCACACAAAACTCACACGCCTGATGCCAAGTGATTCCAGCGGCCCATGACATCTACATTCATCCTTGACAAGGAATCGTAATGCAGATGCATTGTCACCCTTGAGGACTGAGATGGAATGCCTCGTCACCAGTAATAAAGGTCTCCGGATCCCGACCAGTCGAAACACAGCAGCGTTATGCTGCTATTTTACGCTGGTATTGTGAGGGCGTGGTCCTACCCCGGTCGAGCTGACTCATTCACTCTGCAGTTGAAACAAACTGCAGTGTAGCTCTACCACTCAAAAAATAATATTAGGCGATTTAAGTAGAGCCACTTTGCAGCTTGTTTCTTGAAGAAGCACGAATGGGTCGGCTCAACGGGCGGTCAACTTTGTGTTTTAAAAAATATATAGGTATATATATTTTGCATCTTACAATAGACATAGAACGTTTCCTCGTTTTATTTCCTTCAACTACTTCTAGCACTGTTGAAAAGTTGGTGCTGGTTTATTACCTAACTTAGCTAAACCTTAACGATTTGTTGCAGATATATAGAGAACACTACCATTGAGATAGAGAATGATCTGGCACGTCGCGGGGAAGATGAGGAATTGCTTAGACGTCAGGAAGAGTTCATTAATGCAAACAGAGCCGGCTTGCGGAGGAGGTTAGTGGATGTTCAGCTCAACGGAACAGTCACCTGATATGATGATACGACTCCCAAGTCTATGTATGCCTGGTTTGGCCAATAACACTAAAACTGTAAATAAATTACAATGAAGTTTTTCTTTAATGTTTTATTTGTTTTTTTATACATAACAACGTCCCATATTATGTACAAGTGGGCCGGCTAACTAGCTCGTGGAATTAATAACTGATCGGTAACAACCTGTACCTGTCTCGGCCAACGCAGTGTAGTACGACCTTATCACCTTACGACCCTGCGCTGCAGTCTGAGAAGTCGATGGCTGCAGGTGGCTCTGCATCATATCGTGTGAGTCTGGCCGAGGCCTGAATACAGCAGTGGCCTCGTGGTTGTATGAGATGATTATTATTATTTGATTTGTTTCACAATTGCCATCAGATGTTATATAAGAACATGTGATGCTGCATCGGATCAAGCCGATACACTAATCATCTTCTACTTGTACACAAATTTAATTAACTTTTTTAAAATGCTTGTACTGCAGGATGCGGTCTCCCAGTCCGGTGCGGCGGTCGCCCTCCCCGCGCCGCAGCCCGCCCCGGCGCACGCGCACCGACGCGCACGATGAGGTACGTACGCACGCGCGACGGACTCTCACACGGCTTACGGTGGAGGCGTGGTCCTTAGGCGTCTCTCGGCGAGCTGTGCTCCTTGTTTCAACGTAGACGTCCGCAGCAGAACGAGGGTAACCAACCGGCGTAGCTCTACAGATTAGCAAGCTCAAGTGGCAACGGGCCGACCATGAAGCTCGTAGAACCAATGACCAATGGGGAGGAGAGACCCCCCACTTGATGGAGTGACGACCTATGCAAGTTTGCCGGAACTTTATTAGGAGACCTTTATTACTGGTGACGAGGCATTCCAGCTCAGTCCTCAAGGGTGACAACGCATTTGCTTTATGCCAAGTATGTATGTAGGCGTCATGGGCTGCAGGAATCACTTGCCGCCAGGTGAAGTGTGCATGAGTTTGTTACTCTTAAAAAAAAACAAAAAAATCGATAGAGGCAGGTGGCTCAGGTTCGTGCTTTAAGGGAGTCCGGTTTCTGGTCTTACTATTGATAAGGTGTGACGACGATGACACGTTACCTCTCCAGCCTTCAAATATACTAAAAATATATTGTAAACATGTGTGACCACTCGCTGCTGCCCGCAACTTGCATGCGTACATATGTGTGTATTAAAATGTGCCTCTTAGTTTGAGTAATCAAAAAATTCAGAAACAGTGCACAACACCTTATCTCTCTATCGAGCTTAGATGTAAACTTATTTATAATATCTTTTCCTTAGGAAGCTTTCATTTTGAATATCTTCTTCACGTCTTCCTTCAAAAGCGACGAAATAAATATAAGAATAAAATTTTACGTACGTAACATAAAGATAACGATGACTAAGAAAGACTTACACATATATCTTACTTTGAAAATGACGAATTCCATACAACCGTTCATCCCCTATTTTGCCCTCTTAGGGGTGAAATTTCTTTCCTTAGTGAATGCTTACAACATAAAAGCCAACCAACTGCCAAAATTCCAAGTTTGTAGCCCCAGCGGCTTAGGCTCTGCATTGATGAATCAGACAGTCAGTCGGGACAAGTGATTATATATATTATAATTATTATTATATGTATATATAGTGATTGTATATGTTGCTTTTGTATCCCTAGCCTAGCCAGTGGTAGGATTAGGACGATTAATAATTAATCGTTATGTTTCTATATTTAATATAGACATTTGATTTGTATCCCTAGCCTAGCCAGTGGTAGGATTAGGACGATTAATAATTAATCGTTATGTTTCTATATTTAATATAGACATTTGATTTATATCCCTAGCCTAGCCAGTGGTAGGATTAGGGCGATTAATAATTAATCGTTATGTTTCTATATTTAATATAGGCATTTGATTTGTATCCCTAGCCTAGCCAGTGGTAGGATTAGGACGATTAATAATTAATCGTTATGTTTCTATATTTAATATAGACATTTGATTTGCTTACTATTATATATATTGTAACCTGCTGTGTAGATACTTCGGCAATATCTTGTTATTGTTAAAAAAAAATCTAATCTATTGTGTAATAGTCTTACGTTTCAATAAACATAATCACTGCGGCATTGGAAAATTGCTGGTTCAATACAGCTCAGAGATTACTATTTTAGACACATGACACGCGTGAACTGATAATTGTACCTTGCAAGTAACTATATACAACATAAGTATAGCACGGAACAGATTGTGAAATACTTAAATTATTATTGTTGAAAAACAACTATGTTGTTAATTTCAGGAGAGTGAATACAGAAGACGCCTAAGGGAACAGGAGAGCCTCGGGAGCGTGTCCTGAGAGCGAAGGAAGTTAGACGCCGGAAGAACGCCGTCGCCTTGCAGAAGCAACTGCAAGAAAGGTAATTTAGGTTTGCCTCTACTGCACACTCTCTCAAAAAGAATAATATAGAATAAGAAGAAGATTCTGTATCTTATTCTTTTTGTCACTCATAAAAGGTTATAAGGTCGGAGGTAATGCCAGTGTGTGTTGGTACGTGTGATCTTAATAATTAGGAGTCCCAAAGTACGTGCATCATTTAATAGTTTGTTTCTTGCTGCAGAATGCATGGGTTATCTCGACCGGGGTAGGCCTACGTCCTCACAGAATACCAGCATAATACGGCTGTGTTCCATCTGGTGAGTGTAGATATCCGGAGACCTTTATAATGTCTGCAGCATCAGGCTTTTTTACGTTGAAGTTCCATGTAAGCGCGGCCTCCCTGCCACCGGGCCGACTAGTTTTTAATTGTCACATAAAAGTTTTGTTTAACTTAAGACTCATATGATTTTTCAGGGATCGTGAAAAGTTGGAGAAAGACAAAGAAACACCAAAACCGGAAATAGCAAAACCTGTTGAAACGAACACAGATAACAAGCCGACAAGCACGCAGCCTGACAAGCCCGATACAACAAGAAAGTCTCCGGAGAAGATGGAGAAGATAGAGAAGGAAGAGAAAACTATAGAAAGGTCTCCTGTTAAAGCAGTGAAGGATGACGCTGTAGTCAACTCTACATGTGGTATGTTGACATATTTTGTACCGTATATCAACTCTTAATTATTTGTATTTCGACTAGTAGTGCCACATTGTAGCTCATTTCTAGCTGCTAACAAACATATAAACTTTCACATTTATAATATTAGTGGGATGTATACCTGTTACAGGATCACTTACTAGCTTCTATAAACTAGTTGTTGATGTAATTATATGAACAGGCATGTTGTGTCGTTTCATTTAAATGTATTTTTCCCAAAAATATTATTTTCCTTGGTTTTCCTGGAATAAATAAATAACCGTGCCGGAACCCATGAATATTCTTAATTGTGCTTATAAGATATTAATAAAATAAAATATTTCAAAGACATGTGAAGCCAAGCTTTGAGGAAGCCAATGCCCAGCAGTGGGATTTATATATATAAGCTGGCACTTTACTTACTTTAAATAAGTGAAATCATCTACTTTCAGAAAACTTAACTCCCCCGAGGGAAAAAATGCCAATAAAAGAAAAACAGCCTTCCCCGGAGAGAGACCTGACGCCTCCTTTACCAGACACAATTAAAGAGCGCAAGCTGGATAGTGACGATGAACTGGATCTCATCCTAGACGACATAGACGGCATACTTTCTGACGACGAGGACAGCGGACGCTTTAAAGAAAAGAAAGAGTGAGTCGACTTGTGTAGTTTTCATATTTATTTTATAGAGCAGTGTTTAGGGTCTTAAATAAAAAATGGAAACAAATATTTATAAGTTTTAATGTAACAAATATTTATTATGAAAATCTAAATTGTTTGAATTATGTTAAAATATGGTGTCTTTTTGTTTATAATAAAATGAGTGACAAGCAAGCACCTGGTGGTAAGTGTGGGCCGTGACAAGATGCATCATTAAAAAAGATACACACATTGTCACCCCTGAACACTCGGATGGATCGTTTGTTGATCCGAGCATCAGCTGTTTTAGATTTTGTTTCATTGCTGGTTTTTTTAGAAAAAAAATGTATTTTTAATGAAACTATCGTTTCGTTTAGCTGTACTAACATGATGAAGCGGAAATAATGCTAATCAAACGGTTTAAAAATATGATATTTTTTTAAATCAGGATCGATTGTTTTTCCGTGCCATCATCAAAGATGTCATTAGTACTATCGTCTATATCCTGAGCAGTTGATGTCATCCAGTAATAAGCAGAAGATATTGCCGTGATCATAATCGAGCAGTCAGGACTGCATCTCACTCCACTTGAATCTAATTTGATTAGTTTGTGAGGTATTATTAAACTAACACTAAACCTTCCAGAACGGAGACGCCGAAGCAAAAGCCGCACGTTGACTTGCGCAACAAGCTGCCACCGAAGCCGGCGGAGATCAAAGCGCCCCGCCAGAAGATCATCTTCAACGAGAAGAAGGACGATCGAAAGAAAAAAGGTTCATTGTTTTATTTCTTTTTATTACATTTTATTTACCATACGCTGTGCAGCGAACGAAGACATCGTGAGGAAACCTGCATGTCTTACAGATTAATATTTTTTATTCAAGTCATATTCATTCTCCTTAGATAATTGAAGAGCTACGCTGCAGTTTGTTTCTAACTGCAAAATTAATGGGTCAGCTCGACCGGGGTAGGACCACGCCCTCACAGAATATCGGCGTGAAACAGCAGCATAATGCCGCTGTGTTTCGTCTGGTTAATGTAGGGCTCCGAAGACTTTTATTAAGAGACCTTTATTACTGGTGACGAGGCATTCCATCTCAATTCTCAAGGGTGACAACGCATGTGCATTATGACTCCTTGTCAAGGATGAAGGTAGATGTCATGGGACGCAGGAATAACTTGCCGTCAGGTGAACTGTGTGTGAGTTTGTTACTCTCGAACTAATGATAAAATAAAATCAGTGGTGGAGCGTCTACCACGGAGGTAGACTATACTTCAATCTAGGGAGCCTAGGCCCAGCGCTGGGACGTGTTAATGAATACAAGTCAGAGCTTGTCTACACACCCACCCGGGCCAAGTGGTGTTGCAGTCGTCGATGGTGAAGCACTGGCTCAACAAATACCTATTCACTGTTCTCTTGAGGACACACACATTACACTCGGATGGACTGCTGCAGGCTAATTATTCCAATCCTTCGCTGTTCGAACTGAAAACGACGAAGCATATCGCTTTATCCAACGAAACCATGGAAACCCAGCCACCCTGCCTCTTGTTGTCAGATGATGAAAAGTGGACAGGAGGAGGATTACACGTATGTTTCTGCTGTCCACACTTCAAAAATGTATCTTGTAAGAAGGCGACGGCAAATGAGCAAGAAGCTGACCTGGTGGTAAGCGACCACCGCCGCCGCCGCCGTGGACCTTTTGCCGGCCTTGAGTTTGGAAAGATAAACTTTGATTTTAACCAAATCTGAATCACTAATTAACCTTTCCAAACGCCTCACACCGAGTACAACTTACATATATTACATATGTACATATATATATATATATATATATATATATATACATTACTTATAATAATAAACAAACAACACACAGAACAAAAAACCAGAAATCAATTTATCGGATGGCAAGTGTTTCCTGCGGCGCGTGACAGATCTAGATATATACATATTTATGAACTAGTTGACCTGTGAGGTGAGAGCGTGGTTCAGGCCGCAGCCTCGCCTGCACCAATGTACACGAGTGTAATAAACGTTATCGTTTGTTGTCAACAGACAAGTCTCCGGCGCGCAGACCCACGGTGTCCAGCTCCACCAAGGCTGCCGAGGAGAGCGCAGGAAAGAAAACTGCTAAGGTGTGTATTTATTTGAAACGCCGGACGTACGCGCTCGGTGCGCAACCAACACATTTACGAGGAAACTAACTTCAAAGAAATAAATTAACAATAACTAATCAAGTTCATAGGTCCGCATCATGGCGAAATCATCTCAGTCCACTACTCCATCACCTGTTCTCCATAAATTGGCATTTGGCATGATCCCGGTCTGGCACAATGTTTTGTAGTGGGTCTAGAATATAACGATGTCTGCTCATGCGCACGAACACTCCTCTAGTTCCATGTGATGTGCACGCGCAACTAAATCGGAGGAAGGTCCACATGTAGTGTCAGGGATACGGGACACTCGTCCAGCACGCTCGCACCCGAAACTTTACGGTTTGAAATGGATATTTCCAATGTAGAGAATTTGTTCGAGCTTTAGACTTACATTATTAATTGATGCCATTTGATGTATCTGCAGTGAACTGTGCTCGTATAGACTATATAGACTAGACCCTTAGTTGTCCAAGTGGTCCAGGTGTCCACGGGAGACTCGACGAAGGTCGACGTCGTGACAAAAAATGGTGGGTCACAATTCGTAAGCGGGGGTCGACAGTGAAGAACTAAAATATTGGCTTCACTTCACCTGATAGGTGTGATGTAGGCAGATCATATTGTCAGAAGCTCAGCGACTGTCACCAAGTTGTTGCATCAATCAATCAATTAATTAATTCACCAATCAATTCTCACTTTTTTTCGAAAACTATTAATCTGGTTAAAACTCAGCCGCAACGGAAATTTCCATAGTGAGATCTTATCTTCACATTTTTTTTCGAGTTTTGGGAATATGCTAGAAATATAGCTGCAGGGGTTCCAGCGGAAACAACTAAATTTTGAAAGTGGTTTCCATGGAAAAAAAAGTCTGCGAGGAGAGAACTAGAGGGAGTCAAATGCATAGAATCTGATAATGAACAACATAATTAAAATATAATATTTGCACGGCATACGTTACGTGTTTGTGTGTTTAGTGATCTATTGTGACATCGTTTGTGTCATATTCTGGCAAATAAACTGTTTGTTTTGATTTTGAACAATGTTCCTTAGTGCCGCCTAGAATATTTTTAATCGCAATTTTCTATACTGAATGTACGACCAGCTCGGCTGGCAAATATCATATTTTTTGAAACGTTTGATTATCATTATTTACCCTCCATCATGTTAGTGCAGCTAAACGAAACGATCGTTTCATAAAAAATACATTACTTTACTAAAAAAAAAACCAACAATGAAACACAAAGCGTTCAGTGATCTGAGCACCAGCTGTTTTTGATTTTGTGTTTCATTGCTGTCTTTTTTAAGTAATGTATTTTTTATGAAACCATCGTTTCGTTTAGCTGCACTTACATGATGGAGCGTAAATAATGCTAATCAAACGTTTTAAAAATATGATATTTTTTTAATGAGGATCGTCATTAGTACTATCGTCTGTCTTCGTTTTCGGAAGCCGTCTCCTAATACCCTGTATATATATGCATTTGGCTGGGTGGCTTGTCGTTGGTAATCCGATATACTGCCTACCTACCCATATTGTATATATCGTAATATATCCATTATATATAAGTATGTTAAATTTATATAATACTTACAAACGGTTAACCTTTCTAGCAGAGTAAGCAAAAGGGTGTAGCGGGCACCGCCAAGTCGCGCCCGAGGATCGTATTTGATAAGAAAGAGGTGATTTACTATTTATTACTTACATTCCTTGATGTACGTACAGACAGGCTCGGTGACTGGAGCATGACATCGCGACGTGTCACCGGCGCAGGGCGTGTTCTAGTGCTGCAAGCTATATGTCGTTAAACTATGTCTTACTAACATAACTAACAAACTAACACTTTTTAACATAAACTAAACTTAAGCTGAGATGTTTCACGATACTACATGACGCTGTTAAAAACGTGCAGAAAAATTCTAACAGTGTTGGAGTCATAGTGCAGTTTGCTTCTGCAGCATGAATGGGTCGGCTCGGCAGGAGATCGCCAGCGTCGGGTGGCGGTCAAGTGCCAATGTGTTTCCTAGGATGTATGAAATAAACCGAAAACCCTTTTACTGGTGACGAGGCTTAATGTTGTACCTCATCTGCACTACGATTACTTATGGAGGGCGAAGGTGGCCGTCCCGGGCCGCAGCATCGTCAGGTGAACTGTGCTCATTTGTCATCGTGAGGCCACAGACAATAAATGAAGGTCAATTGCGCAGGATGCCAAGTGTCGTCAATTTGTCCAAACCTAAATTATATTTGTAATTTTTTTCATTATGTATTAGGGTGTCAACTAAATTCTTTACGTTTTTTTATGTCTATAAATGCTTTTGATATAATGTCTAAGATTGTTTCCAAAGGGGATGTTTTGTACTTCCGGAGTCGAATGGTATTTTTTTTTTCGAGTCCTCTTTCTTATGGTTTGCGCGGAGTTTCTAGTAGTAATAGATACTGATACAGAAACGGAACCTGGCGATTTCTACAATCTTGTCGAACGGTACGAGAAATATGTAAACAAGAAAAAACGATAATTTTTAAAAATTATAAAAGATGTGAAGAATTTAGTTAAAAGCCCATTAGTTGTTGTGCAGAGTAGTGCGCAACAAGTGGATTGAGTTGCTTTTGCACGCTGCTAGTGCTTTTTATTAGGGTTCCACTTTGTTCATATAATTCGACATTTTCATATAAAAACTGAAAAAATACACATATTAGTAGAACCCTAATAAAATTCTTACGTTAGTAGAAACCTAATGATATTCGTACCTTAATAGCACCCTAATAAACTTCTTACGTTAGTAGAACCCTATCAAAATTCGTACGTTGGTAGAACCCTAATAAATTTCTTACGTTAGTAGAACCCTAATATAATTCTTACGTTAGTAGAACCCTGATAAAAATCGTACTTTAGTAGGACTCTATTAAAATCGTACATTATTAGAATCCTAATAAAAATCCGTTTTGTCATTGTAATTGAACGAGACCTAATTACCATTTACTAGACCTAGTCCATTTTAGTATTAGATCCTCTAATTTTTTCCCTTGTCAACACAACACAACAACAACAATGTTCCATCCACTTCCAGCCCGAGAAGCCGAAGGAGACGGAGAAACCGAAACGGCAAACGTTCGTGAACCGTCGCGTGATCCTCCAGAGGAAACCCAACCAGGCACCGTCGGTCGGAATCTTCAGCCGAGCCGTTAAAACCCTCTGCAACACGAGGCTGCTGGTGCGCCCCGCGGAGCCGCACATCGAGTACGGCTCCGACGACGAGGAGAAGCTGGTCCCCAACGGCAACTGCGCGGAGGTGGTCGACTTACCGTTCGGCATCACCGACACGAGGCTCAAGACGTTGGCAGGGGACGACGTACAGGTAACTGCACTCTAGGGTGTGACGGCTCGTCTGATGCTGCCATATGATGTTGTAACGGATTTTGGAACGTTCTCGAATTTAAAAATTTTCCATAACCCAACTACAAAGAGAGGTTATGTTCTTCGTGAGTATCTGTTTTAGTGGGTTATCTTTTTCATGTGATATCAGGACAGTTAGGTAGATTTAGTTATTGGGGTTTTAGATTTGTGATGATAGTTCAGATAATATAGTAGTTGAATTACGTGATAGAGCCACGCTGCAACTAGTAGGAACTCTAAATAGGAAGTGGCGACATTAAAATAGCAGCGTTGCTGTGTTTCGTGTGGTGCGGGCAGGGGATCAGGAGCCAATTAGAGAAAATGAAGCGTCCCATCTCAGTCCTCAGGAGTGGAAGCGCATGTCAATCTATTAATGTCGAGAACGTTATGCAGTATTGCCACTCCCTAATATTATAAAAAAACCTTTCTACGAGGCTGCGAGCCCTTAAATATGGCTTTGAGCAGATATTATAGTTATCTTGAGTATTCACTGAATTTATTTTGATGGAACTTAAAAATCGTAGCAATTAATCCGACACCTGTATACACCTCTTTCTAATTTTCCGCCTTCTTTCCTTCCGTATCCCTCTCTCGCTCTCTCGTGCGTCACACTCACACGTCTTCTATTTCACTTACTCTTTGTCACATGCCACTAACATCTTCACCACATACCTACCGCCCACATAAGGTAGTGGCGCCTTATTCAGATATCTGTGAGAGATAAGTCCCAATCAAAGTTCGTCCATCCCACTCGCTGCGTTAGGTTAGCTGAAGTGGCCGCTGGGGTAGACAGGTTCTGGAGTGGAGACCGCGAGACACGAAACGTAGTGTAGCGCGCCCTGTAACGGGTGGGAGGACGACGACTGGAGAATCCTATGTGCAGCAGTGGACTGCTGCAGGCTGATGACGATGCGGTCTTGTTGTCTTGCTCGTTGTTTTAATTTTTATTTTATTTATATAAGTATACACAGCAGCTAACTCTCACACAATTACATGGAAAATAGAAAACAAGTAAACACAGAACCAATAAATTAGCCAAAAGGTGCAGAACAGCATTATCAGAAACAATTTATTAAAGTTAAGTTTACTAAGTTAGGTAACTACTTAAATTACGAAGCGGCAAACAAGATTACGTTCTTATACATTCCAGTATTTATTTAAACTAAACTAGACTAAGTACATAGAGGAATTTATTCTTAAAGTTATTTTGTAAGGTGAAACATATCTACATCACTGAAGTTTCTTGTTAATATGGAATTTTTGCCATAATTAGTACGGTGATATGGAACATAAGATAATCCTGTATTTCTAGTGCGTCTCTTAGGAGTAGAAAATGTTATACTGCCTAGCAGTGTAGGCTGCTCTATATTGTGCAAGATATCATAAAGCAGACTCATACCCAATAGAAGCCTTCTATTATACAATGTTAGTAATATGAAGTGCTTGCAATCCTCAGGAGGATATAAGATATAAGAAGTACGCTCTCCATGACATTTAAAATTGAGAATTTTCACAAATTTCTTTTGAACAAGTTCAATATTATCTACGTGTACCTTATACTGCGGAGACCATACAGAACTACAATAGTCAAGAGTACTGCAGACGGAGGCGTAGTACACGACTTTAAGGGCAAAGGAGTCATTGGAAGGCATACAGGCGCGCGAAACAAAACCGAGGTTACGATATGCCTTCTTGCAAATATGTTCCATATGCTTTTGCATAAGCATTTTTGAATCAAATATAATTCCCAGATCACGAACTTCATCAGTCTGTTCTATAGCCACGTTGCCAAATTTATAAGGATAGAATTACATTACAGCTTATACAATGAAATTTTTTAACATCGACGGAAATCTTGTTTTTTCTATAACAGTCGCATAATAAGTCCAAGTCCAGTTGTAATGAGTCGCAACTCTTTGTTAGCAGACATTTTAGATATATAACATAATAAAAATCATTTTTTTTTAAATAGCATACGTATCTTTCGCGCTATAAGACGCATCTACAAATTTATCAGATGATGTTTTAGAAAGATATATTTTAATGTGACTTTCGGATTATAATTTTTCGCAAGATTCAGCTCACCTTCGCAGTCGGCACTGCACTCGCCTCGTTGCCGTGTTAACGTAACCTATTGTCGTCGCTATTCAAAAACTGCGTCTTCTTCAGTACCTGCATCTATAATTGTACTTATATCGATTTTTTTAACTGACTTTATAATCGTCTCTTCTTCTCTCAAATTCCCGTTCATTTTTCACCTAGGTCACAAACAAAATTAATGGTCCTTTCATACGTCCTGTTGCGGTGATATCATGATTTGGCTTTGTCATCCATCTATTTTGCTCTTCTCGCATAATTTTTTTAAATAGTTTATTGATAGAAACATCTAATAGTAACATATAATCAAAAGGGTTTTAATTGAATCGTGAGGCTATTCACCATGTGTCTGTAACATTTCTCTCGGCAGCGGGAAGGTTTCCTACGTCGACTATTCGATCTGAATATCACAGACTTTGGTAATCACATCTCTTCTCGTTTAGTGTTCGTCACGGAATGTTTTTCGAATGTCACTGGGAGTGCATTACAGATTGTCTATGCGCCGGAAGTGACCTTCGGTCCCTCGCGCCATTTTGTAATGTTTATAATGAGAGATTGTCGGGACATAACGGGTCTCGCCTCACACTGAGTTGGTTTGGGGACTTTAGGAAGACGGCACATAATGCTGCTGTTGTTTCCTGGTTAATCCCTCAGTTGCCTGCTAACGGTAGAAGCTACTACTAGCTACTAAATTAGCCAGCGAAACGATATTTGCAGTGTTTACTTGCTCACTCACTCATACCTGTACTATACATGTTAATACCTATCTATAGATTCATATGAATTAGTGTGCTAGGTACTTTTGGAATTTTAACCTTGAGATTTACCTTAAAACAGTTGCTTCCATTTGAGGACAATTTGAGAAATTAATCCATTTTGTAATAATGTCAGGTTGATTGAGAGCCGCCGCTGCCTCGCTCACGGCTCTCCTGGAAGTGAGCTGCCCAATTTCGAAGTCCACGTTCTTTATAAGGCTTTTTTTGATGGAGCCATGTGCGAAAAACGTTAATCGCAGAGGAACTTATGTACAAAAAGAAAATTAAAATAACAAAGTAGGGTAAGAAGTTAGGCACCACGCTGAGTTCAATTACCCAGGTACCTCCCACTCTTCGGTTCTGCAGGGAGTCAGCTTGAATGACGGTCTTGTCCACTAAACGGGCATCAAATCTCACAACAGCCAACGCCAACACCGAGTGAGTCGACGAGACGTCTGTCCTCGTATGGATTTGACAAATCGCGAGGCCGTTTGTTTCGGATCATTGTTTCGCATCCGTAGCTTCTTTTTTTCTTGAATGCGGACACGCCTATGAATAATTAATACCCCCATACCTATGACATTGCTTACTTCTGTAAAATTAGTGATAGAAAACTTATAAAAACACACTTTTCTTCCAAATATTCACAAAAAATAGTCTTATATAGGGTGTCCCAGAGCTCAACGTGAAGCCGAAACGGGGTGACAGGATTGATTGTAACCATCATGAGAAAAATCTGAAAAAAAATCTATCCCATGCAATTTGAAAATTATGGGCATTTTAAGAAAAACCTAGAAATTTGGTCAAACTTTAACCATTTTTCGGTTATTGTGGTTAATTTTTAGTATTTTTGTACATTTAAAACTTTTCATTAAAAAGTTTTGGAACCATAACCTTAAATAACATATCTGAATGACACTCAGTTGAAGAATTGTGAAAATGGGTGAAACAATCTTTGGATTTCTTACATTGCACTTAGAACATTTAATTATACTTAATAAATTACATGATGGCATCATACATCGACCACGTGTTCCTGTTCTCATGATGTTATGATCCATTTGGTCGAGTCTAACTTCAAGGGGTGGCAAAACTTGGCAAGGTTTCCCTTTTCGCATTTGAGGTGGGGGTTGATTTTCCCTAATTGCACTGGTGCTTGGGCGCCCTCTGTTGTTAGCGGGACAATATTTGCAAAGAGTTTCTGCCAACTCTGATCGAAAGTCTGCAAAGGTCATGATTTTTTTGTGGTTTCCTTTTTTTCTTCAACTTTTTTATATAATACCCACGAATTTATCACAGTCAAATGAAGTAGGTGATAGAAGATTCTCATGTACCATTTTCTGCTCTTCATTCGAATCCTATTTGTTCCTAAAAAGGAAACCATGAGGTCTACACCACCCATGTGCATGTTATATTCCCTGATTAGCTTTGGGCACGTGATAAGAATCCTCTTTTGCCTTTTTTATGGAATCGTTCGATATTCCGTACGGGACGTGCTCCAACGTATGTCGACGCTAACACAACTTGCTTATTGTCCTTCCAACTTACTGTTCTCATGTCAATGCCTTCAAAATTTGTAACATACTCCTCATAAGACCCTCCTGGAATTGAACTCTTCATAACATCCTGCTTAGTTGGCAACTTGCAAGTTTTTCCCAGTCGGTTTCTTTGAATAGTGCCTAGGGAATGTATACCTTGCTTAGTAAGTATACACATCAATGGCAAAGATGTTTAGTAATTGTCAAAATAGACAATGTGATTTCTTTGCCTGGGTACCACACTCAGCAAATTTATAACTGTTTGTTCCACAACTCCCAGGTTTTGATTGATTGAGGATCCTTCATTAGCTTCTTTCCCAGAGTAGATTATGAATCTATAAACAAAACCGCCCAAATTGCATAAAACAAACAATTTAAAACCCCATTTGTGGGGTTTGTTGGGGAGATATTGTTTGAGAAAATGTCCAACTTTGGTGGCGCACATCTGTTCATCTATGGATAATCGCTGCTCGATGGTCACGCTAGAGAACTTTTCATTTAAATGGGTGATTATAGGACGTAACTTATGAAGCCTGTCATGCTGCGCGTGGTCTACTGGCAGATGATCATCAATTATCAAATTTATTTACTGGCATTGCCTCTTTGATGGGACTGAAAAAATTTACTAGACCAATACGACCTTGTGCTCGGATAATGGTAAACAGACATAAATATTAAAATACCAAAATATTTGCGAAGTTCACTCACTGTGAATATTTCAGGTCTGTCTTTGTTGTTTCTGGACAGCATAGCGTACTGATTCAGTAACAATGTTTTCCATAAACGGATTCGTGAAGTAGGTAAAAAACTGATATTTATATAATTGGTTCGGGTTAGTTCCATTATAGATGAAGGTAACTCTTCAGACCCACCAAATTTGATGTTATTCTCATCAAATAGAAAAGACTGTTTTCTCCACAGTAAATTCCTCAAATTCATGAGAGATTCAGTCGGTTGTGCTTCCACTCGCTCCAACGACTGTGCGCCTTGCACAAGCTGCTCACCCTGAATCAATAAAGGGTCCAGAAAATCTTCTGAATTGTCCCTGTCCCGTAAGAATGTCTTCATCGTCCTCTAATTCAGCTGCTAAGGCTCCTAGAGATGGGTAATAAGGAATATCTTCTCCATCTGACTCTAAATCATCTTCCGAAATGTCACCATTCTCCAACCTCCTAAGGATATCCTCTATTTGTTGCTCTGAAAAGCAAAAATATGCATTCAGCTATATCTTAAGGTAAACGTATAGTTTAGTGTATCTAAAAGCAAGCAAAAGCATTAGCAAAACCGTTATGAACAAACAATTGAATTGGGTTTAGGCGGGAATCAAATGCATGCTGTATCGTTTTCGATACAAACATAAAATGCGATATTTGCTCACGTAAACACATGAAGTCGTGCAATTTCAAATGTTTTCAAGTAAATGAAGGACTTACCATCCATTTTGTGATTTTTATTGGTAAAAATTCGACTTATTTTCGTTTTCGCCGCTAAATGAAAAACTCAGTTTTATGATTATGCGCACCTCGTTGATGTCCTTAGCACAGACAAGAAAGTCATCCTTCAGAAATGACATGACACATGACATTTTTTTTTGTGGGCAATAAGGCAAAGAAACGTGTAAACATTCAGCCTATGCTGTACTTCAAATAAAAAACCGCTAAAAACGATTAGAATGCGATGTATCAATATCGATACAAGATACATTTAAGGGTTAACCACAATAACCTAAAAATGGTTACAGTTTGACCAAATTTCTATGGTTCTCTTAAAATGCCAGTAATATGCAAACTGCATGGGATAGATTTTTTTTCTTCTTTTTCTCATGATGGTTACGATCAATCCTGTCACCCCGTTTCGGCTTGACGTTGAGTTCTGGGACATACTGTATATAGATAATTGCATTTAATTTGTGTAATGATCACGTTTCGCCAGCCTTGGAGCTCTCGTAAAGTTTACGGTGCGAACTGTCACAATTCCCCAAAACGAATGTCAAATGTATGAGACGATTTAGACCTGCGGGAATGACTGCTATTGTATGCGGTCTGAATTGATCTCACACTAATCTAACCTCAATTTTCTCGATCGATAAGACAAACCACAATTTTGTTGTCGATCGATACGGTAAACCACAATTTTTTCGTTCGATACGATAAACCAAAATTTTATCGATCGATACGGTAAACCACAATTTAATCGATCTATACGGTAAACCACAATTTTCTCGATCGGTACGGTAAACCACAATTTTCTCGATCGATACGATAAACCACAATTTTCTCGATCGATACGATAAACCACAATTTTCTCGATCGATACGATAAACCACAATTTTATCTATCGATACGGTAAACCACAATTTAATCGATCGATACGGTAAACCACAATTTAATCGATCGATACGGTAAACCACAATTTAATCGATCGGTACGGTAAACCACAATTTTCTCGATCGATACGATAAACCACAATTTTCTCGATCGATACGGTGAACCACAATTTAATCGATCGATACGGTAAACCACAATTTTCTCGATCGGTACGATAAACCACAATTTTATTGATCGATACGGTAAACCACAATTTAATCGATCGATACGATAAACCACAATTTTGCTGTCGATCGATACGGTATACCACAATTTTTTCTTTCGATACCGTAAACCACAGTTTTCTCGATCGATACGATAAACCACAATTTTAGTGATCGATACGGTAAACCACAATTTTATCGATCGATACGGTAAACCACAATTTAATCCATCGATACGATAAACCACAATTTTGCTGTCGATCGATACGGTATACCACAATTTTTTCTTTCGATACGGTAAATCACAGTTTTCTCGATCGATACGATAAACCACAATTTTATCGATCGATACGGTAAACCACAATTTTCTCGATCGATACGGTAAATCACAGTTTTCTCGATCGATACGGTAAACCACAATTTTATTGATCGATACGGTAAAACACAATTTAATCGATCGATACGATAAACCACAATTTTGCTGTCGATCGATACGGTAAACCACAATTTTCTCGATCGGTACGATAAACCACAATTTTTCTTTCGATACGGTAAACCACAGTTTTCTCGATCGATACGATAAACCACAATTTTATCGATCGATACGGTAAACCACAATTTAATCCATCGATACGATAAACCACAATTTTGCTGTCGATCGATACGGTAAACCACAATTTAATCGATCGGTACGGTAAACCACAATTTTGCTGTCGATCGATACGGTAAACCACAATTTTTCTTTCGATACGGTAAACCACAATTTTCGATCGATACGGTAAATCACAGTTTTCTCGATCGATACGATAAACCATAATTTTGCTGTCGATCGATACGGTAAACCACAATTTTATCGATCGATACGGTAAACCACAATTTAATCCATCGATACGATAAACCACAATTTTGCTGTCGATCGTTACGGTATACCACAATTTTTTCTTTCGATACGGTAAATCACAGTTTTCTCGATCGATACGATAAACCACAATTTTATCGATCGATACGGTAAACCACATTTTTATCGATCGATACGGTAAACCACAATTTTCGATCGATACGGTAAACCACAATTTTATTGATCGATACGGTAAAACACAATTTAATCGATCGATACGATAAACCATAATTTTGCTGTCGATCGATACGGTATACCACAATTTTTTCTTTCGATACGGTAAACCACAGTTTTCTCGATCGATACGATAAACCACAATTTTATCGATCGATACGGTAAACCACAATTTTATCGATCGATACGGTAAACCACAATTTAATCGATCGGTACGGTAAACCACAATTTTCTCGGTCTATACGGTAAACCACAATTTAATCGATCGGTACGGTAAACCACAATTTTTTCTATCGATACGGTAAACCACAATTTAATCTATGGGGAGGTCCGTGTTTGGCAGAGGACTGTTTATATGTTTTATTGTCTGTGTTGTGTTGGCTGCCAGCTTCACACAGCAGCACCACGCTGCTGTTTCGTTCAGGCAGTGACAACGTAGATACATTATAATTCCTTACCATCTAGTGAATTGTGTGCTAGTTTGTCACGCTCAATATAATTAGGAATATATATAATTTTTTAAGAATTTTTAATGTACATATTACATTTTACATGATTGCCTTAAAATTGAATTTAGAAATTTAAAAAAACAAATGAATTATTTATATAAAACGTCTTATCGCAGCATCAGACTATGGTGATATATCTATTTGACTATGTTACTAATTGTGATATTGTATGTGATATGTATATATGACTATTTACATTGTACATGCTGTAGATATATAAGGTTTAGATACATCTTTTTTTTATTTACACGTGCAAGGAAACTGGTTACTTTATTAACATTAATAACCTTATATTAAGAGTGTTGTGTAAGGTGTTGCCATATCAAATGTATATTAACTATTGAAACTATAAGTCCGCCTTTTTGCACAATGTTTGTTCCACTTGTGCAAATAAAGTATAAATTAATAAATTTACAAACATGTTTATATTCGAACATAAAAGTGTGGGCAATGTGATATTTTTATTTTTACACTTGTATTCGCTCAGGCACAAGATCTGATTCACAGAAAAATGTTTAAATACATTGTTAATATGACGTAAAATAAAAAAAAAACTGTGTGTGTCAAATGTATCAACTGATATTTAGATTGAACTAAAGCCAAATTGTGTAAGTGCATGTGTTTATCAATCGTTCTGTTATATTTAATCGATTTATATTGAAATAATATAATTGTATGTTGTATTTATATATCCATGGCTGTCCAAAGAGTTGCCGACATCGATTAACTAATATACGCGGACCTCAAGATACTGTATATTTAAATTAACATATATAAGAATGTTATAACAACCTATACAAATACCATGTCATGTATATACACCACTATTTTTAATTATCAGAAAAAGAAAACTGTCAATGTAGAATTGCCATGAGATTGTCCATATGCAGTGAAAAATTTTAATCACTTACTAATGACCAAGTTATTACACATTGAAGTTTCCAGAAATCTGCATAAGATTATGGACATGAATGAAAACAAACAAAAACTAGTTCGTATTGTTTATTATTGAGAGACGGTGCTGAAGCAGTGCGCGCTGGACGCAGAGCGGCTGGAGCGATTCTGTCTTTGATCTTTCCACTGCGATTCACTAATAATTAGCTTTTTGCGGGTCCATTGTTGACATTGTTACCCTTCCTCCCCCAGCACCATAGATGTGTACAGTAACTGTAACAGGCAGTTGAAGCCATTTTCTTTTACTGGTAATTAAAAAACATTTATAAGGATGCAAATAAATGTGGCACAAGCATTCGCAGTAAAACTATATCGTGATACAGTTAAACAACTTCTAGTCATTGGATGTTTCATTTGATTTCACAGGATTTGTATGATATTCAAATAGCTTGCTCTGCATTGGGAGATGTGTTAAGGCTTCTTTTATAACTGTACCAACACTTTATTGGGTTCTAGAACATGTAGTTGGCTATATTATTTTTAATATCACCGTTTATATATGATGAAAGATTTGATCCTTAATATATTTCTCATTCAAAGAAAGCCAGACTAAATGTAAAATAGATCCAAGGAGAACTAGTTGAGAATAGTGAAAACAACCGGATTGATGTTCCAGAGTTTAATTTTGGATAAAGAAGAGCGCAGTGCGAAGATAACCTTCAAGACGTCGGCGGCCGCCGAGATATTTAAGCGGAAGTTCGACCAGAAAATGGTCGCCGCGAGCCGACTCACCGTCACGTTGCACTAGATCGCGTCCTCATACCGCCCACAACGCCCGCTCGGTGTTGCTAGCACAGAATATAATAATAAATATCTAATACTAAATACTTGTTTTGTTTCTGACCGAGTGTCAAATTTCATTGCAATTGTAATATAGAAGGATAGCTAAAGAGTACAGTTTTTGTATCGCATCTCCATTTTCTATTTACATAAGGTACGCTGCGTTGCTGGTGATGTGTTTGTTCATATATAGATAAATGGAATTTGTAAGAATGTTCATACTGATCGACATCACGATTGTTGAAAAATCTAAATCAAGTAACCTGTCTAGATCGAATTAAATAAAATAATGTTAAAGGTAGCACACAGTCATAGTGCGAGCGGTTGGCGCGGGGCCGGGGACCTCGCTCACATTTGTACACGACAGACTGTTACACACAAAATGTTATTGAATAATAAAGGAAGCGACAGTGGCCTAGTGGTGTGAGGTCGCGGGTTAACTGTCGTGAATGTACACATGGCTTGAGCATTGTCAGTTTACTTGACGAGTTCACCGCAATGCCAGTTATGTCAACACCATCATTAACATTGAGGGGAAAAATTAGGCAGGTTTGTTATTAGAGTTGTTTCAGTTTTTTTTATTGATTTAATATAAATGTATTGCACTTTTACGATCTTAAATATCTGTCTTGTGTGTTTTGTAAAACGTTTCCGAACGTTATGAAAGTTAAATTATGTATCGTAAAATATCCTATTGACTATTTCAACATTTAATTTAACAAAAAAATGTATTCTTTTCCTGTGTTGGGTGTTGGAAAAACACGTCATATTCATTTAATTTTTACATGACATCTGCAATATAAACAACATGTTGTTTACGATTTATATTTATATAACTGCCATTTACATGTGTACAGTTACATGTATACATTTACATGTATACATTTACATGTGTACATTTACATGTGTACATTTAGAAGATAATTGCTTTTGCTGTTTTTAGATATATCTATAGACATGTATACCGCGAGTGTTTCTAGACTTTTAGACTAAGCACTCTGGTCTAAATATATATTTTTTTTCTTTCTGTTTTGACAACATTGATAAAATAACCTTGCAATACTATTTGATTTTATAACTTGTGTTAATTATATGAAATATTTATCTTAACATAGATATTATTTGTAACACCAAAGGAAACTCAAGCCAGCCTGTTGGTTAACAAGCGCAGTTAAACATTGACCGTAAATTGTAACTTTGAAGAAGAAAAAAGTTCTTTAACCATTATGCTTCTAATAACCATTTATTGTTAATGTGATTAGTTTGAAACTTTATTATATGTAGGATATAGTTGTTTTATATATAAAAAATATTACTTCCTGTACCAGTTTTATCTTTCATTTGATTTGTTTTTTATATTTGGCTAAAAGTCAAAAATGTCTCGTGTTAACAGAAGTCGAGTCGAGAGCGAGAGGTGAACTGTTGTAGTCTATAATTGCTACTATTTCTTGTTAACATGTGACGTGTGTGTAATGCATGTCTCGGAATCGTCCATCTAAAATTCATTACATCTCACAAATTATATTTATTACCCTTGACACTGTATCCGACCCTCTCACCGCGTAACGAATTCTTCAATAAAATATTATTGTAATCATATCCTCCGCAACACAAAAAAAACAAGTATTTTAAAACAAGTATCTGCTGTCCCATTCACACTGTCTCGACTAAGAAAACTACTGACATGTCATTATACGATTATTTGTTACTTTAATGTTTTTTGGTAAATTTATATCAACATATATTTTAAATAAGTTTTAAGATTAGTTATTAATAAATAAGATGAGCAGTTTCCCCAAATGTGAGGTAGGCCCTTGACCTCAAGTGATTTCCATTTGCGTCTTGGTTCCTCATTGAAGGTATTGCAGATGCACAAGCGAGACGAACATACCGTCAAGTGATATCTGTTCTCGTCTAACATGTTACTTACGAAGGAACATCTTTGAAATAATTCAAATTAGGAACATAAAGTTGGGACGCGTCGTCGTGCAGGCTTTTTCAAAGATTGATATTTTGTGAGAACATTCTGGAGTTTATTAGTTTCTTTTAGTGTACCTTTGAAATATTTGCATCCAATTTTTTTGTAGAACTATTTATTTAATTATTAAATTGTTCAAAAGCGGACGATTCCATTGTCTACTTGTAATTAAGTAACGTTTTTTAATGAATGTACAAGTATGGTTTTCACTCGTGAGAAATGGCATTTAATGACCTTCACTTGATTTCAGTTCTAAACATTTATATACAATTGTATCTTAAAAAACTATTGAGTTTTATTATGAGCGTTGCATTAGCCTATTGGAACCTAATGTGTTTACAGGACATTGAAGAATATTATATTTTGTAAATACCCTGAAGTGTTATAGTTTGTTTAAATTTCCTATGGACATCGACATCGTCACAATATATAGCTATAATGTAACTTGTAGTTTTGCTTGTACCTCCGTATCTCAAATAAATCGGGGAGTGGATGTTGTTGTTTTAATTGTATGTACATATGTGTAACTTGAACCCTTAGATAATGTATACGTTAGTATATGATTATGGTACTGTGCGAGAGGGAGACCGGGTCCATATATATGTTTTAGTATGTTGCGGCCTGTGGAGACTGAACTTTTTAAATAAATATTATTTTACGAACACTGGTTTGTTCTTATTTAAATCCTGATGAATCCTGACGGTGGCACGAGCAAAGGTTGAAGGGAGTACGAATCTGCCGGCTGGTGATCTGTGCTCAACATTGTTCAGCGCAACCAATGATGATGGACTCGATCACGTAATGGGGAACTCCTTATGTCAGTGTTATACTGATTGTAGGGCTGCCAACTGGTGATGAGACATTCCATCTCAGTCCTCGAGGGTGACAATGCATCTGCATTATGATTCCTTGTCAAGGATGAATGTAGATGTCGTGGGCCGTCAGGTGAACTGTGTGCGAGTTTGTTACTCTGAACTTATAAAAAAAAATGGAATTAGGCCTTTCATAATATTAAGAGATGGCAGGCAGCTCTGTACGTGCTAAGTTAATAGGAACAACTGTCACAATACACGTATTAATTTTTAAGCTTAACGTGTTGTTACGGTGTCGTTTATGCACTGGTAGAGATACACTGCACTTAGTTTGTGCCTGGAAAGTAGCAACACAATGCTGTGTACCGCACGATCAGTGTAGGCCTCTAGGGAGCCAGAAAGCCGTAGATAGAGGCCCTCCACCACACGAGGAAACTCTTCATTAGGCATTTAATTCAATTTTGTTTCAATAAGATAGCATAGCAACTACTAAAGTCTGCGCACAAACAGACATTCATTACAAAAACTATTGAAGCAAATAATTACAGGCAACCAGGCGTTCCATCTCACTCATCTTGAATCTTTGTTGAGGGTTCATATAGAGGTGATGTCTAAACAATTTTGTTAAAAAACGAAGGAAACGTGCGACGAGCACCGGCTGAAGACCACCGCTGGGATGCACCACTTACGTTATTGGAACATTGGGAAATTGTTGTTGCTTACATAATAAGAAATAGACATAAAATAATGATAATATAATATCTTAAATCACGAATAAGGAAAACTATTTAATACTAACTGTATATGTATGTGTCCGTGACTCGGTTTGCTACGGGATGCTCGGTGTGTCCCATTCAAAGCAACGGTTTCTTTGGAACTTTTAATGGGGAGCAATTCCATCATACATGATTTTTGCGTAACTTGTTGTAAATGGTGACACTTTTACGTTTTGTCTGTCTTCCCCTTAAGTTTGTCGTGCTACTTGCTCACGTTGTATAAATAAACTCCGTGATTATAGCTTTGTCAACAACTGAACGAAGCACAAACGAAGCTGCAACTAAAGCTACAATAAAATAATTTCAATAATTATTTTTTAGAATATCCCGCCATTTAATGTTTACTATACAGACGCTAGATGGCACTAAACATTAACTTAATTTCTGTAGTATGTAGTTATTCTTTTCGTGAGTAAATTTTTGACTTAATTGGGAGAGAAGATGTGTTAGACCCACGCTGTGTATTAGCAAGCAAGAATAGATGGGCTCAACCAGGTGACGTCTATCTTAATTCTTAATGGAGCCCATTATAATTTCTTTGCTCGTTTGCCACCACAATTATATAAAATTGAAGTTATCTTTCAAGTCTTTCCCTCATTTGGAAACTACATTTTGGAAATGAATAAATATGTTCTATAAGATCGTTAGAACTTACAACTATACAGATTTAAGTGTTACTAATAACACTCAATAGATGGCGTAAAACGCTAAATCTTAATTATTTATTTAAAACAATGACTAATTTAATAAGACTTATCATTTCAATAATTTAGATTCCAATAAAAAAAACAAAACGTATAAATAATATATCAAATAGTAACCTTTAAATTAAGAATAGAATTCTAAATAGATATGTAATAATATATTCGTTCCAAGGTGTAATTTCAACTTAACCTCGTTCAGGGTTATGTCCTTACGCCAAGGTTCTGTCCTCGATACAAGGTCTTGGCCTCCAACAAAGGACACGGTCCAACCTTGGGTTCACCTTGTCGGTGAGGTCGCTCGCAATATTTCCGCGAATTATCTACAAGTTATGAACGTGTTTAATTTATGACACTTTTATCATACTGATTTGAATTTGAACAATTTATTTTGGGATTTTATATACAGAACTAGTTATTTACAAGAAATTTAGATCCAATAAAATATTAAGATTTTTAGTAATTTAGTTGTAATATCGTTAACGACAAACACCTTTCTTGTGGTATTATGGTTTATGTATATAATACTGGTAGAGTGACGCCTCAGTTTGCGGGTGAATGGGTCGGCCGCTCCTGTTCGTCGCTGAACACTAAGGTGGAAAAGTAGTATAGCGCATTATTGGTGATGAGCTATTCGATCTTATTCCTCAAGGTGTCCTCAACGGGCCACAGGAACCTATAGTTCACGTGGAGTGTGTGCTGGTTTGGAACTTTAAATACAATAATGAAAAATACCAGTATGTGTATACGTATACCATGTTTAAGAAATAATTACAGATTATACAGAAGTTGATCTTCCACATATGGAGTTTATTGGTAGCTAAGATATTGTAGCGCTACTGTATTGTATTGTATAATGTATTCATATATATATATATATATATATATATATGCCCTGCCAGCCAAAAGTTTAAGACCGCACATAACCAACATGATTATCCATCAACTGTAACAAAATCCCACAGGATAAATAAAAGAAATGCACATGTGCATATTCTATTGTTAGTATCGAATATTTAAAGAAGTAATTCTTTTGTTTACTTTCAAGTTATTGGACAATAAACATCTGTTGTTTTCAAACACCGACAAAAGCTGCGCTAGAGCCAGCTGGTAGAGCCGTAATAATATTTTATAATGTCCTCATTAATAATTACTTTGCTTTTGTTACGTATTGGTCATTAATTAGGATTATTTAGCTCCTGAAAACACGTGTTTCTGACTTATTATTACCCGAGTTTACTTGGGTTTGGTCACAAACAATCTCAATTAGTCTAAACTTGTGGTTTCTACAGTGAAAACGTCATAAAATGGGAAAAGCTCGAGAAATTAGCAATGAAGTGCGTTCTGCCATCGTTATTTTACATAATATACATAATGAAGGCAAATCCGAACATGAGATTGCTTTACAACTGAACGGCGACTGGGAGATGCGAAGTTGTATGGTCGCGTTGACGTTCGAAAACCACTGCTAAGGCCGCAAAACAGGAAAAATCGGATGCAGTGGGCTCTTGCCCATTGAGATTGGACTGAAGAAGATTTTAAAAAAGTGCTTAGGACCGATGAATCCAAGTTTGAACTATTCGTAGAATTTACGTTCGACGCAGTGCCCAAAAAAAGATGATGTCAGATTGTGTAGTCCCAACAATCAAGCATGGTGGTGGCTCAATTATGGTCTGGGATGCTTTTCTTGCCAAGGAACTGGCGATTTGATTAAAATTAAAAGCAATTTTGAAACAGGAATGGTACAAAAACATTTTAGAACAAAATGCCGTTTCTTCCGGGTTGCGATTAATTGGAGATGGATTAATTTTCCAACAAGATAATGATCCAAAGCAAAGCTCAAAATTATGTAGAGGATATTTAGAAGAGAAAGAGGCACAAGGGGTGTTAAAAACATGGTTTGGCCTCCTCAGAGCCCGGATCTCAATCCCATTGAACTTTTGTGGGAAAAGCTTGATAGGACCGTCCGTAATCGTGGCCCATCCTGGCGATAAGAAATGTGGAATTTGGAACAATATATTACAAGACAAAATTAACAAATTGAATGCCCGTATGCTGAGACTTGTGAAAAAAGTCATAAAATGTAAAGGAGGATATTTTGAATGAAAATCAGTTTAGTTAACTATAGCGTTTTTTGCATGGACTGTTAATATTTCTTTACGATTTTAAAGTATATTGTTTGTCAAACAATGTTCTATTAGATGATTAAACAGGTTAATTAAACTTTATTTTTTTGGCGCTACAACCCTTTATGGATCTTAGCCACTTCAATACTTTTAGCTATTCGTTCCGATCCTTGGCTTTCCTTCTCCAGGCGGTTAACTTTCCCATGGCGCTGGGATCTGCCTCAATGCTGTCGCGATCTCATCTTCGGCCTCCCTCTTGGTCTATTTTGTTACGGCTTCCACTTACTCATTACCTTTGGTGCCCTATGGTCTTCCCCGCAACGTGTCCTGCCCACCTTAGGCGTTGTGACTTGATGAGTTTGACAATCGTTTCCTGTTTTATTAATATATTGAGCTCGTAATTCATCAGGAGGCGGTATCCACCGTTGTCACCTTTAAAGGGATCAAACACTTTCCTTCTGAAAGCAACCAGTTTCTGTCGTTCTGTCACTGTTAGCGTCCATGTCTCCCATCCCTAAGGGACTACGAGGCAGATTTGTTATGGTTAATGCAATGGAGATAAAGAGTAAAGAAATAAAATAATTTTCAATCCTCTAATACGCCTCAATTACTATTTGTTATAAAGAAGCTCACAGTGAACCTGACAATTATCACGCCGTCAACAGTGATAGGCCCACGTAGCAGCTAGTTTCCAGATGCAGCGTGAATGGGGTCGCTTCATCCGGGGAAGTAGCACGTCGTCACAGTATACCAGCATGAAATAGCGGCATAAAACTGCTGTGTTTCGTATGCTTAGTGAAGGGTATTGAGAAGCCAATTACAGATGAAGATGGAACTCCTCAGGGGTGACAGTTTTTTAAGCCGGTAGTTACCTATAATGTTATAAAAACATAAAACCTACATCGGGTTAACCATGTGCACTGCGGCGGGGGTACAGTTTTTCATCCACCTTGAAGAGGTAAAATTAACATTATTTAAGGGCTGATCCAATGTTTTGAAAAGTGAGATCGCAATAGCAAGGTTGTCAGTGATCAATTATTGTGCATATATAAAAAAACGGTTTAACAATATATAAAATTTATTACAAAATCGTCTGAAATTATTAACAATAACACAGTTTTACAAAAATAACCAAAATTGGTAACTCCTGTTTGACTTTTCTATATACTGTATCATTTTCTAATAAAATATATACATACCATTTATAATTACACTTAATATAATAATTTCCAATTAAATTATTAATAATTAAATTTCTATTTAAAGAAATTTTATTACTAATTCTACTATAATTATAACAATTGTAATGATTTATAATTTGGTTACGGACCGTTTGTACCTAATGTCAACATGTTAAAAGATTCGAATTAAATTAGTTTTAGCGCCATCTATCGATGATTACTATATGCAACTGTAGTGTGTTGAGCGTATATTTGTACAGTTATTTCGATGTAATAAAGTAATTATTCCTGTTAAATGTTAGTCAACCTTAGCTTTAAATACAAATATTTACTACTACGACTACAAAGACATCTGTTTGTTATGTTATTTCTAAAAGTAAAAAGTTATTGATAAAACGACGTAAAACTATCATGTCATAGATCTTCAAGGAAGCGTGATGCGTCAGTATACTTGGCATTGTTTGTGAAGTTTAGTAGTACTTACAAAATTGTGATGAATTTACTAATCAATAGTCGACATAATTTGGATTTAAAATCGATCAATTTGATTGTTTGAATTTGGATTAATAGAAATGGTATTTGAATTAGTTGTTATTATTTATATATTTATTCCTTTTATATCCTCATTTTCATATTATATATTTATATAGCGAACAAACTCAAATAGTTTCAATATATAACTACTGTAGAAAATATAAGAAGAATACTATACTGGAACGCAATATGGCACTGTTCAAATCGTCATTATTGACGTAATGGGACAGCTGTGTATCCCCTAACATCACCATAGATGTTTACAATAGTAAAACCAATTTTATATGTGACATTCTCCGTTTTACGCAAATCTCGCCCAGTTCTCGCACTGTTGTTTGTGTGTCGGGTACGTAATTCTTTATATGCAAATAAATACCATCCAATGTGTTAATAAACTTATTTCTAACAACTATTTATTAAAAGTTATTAATGCAGATATACTGACTTAGTAAACGTAAATATATAAATTAAAGTAAATCATTAAAGGCTATGTACGTAGTACGTTAGTTGATTGTAATAAACCATAAAAATCACAACTTTAGAACAAGAACAAAGAAATAAATGTCACAATAAGCCGAAACGTTAGCGAACCTATACAAAACTATACAATACAATATAGTCAAAAAGATTTTTCCACGATTTCTAAAAAAAACGGCAAAGGTCGTTGTAGAAGAATTATTTAAATTAAAAAGCAAAGAGAATAACATCAATTAATTACGACGAATATAATATTATACATATTAAACAACAATAGATTATAGCGAACGAAAATAGTACTTAAGAAATCATATCAAATAGAAATGAATAATGTCTGTCGAGATAAGAAGATTTAGACAGTCTTGTTGTTTAGACAGTCTTGTTGTTTAAAATATAAAAATTAGTAATAAATATTATTAAGCCTTTAGTTTTATTATATTTTTTACAATTACATTTGTTCAAATCTATTTGTTGATGCGTTTAAAACAAATGTATCATAATTTTTAATCAGGATTTTTTTCATATATAAGTGGCAATTTAGTTGTTTTAACAATATTAATAGTAGAGAACAATATTAACGCTTCAGTTTGTTTCTAGCCACGGCATGATTATGTCGGCTTGACCGGGGAGCATGAGCGCTGATGTTAAGTACTACGATGGGTTGTGGTCTCCTCTGAGAGATTTCTCTGAGACATATGGCTTTTAAGATTTAGTTTTTAGATTTAGCTGCACCTAAAACTATTCACCCTAACTGTTTAACTGCCGGTATATTTTGCTTTGGCAGTTCAAATATTTTTGTTTAAAACGTCCTTTATGCAAATTAAGTTTTCTGGCTTTAATTTTTGCTTTTTGCAACTGACAAGTTCACCTGACGGTTACCAACTCCTGCGGCCCCGGACACACACATTCATCGTCGATAAGACTCATCCAGATGCGTTGTCACGGTAAGATTGATATTTCCACAGCAGTAATAAGGGTCTCTGAAGCTTTCTCATAATATTTTGACAGAGTACCCGTGCAATAGGTGATCACGAACTGTAACGTAGCTCTATCACTGTCCTATCCTCCGAGGAATAATGCTTTAATGAATTTCACATATATAAAATTATACTTACTTGTGGAAGTACCTACTTTGTTTCTCATAAATAAAAACCAAAATCTTAAGTAAAAATCTCTGATTCATAAGATGGAAATTGTACGCAGATGCTTCGACTTCGATGTGAAAGTTGTGTAGACAGATATTGACCGATGCATTCGTTAAACAGTGCGGTGTCTGCCGTTGCTATTACTTTAATTCTGAACAAGCAGACGGAACGGCAGTTTAGTCGCACACATAGTGGCAGTCTGCTTCAATCCAGCCTCCCTCGTCATCCTGGGTGGTTAAGATGGAACGTATGGTTTAATAGTAGCGGTTCTAGAAGACCTCCTTGCGGAAATGGAAGCCGAACTGGTCGCATTTGAGGCGCAGCGTGCGCGCCAGGCGCGGGGGCCCGCAGTAGAACACGGTCACCTTGCCGGCGCGCTGCTCGCCCAGCCGCTGGAACACCTTGTCCCAGTTAGGCCGCCCGGCGCTCGTGCGGCTCTTCAGCCCTGTGATCAGGTCGCGTTTCTCCTACGAACAGAAGTTTAAATTGAACCTTGTCTTCTGTCCATTCGTTGCTGAAGGGCCAACGGCCACTGTATGTCCGAAGGCTTTAATATTCAGGATTGAAAGGTGGCCGAGCGCTTCGGGCACTCAGTTGAGACCTTTATTTTTGGCTGGCCAGTACTAAGGTCCCAGAGACGGAACCGCGGCTTGGACCGGTACCCTGTGGGGCATAATTGAGTCACTCGTGCGGCAACGGGCCTACGCTAGACTCCGGCAGTCCAAAGTTAAGTGGCTTAACTAGTTCCCATCGATGAGGTTTTACCCAACGTCATCTAGTGAAGAGTGCAGTCATATAGTTCAGGGTTGGCGAACAAGTCAATCGCGAAGCTTTGTCGATCGCGCCCAAAAAAAATATTTCTTAATAATCTGCTTAAAATTATAATAAAAATAGTACGTATTGTTATTTATTACTGCGAAATTGAGGTGTTTATTATTAACTTACCACATTACTGAGCACCGGTGCGGTTAGCGTGGCCCTGCTATTGAAAAGGCTGTCTTGCTTTGACAAGTCGATCGCGACACATTCTCCAGAAAAAAGTCGAACGATCGCCACTATACAGTAGTTCGCCAACCCTGCTATAGTTAACAATCAACACTTCTACAAAGTATTGCGGTCCATGACATCTACTCCATCCTTTCTCAAGGAAGAGTCTGAAAGATTGTAATTGTTTGTGATTGCATCCCCAGATTCCTCCACTCACCATAGGAAGCAGCAGGGTTTGGTAAGTATTCTGTGAGTGCGTGATCGCGTCGACTCATTTATGAGCAGAAACTATTTGCGCAGATACTTTAGCACTTCCGGAATGAAAGCACAATATTATACGTGTGTTAAATGTAACATCTACTAGAGTTATGGTTGGTTGAATGTTCTGGTAACCTTCTCGTGCAGCAGGTCAAGCGCCAGCTGCAGCCCCACGGCACGCATGTCGTGCCGCTGCAGCGCGCTGGTGATGTACATGTGCATCTCCAGGAACCGCTGCCCGCACAGCTCCGCCTGCTCCATCTCCAGCTGCGACAGCAGCGACACGAACCACTCGAACGAACGCTGCTCCCGATTTATCCAGAAGAAGTCCACCTGTCATGTAGCCATATCATTTGATTACACACATACTTAAAAAGATCTTCTAAATATGGCCCCCATGCCACCACTGTATTTCATTAATTAGAAAAATAGAGTAATCTGCTTTAGTTACCGAACATGATTATGGAACAAAATATCGAAATATTTTCCGATAGAACTCCCCTTTTTTTTCGTGGGGGGAAACTTCGAAAGATACCCTGCCACCTGGGGGAGAGTCACAGTTATGTGGGCTTTATAACCACTGAAACCCCCCCGGTGGTCATCCTCAGTGCATTAGGAGGGGCTCCGGGATCTCCTAAGGAACGCACCGGTGCTTGAGCACATCTCACATTTTAGTCGCCTTGTACGACAGGCAGGGGGTACCTTAGCTCTATTCTTATGCCCGGAACTAAAGGGCTGACGGGCCAGGGCGTCCGTTGCCAGTCACCGTCGATCGCACACACTGGGGAGCCGATAGATGGCTGGTGATCTATCTGAATATCGAATCGTCAAACACATATCTCTCTGGGGATTGATAGGCAGCATCATCAACATCGCCCCGTGTAGTGCGATGTGGGGTAAATCTGAATCGCCAGGTTTGTCATTGAGCTGCAGTAGTTTTAAATAAGTCGAAGATCCGTACCTTCTTCAATCGCATGTTCCCCTGCGGTGTAACGTTGGGCCAGCTGTGCCCACACCTGGGACATACATTTCTGTTCGCCCAGTGCCGGTGCATGATGCTCTGCAGGATGGACGCGAACGGAGTCACGCCGATGCCGGCAGCTATGAGAGCGGCGTGCTCGGCTCTGAAGATGTGGGAGGATGCAGCGCCGTATGGACCGTCTAGGTAGATCTAATGGTATATGTAGTATTATTCTTCAAAATATATTTTTCCACGGTTGGAGATAAATGGCATATATGCATTTATATATAAGGTTAGTGTAATGAAAAATTAAATTCAAAGGATTCAAGAGGACTTTCCTGTTATTCTTCATTATTCAAATACAACGACGGAGAAGTAATTACTTTTCTCTGATATTTCATCATTCATGTGTTTTTTAAAATCCTGTCTGAACGAACATCAAAATTAAGCTTGAAGTCAACACTGGATGTACTAACTCTGTAATACTGTCATTACAGATATCGATAAGAAAGAAGTAATAATCTATAAAAGAACGACTAGATTGACAAAATTAAGTTTATATTCATGAACATTATAATGTCTTACCTCCAACGGTTTCCCAATAGGATAGTCATCTATCACGTCATCATTAGTAGGTTCTGGTGCGCACGCTGTGTTCACGTGTGTTTTATCATTATGTGCCTCCGTGTCCTTGTCAGGTGATAGACTCTTGGATAGACGTCTTCTTGCTGTTCGACAATTAAAATCTAAATATGATCTAATATCTATATATCTAATATGCATATTCATATATTTCAAGTGTATATGAGTGTGAATGTAGAGTCCACCGTCCACTTGATGGCATGTGATTCCTGCGACTCACGACATCCACATTCATACTAGATAATTGAGGAATCATAATGCAGTTTACCATACACCAATGTCATAGTAATTAGTAATCAACATCAAAGTCAGTTTTTATAGGATAAAATAAAATGACGGTGTACCACAGGGGTCTTATGTAGGGACCGCTTATGTCTAAATATGTTATCCTTGAAATATATTTTTATGTTTAATTTTTTTGTTCTTTCTCTACTCTCTCGTACTCTAATTTATTACGTTTTACGAAGAGAAGGAAACTACGCACGCAGTATGATACAAAAAGCCAACACCACGAAGTTATATCGGACCGCAAGCTGTCTTAGTGATGATATTCAAACTACTATTGAAAGTCTCAGTTAAAACTACAAAAGCTGTACTATTCATAGAAAAAACAGTTAAGTGATTAAGTTTTTTAGTTTAAAGGTCTTGCCTTGATAGCTCCAAAACCGTAGTAGCTCAGTGTCTAAGCGCTTGCGTTTAACTCCCGGTGCGCGAACAAACCGAGTTTGATCGCCGGTGTCAGCAACAGTGTACATTGTTGATCACAATTTTAAGTGCTCATTTACCACGTGAAGGAAAACATCGTAAGGAAACCTGCCTATCGGAGAAAAATGTTAAAAAATATTAACTATCCATCCACCATCCACAGATATCCTATCAAGAGAAGGCATATGGTCAGCAGTGGAATACGGGGACACAAGCCATAAACATGTGTTATGAGAGTGAGCTAGAGAAAATATTAATAGACGCAAAAAAAAAAGATGCAAGAAATATATATGTATATATACAAGTTTATACAGATTTATACAGATGGTTGATAGCAACACTTGCCAATAGTTAATATGCTGTCGTTGGACCGCCGGCGCTCGCAGTCCTCCAGGCTGGGCGTCTTGAAGGCGATGATTGGCGGCTTGTTGCGCATGTACCGGAAGCTGTGCGCCAGCGCCCTGTGCTGGGGCGAACGAGCGAACGAACGTAAGCGTGCTCGCCGCAGCTCGCGACAGTCGAACCCGGCCTCGGACTCCGAGCGGGCGTAGTCGTGAAGGCTGGAATAAGATAGTCACTTGTTGGTACAGCGCTCAGCTCACCTGCTGGTGAGTGACGCCGGTGGTTCATGTCATCTGCATCCATCAAAGATTCTACAGAATACAATTGCTAGTGATATATAGGTACGTCTCCACAGCAAACACTTTTCCATGATTTAATGAGTTTTTTTTATATTGCAATGAAGGTGGCACGCTGATTCCTTGCTACTGACACCCACATTCATCGCCGATAAGAATCATAGTGCAAATGTGATTGGAGGGGGATCTTCGAAAGAAGACTCCAGGGACAATAGGGGGCTAATGCCCCGTCTTGTACGCGCAAGGGTTATGTTGTATTTCTAGAAGGATGTAATGCATATTTGTCCCGTTTCCTTGTCACTGTATCTGAAATTTGTTGATCTTATTTCCAACCAGATAACCAAGTTAGTACCAGTAAACAGCACATCATCTAAAAATATATAGTCATGTTTCCATCCATCCACCTTAGAGTATCGCCAGGGTCTTAATTAGAACCCTTTGCATGTTCAATATTTGTTTATTATAGTTATTGGCCTCAATTATCAAAAAAAAAACTATTATACTTTAAATCTCACAGGATACCAGCACAATGTTTTTGTGTTTTTTAGAACTCTCTTAAGTATTAACACAACTATTATTATCTAAGACTAATTTTCACAGTTTTACAGACAATTATTCCACATACATATGTTCTTTAATATACAAATAAGGTACCATGGAGTCATTCCTTTCTCCTCTCCTGCAATACCCTAACCTCTGAACCTAACCCTAAAGCATAAACTCGTCCCAGGGGAGGCGTCCTTTACTAGAACCCTCGTTATGCTACGACAACAAAAACTTCAGTCCGGGTTCATTTTAATGTTCGATCACCCTCACTCTGACCCCCGAACCCATTCAACCAGTCAACCATTACCTCTTTTAGTCGTCGATAAATAACCCTGTTCTATAAGCCCGGGACTACAGGGCTGACGATGTAGTCATACCATGCGAAATTGCAATGAATTCAAGAACATAAAACTTACGCCTGCAAACGTTGTTTCTTCACGTTGTTATGCATGTCGGGCATGGAGCGAGACTTCTCCAGCAGCCGGAACGGGGAGAGGAGTGCTGCGGTACGAGACATGCGCACTTGCGGTGATAATGCTGGAATCATCTAGAACTTGTTAATATTTCATCATTATGTTCTACGGACGTAACGCGTCGGGTCGACCGGGTAACGACTGAACATCTAGGGGGAAATCACAGAATGCCATCATGACGTTACTTTACGTTTCGTTTGGGTAGTGTAGGCGAGACAAGTATTACACCTTGGTTATCAAGGGTGACAACGCATCTGCTATATTGTTCTTTATCGAAGATGGAAATGAGTGACTTGGCAGGAATGATTTAGCAGCAGATGAACTGTGTTCTCGTTCTGCAGCCTAAATAAGATTAAAAAATATGATAAATGTGCTCACAGTTCACCCACTGGATGATTCTGCGTCCCTGCAAGGCACGTCTACCGTTGAGGCAGATATACAATAAAGATGTCAACACATCCTTGAAGAATAAAATCGAGAGCCCGTGACCAGTCTCAAGATTCCGGTTTCTTTCACTTTTAAAATTTTTAGCTGTTGTTTACTGCAGACCGCGCTGGCAGAGACTTATTCCATCATTAGCTGCAGCAGACCAGTGCTGGAGAGATGCGTAAAGGGTTATAACTGTAGACACCTTTATTGGAGTTATACTGAACAGCCTTGTAAAGTAGCTTTGCGGTTTCCACGACATGCATTTGCGAAGAGTTAAGATTGTGCGCAGGAAATACGCGAACTGATTCCCCCAGCCTCATTCCACCACTGAACAACGAGGCTTGCAGAGAATGTCCACCATTATATGGTTGACATCCCAAGCCTTTGTACAGTTCCTTGTTTCCGATGCGCACCGCCTAGAAGTGAAGCAGCCCCCCTCTGTTTTAACCGATCAGCTTAATTTGGTTGTATTTGAAATGCTCGGCATCTTGAGGAATATAAAATATTTCAAGAGATGTGAAGTCCGCCAATCTAGATTCAAGA
Source organism: Teinopalpus imperialis (assembly GCA_029286865.1). Lineage (NCBI taxonomy): Eukaryota > Metazoa > Arthropoda > Insecta > Lepidoptera > Papilionidae > Teinopalpus > Teinopalpus imperialis. Next base: position 238,546 of record JAGSMU010000061.1, read on the forward strand.
CTGACTTGGGCTATGCTCCAATAGCCTCTAGAGTCTAGTATAAACAGTGTGGTCAGTCAATCAGTTTTTAAATTCCTACCTTTCGGCCCAACATCTTCAGGCTCCTCGTCGATACAAAAGGCGTCGTTGGTGTACGAGGCGGGGGAGAAGTCCACGGAGCGTTTCCCTCTCGTGCTGGTGGAGCAGCGATGTTTGCTTTTGCTGCTCTGGCTGGAGATGGTACGATTCAGTATCCTGAAAATAGTAAAAGTTAAAAATATAAAAATTGCTATGTGATGTTAACTTCGCAGTCGAGTTTCTGGTTATAACCAGATAAGATTCCACCGAGCAGGTTGTGTATATCGTAAACATTTACGCAAGAACAGAAGCCTTCTCTCGTGCCTCGTAGCTCAGAGGAAAATTCAGGGTCATTCACGCAGGGTCAGGGACACGAGACATGCGTACGACGTTGGCCTGAAAACTTACTATTTGTGTTACACAAATATTGTTTCTTGTTTGGGAAGCGAACATTGCTGCGTATGTTACTACCCTCCACGATCGTAGTTGTATAAATGTGAGGTGAAGTAATAGTTTATACATTGATCCCACTGCTGGGCATAAGGTTTCCTTTTGTTGGGTATTGGAGATACTGTGGTATACATACAAGTTGTTATTAAGTACTTCGGGAATTATAGAATACGTAAGAGATTGTAAATATGCAGTTTGAAGTTATATGTTTAAACAATGACGAAACTTATAAATATTATAGTTTCCTGAAATCCAGCATGAAATTATGGACATAGTACTTACTACATACATATAAAGACGTGCTGTATATTACTGAATTACGTGTTCGGGAGGCGGGTGGCCCAAGCGAAATTTATAAAGGAAATGAAGGAAACAATATTCAGCGTCGTGTCTGGTCATTGCGATTCACCATGAATTATCTTTTTTATGGGATAGTTTTACAATATCGATTCTCGTTTAGACATGTTCAGTCACTGATAATTAAGCAATACTGGTGTTTAGTATATACACGTACTGGTGCGCACTGGGGTGGTGCGCGTGGAGCCGGCGGTGCTCGCGCTCGAAGTACGCGTACAGTCGGTTGGTCCACTCGCCGACGCCGCGCACGTGCAGCCACAGGTAATCTGAAACGGTTACCAAGATTTATATATTTCATTGAAGAATACATTTAGGACACCTTAGGATAGATAGGCTGGGATGTCTTACCACTAAAAACCTTTCGATAGCTCTCTTCAGCTAGTCTTCAGTGGATTGGAGATCCTGGACCTTCAATAAATGCGATACTCTGCTCAAGCCTAAGCACGAAGCAACGTCCCCTATAGTATCCTAGATGTGCTCCTAAGACATTCACCCGGATAGCTTACAAACTCGAAAGCTAAGCTAAAGCTGCCCTTTCATCTAAATATCTAAGCCACTTCTAAAACATGCTTACCCTTTAGTTTAAGTATTACCAATTTATTCTTCTACACGAGTAACAGAAGATGACGAATATTATCACAAGTGGTGGAATATTGGAAAATAAGCCAGCACATCCATGTCATAAATACCTTCCTGTTCTGGTGCACTGCTGATCGTGAACGGATGCCATTCGTATGTAGCGATGGCAGGAATGTTCACGAATACGTAGTCACCAGCATGGAAGTCGAAGAGTGCGGGACGACGGATGACCAGGTGGGTCACGCGAGACGGCAGCAGGATGCCGGAGGAGATGTAGCTCTTGCCACGTTCTGACCTGGTATTTGTAAGGATGATAGTAGAAAAATACTTATAATTAAGTTGTATTAGGTTGACGAGACGTGGCTTATTTGTTAAAGGTCATGGCTGCAGTGTCACGGCCATCGATTCCCAGCAGTGAAATAATACTTGTTGGTTTTCGAGTGTTGGTGTGTTGTAATGTACCGTGTCCTGGATGCTGTATATGAACCTTCATCTGATCTTAACATACATCGGACAAAGGAAGGTGACGTGAGGAGTTAGTGACTCTGTGCTTGCAGACCAGAATGAAAGTAGAAGGAGAAGGTAGCTACTGAGGTTCATGATACCCGGACGCATCCTACACAAAGAATTATAGTGTAAGGCTAAGATATATTGCCTCATCATCAGCAATTTTGCTTGTTCCCTTCTCCATTTTAAATGATCCGTCATCACCTTCTCATCTTTAAGATAATTTCCAACATCTCTCTTTATCTCATGACAGATTGTCGTTTAATAACAAAATCTTTATTCCGGCTCACTTTAGCGGTTTTTTTGCCAATTCATTTGCTGTCCGAGCTACACTACTCTGGAATTCCTTCAGGGGGGTCAGTAATAAAATCAGTTTTAAAAGTTTGGTTCGTGCCTTCTTACTTAAGTGCCTGTAGTCAGATAAGTTCGCCATCCACATATGAAATTTATTGGCAGCTACCGCTATTGTATTGTGTTGTAATATGTATGTATTTATACATTTTGTATGTGTGCAGGACCACTAGACCCCTAGCATAAAATAGAATAGAGAATAGGTATCACGTACTATAAATATTAACGTAATGAACATAGGTACAACTTAGACTGCGTAATTATAGAAGAAATTGTAATGTATAAGGAACCTAGTACCTAAAAATAGTAAGATAAATGTGAATCGGATCGCCCTGTGACTTACAGTAACACTCTTCGCATACACAACGCCTTACACTCCGACATCTACACAGACACGCCATCCGCACCACACTAATCATACAAAATGTTATACACCAATCACAGGGCCTCCTTTAAAGTAGACGTTGCAATTCGCGGAACCCTCGCAGCCGACCGACCGGCGGGACGGGCACAGGGCAGGTAGCCCCTCGATGACCCGAACACGTGCCTCCGTCCCGCTAGTTAGACACCCGAACCTCGGGGATAAAAAGGGCCGCATTTCGACGTATTGACACTGACCGCCGGGACTCTACAAGAAGAACATCAACAGGAAGAACATCTGCAAGCAAGAATAAAGGAAACAAGAACAATAGAAGCAAGAACAATAGGAAGAAAGAACAAAGAGTCCCCGGCCTAGTGAATAGTTTTATTGCCAAAGTTTAACGTAGAGTCAGTTTTTATTTTGTACCTTTTACTAAATGTAGAATCTTTTAAAATAATATTAAATAGTGTTGACAAAAGGGTTTTTTCTTCGCAATCCAGCAATAGAAAGTGGGCTTTGTTTCGGTCACCCGAACAGATAGAGGCATCGTCCACAGTATGTATATTGTATTTATATATGTATTATGTATCTATGCATGTATGTTTATTCTTTATTTGTATGTTAGTTATTTTTAGTATTAGTTTATTGCTACACCTATCATACACATATCTCACCACACCTTGGGTTGACTGGTAGAGAATGTCTTTGGCATTAAGTCCGCCCCCTGTGAACTTTTAACTTTGTTAAGGTTAATGCAATGAAGAGTAAATAAATTAAAAAAATAAGGTCTTCGGTGAAGCTACTTCATATTTTACAGTGGTATTCTGCGATGGTGACCGTGGTGCTGGCCGGGCTATCCATAACATCATGCTTACATTTAGTGTACACTCGTGGCGTGACTCAAGGACGGAGAGGAAGTCTGTCATGGTTAGGAGTTACTGCTCCTTGCGTCTTCGTCCGCAGATGTGATCGGCAGACGTGGCTAGTGGTATAGAATCAGGGGAACCGTCTCCTCGTTTGTTATTCCTAATTATAGAAAATAATATTACCTCATCAAGCTAACCGCATGATTCGTTCGATGATATAAATGCCCCGGGTAGGATGAACCACTTCCAGAAGTTGGGGGCGTGGAATATCACCAGAATCCAGAACAGGATGTACAGCAGATGGGTCCAGTAGAAAATCTAAAATTTTATTACACAATTTATTTGTTTATTTATTTATACTTTATTTGGACAAGTAACCTAAAAGTATACAAAAAACGGTCTTTATACCAAAAGGCATTCTCTACCAGCCTACCTATATATGTAGTTGTTGCATGCTACCGGTAGTTCGTAGCTTCACTGTGTCTCCACCATATAAATGTTTTACAGGCGGTATAAAAATCCAGTATCTGTAATTTGCGTCTACGTCTACATTCCAATGGTCGTAGGACAAAATGCTGGATAAAACGTAGATAGCACTATCTCTGTCTAACATCATGGAGTAATAGATGAGAGTTGATTGCATTTCTTTTTGTCAACACATTCACATAAACACGTAAGAAAAAGAGCGAGACTTCTCAAATTTATTTATTTTATACTTCACGCACAAAATAAATTAAAGGCGGACTTAATGCTCAAAGCATTTTCTACCAGTCGACCTGAGGGTGGTATTGAGAAGCTAGGGTAGGTGCACATGTAATATAAAAATGGTAAAAATAACAGTTACTCTACAAAATATTATATATATTTTCTAATAATATATTAAATACATTACATTATAAGCACTTCGAAGATTATGAGTAATATGGTTAATAAAAATAGGAAACAAAATAGGAGAAAGAATACCGCTTTGCGAGAGTTCAAGCCAGCTTGATGCTAAGTCATTAACTCTTACTGAATGCTGGCACCCTCGAAGATACGAAGAAAACCAACCCAGTACTTCATCAGAAACTATAGAATGGGAGAGGATGGCTAAAAGGTTTTCGTGACTGACGGTATTAAAGACATTCGAAAAATCAACAAGAACCATAACTGTGACTTTGGTATCCTCCATGGCCGCCCTAATATCGCCAGTCACTTTTAGAAGAGCGGTGGTGGTACTATGACCAGGTCTAAAGCCGGATTGTAAAGGGAGATATCAAGTTGTTGCTAAGAAAAACAAAACAAATTGAGAAATTTGCTTATGGACGCAGGACTCTAGCACCTTAGAAAAAAAGGTGGAATACAAATAGGACGATAGTGGGTGGGGAGAGTAGGATTAGAGCATTTTGCAAGAGGACGAACGTACGCTTTGCGCCACAAAACGGAATAAGTGCACGTGTCTAAGGATTCACAATGTGGGAAATTGCAGGAAGTATGTGATCGAAGATGTGAATAATCATGCGCCGAGTGATGTTATCACATACAATAGCATTGTATTTGAGTGACAGGATTATCCTTTTGGTATCGTCACAAGACACTCGAGAAAAATGCATTGAATTTATATTAGGACGCGTCAAACCATGTATAGTATAGTATCCTGTATCGTCAGATCAGAAATCATCTAGACCGCTTGTAATTGGAAGGTTTGCACAATGCGACTTACCAATACCAAGAGTCCCAAGGAACTTCCAGATACAGCAAGAGTAGATAAAGCGATATTATCTAAAAAGTAACGGTGTTTAGCATTGCGTATCATCTGGTTACACCGATTTCTAACCGCTTTGTAGCGAGACCAATTTTCGTCTGTGCGTTGGTTTATGTCCATCTTAGTGAAAGAACGCACGTGCAAAGCCTTGGGTTTGGTTTTAGGCCATTTTATGGTATACTATAGAAAAATCAGACCGTGATGGGCAAATTCAGAAGCAGGGTGTTGTCCATAAGTGGAAACCAAAGAGGGATTGGAGGTTAGGATTAAGTCAAGCGAAGTTACATCACCCGTAATATTGGCACTGGGCTGGACAAAACGTACAACAGAGTGGATACCAAGGGACAAAACAAGAGAAAAAGTAAGACCAAGTAAGAGATGGAGAGACATTTTTAAACAGAAATGTGGATCTTGTTGGATGCAGTAGCGCGGGAACGAGATATTTGGAAAGATTTAGGAGAGGCCCACGCCGCAGAGGCTGCTATACAATAAAGATGTCAACACATCCTTGAAGAATAAAATCGAGAGCCCGTGACCAGTCTCAAGATTCCGGTTTCTTTCACTTTTAAAATTTTTAGCTGTTGTTTACTGCAGACCGCGCTGGCAGAGACTTATTCCATCATTAGCTGCAGCAGACCAGTGCTGGAGAGATGCGTAAAGGGTTATAACTGTAGACACCTTTATTGGAGTTATACTGAACAGCCTTGTAAAGTAGCTTTGCGGTTTCCACGACATGCATTTGCGAAGAGTTAAGATTGTGCGCAGGAAATACGCGAACTGATTCCCCCAGCCTCATTCCACCACTGAACAACGAGGCTTGCAGAGAATGTCCACCATTATACGGTTGACATCCCAAGCCTTTGTACAGTTCCTTGTTTCCGATGCTGCACCGCCTAGAAGTGAAGCAGCCCCCCTCTGTTTTAACCGATCAGCTTAATTTGGTTGTATTTGAAATGCTCGGCATCTTGAGGAATATAAAATATTTCAAGAGATGTGAAGTCCGCCAATCTAGATTCAAGACTGACTTGGGCTATGCTCCAATAGCCTCTAGAGTCTAGTATAAACAGTGTGGTCAGTCAATCAGTTTTAAAGTTTGGTTCGTGCCTTCTTACTTAAGTGCCTGTAGTCAGATAAGTTCGCCATCCACATATGAAATTTATTGGCAGCTACCGCTATTGTATTGTGTTGTAATATGTATGTATTTATACATTTTGTATGTATATTGTATTTATATATGTATTATGTATCTATGCATGTATGTTTATTCTTTATTTGTATGTTAGTTATTTTTAGTATTAGTTTATTGCTACACCTATCATACACATATCTCACCACACCTTGGGTTGACTGGTAGAGAATGTCTTTGGCATTAAGTCCGCCCCCTGTGAACTTTTAACTTTGTTAAGGTTAATGCAATGAAGAGTAAATAAATTAAAAAAATAAGGTCTTCGGTGAAGCTACTTCATATTTTACAGTGGTATTCTGCGATGGTGACCGTGGTGCTGGCCGGGCTATCCCATAACATCATGCTTACATTTAGTGTACACTCGTGGCGTGACTCAAGGACGGAGAGGAAGTCTGTCATGGTTAGGAGTTACTGCTCCTTGCGTCTTCGTCCGCAGATGTGATCGGCAGACGTGGCTAGTGGTATAGAATCAGGGGAACCGTCTCCTCGTTTGTTATTCCTAATTATAGAAAATAATATTACCTCATCCAAGCTAACCGCATGATTCGTTCGATGATATAAATGCCCCCGGGTAGGATGAACCACTTCCAGAAGTTGGGGGCGTGGAATATCACCAGAATCCAGAACGGGATGTACAGCAGATGGGTCCAGTAGAAAATCTAAAATTTTATTACACAATTTATTTGTTTATTTATTTATACTTTATTTGGACAAGTAACCTAAAAGTATACAAAAACGGTCTTTATACCAAAAGGCATTCTCTACCAGCCTACCTATATATGTAGTTGTTGCATGCTACCGGTAGTTCGTAGCTTCACTGTGTCTCCACCATATAAATGTTTTACAGGCGGTATAAAAATCCAGTATCTGAAATTTGCGTCTACGTCTACATTCCAATGGTCGTGGGACAAAATGCTGGATAAAACGTAGATAGCACTAGCTATCTCTGTCTAACATCATGGAGTAATAGATGCGAGAGTTGATTGCATTTCTTTTTGTCAACACATTCACATAAACACGTAAGAAAAGGAGCGAGACTTCTCAAATTTATTTATTTCTATTTATTTATTTATTTTAAACTTCACGCACAAAATAAATTACAGGCGGACTTAATGCTCAAAGCATTTTCTACCAGTCGACCTGAGGGTGGTATTGAGAAGCTAGGGTAGGTGCACATGTAATATAAAAATGGTAAAAATAACAGTTACTCTACAAAATATTATATATATTTTCTAATAATATATTAAATACATTACATTATAAGCACTTCGAAGATTATGAGTAATATGGTTAATAAAAATAGGAAACAAAATAGGAGAAAGAATACCGCTTTGCGAGAGTTCAAGCCAGCTTGATGCTAAGTCATTAACTCTTACTGAATGCTGGCACCCTCGAAGATACGAAGAAAACCAACCCAGTACTTCATCAGAAACTATAGAATGGGAGAGGATGGCTAAAAGGTTTTCGTGACTGACGGTATTAAAGACATTCGAAAAATCAACAAGAACCATAACTGTGACTTTGGTATCCTCCATGGCCGCCCTAATATCGCCAGTCACTTTTAGAAGAGCGGTGGTGGTACTATGACCAGGTCTAAAGCCGGATTGTAAGGGAGATATCAAGTTGTTGCTAAGAAAAACAAAACAAATTGAGAAATTTGCTTATGGACGCAGGACTCTAGCACCTTAGAAAAAAAGGTGGAATACAAATAGGACGATAGTGGGTGGGGAGAGTAGGATTAGAGCATTTTGCAAGAGGACGAACGTACGCTTTGCGCCACAAAACGGAATAAGTGCACGTGTCTAAGGATTCACAATGTGGGAAATTGCAGGAAGTATGTGATCGAAGATGTGAATAATCATGCGCCGAGTTATGTTATCATATACAATAGCATTGTATTTGAGTGACAGGATTATCCTTTTGGTATCATCACAAGACACTCGAGAAAAATGCATTGAATTTATATTAGGACGCGTCAAACCATGTATAGTATAGTATCCTGTATCGTCAAATCAGAAATCATCTAGACCGCTTGTAATTGGAAGGTTTGCACAATGCGACTTACCAATACCAAGAGTCCCAAGGAACTTCCAGATACAGCAAGAGTAGATAAAGCGATATTATCTAAAAAGTAACGGTGTTTAGCATTGCGTATCATCTGGTTACACCGATTTCTAACCGCTTTGTAGCGAGACCAATTTTCGTCTGTGCGTTGGTTTATGTCCATCTTAGTGAAAGAACGCACGTGCAAAGCCTTGGGTTTGGGTTTAGGACATTTTATGGTATAGGATAGAAAAATCAGATCGTGATCCAGAAGCAGGGTGTTGTCAATAAGTGGAAACCAAAGAGGGATTGGAGGTAAGGATTAAGTCAAACGAAGTTACATCACCCGTAATATTGGCACTGGGCTGGACAAAACGTACAACAGAGTGGATACCAAGGGACAAAACAAGAGAAAAAGTAAGACCAAGTAAGAGATGGAGAGACATTTTTAAACAGAAATGCGGATCTTGTTGGATGCGAGTAGCGCGGGAACGAGATATTTGGAAAGATTTAGGAGAGGCCCACGCCGCAGAGGCTGCTACTACAAATGCAGTCAGTTAAGGTTATAGTTTGTCTCTATTTATATTTCTATTTAAATAACTTATGTTAACACTTAACTTAAGGTTATTATTGTAGTAGAAAAATAATTATATATTCTAATAATTTATTTTCTATTTTATTTTTATTCTCATAAAAAAGCGCTGGTATACCTCAAAACTCCCTCCTCTCCTGACAGCGGGCCTGCTACACGTGGTGAGCACCAGTAAGATGGCGACCAGCGCCAGTCCCGTGGGGTTGGCCACACCCCCGACCAGGCCAAACAGCCCCGGCCGACTGGTGCCCACCCATTCCCACACAGTGTAGTTGTTCGCGTTGAGTACTGGATCGTTCACAACTATCACACCTGGGACCAGATATGGAATACTTTATTAACATACCGTTCATCTCGCCGATGAAAGTAAATTTATCACTCAATTATTTCATTACCGATAATTTGTTATTATTCATTAACTACACGTTTTTTTATTCACCAGACAAAACATATCAGAATTATGATGCTATTTTACGTCGGCATTCTATGATGGCGCGGTCCTACCAGAATGAAGCTGCAGAATGAATAAATAACAGCTAGAAACAAACTGCAGTGTAGTTCTACCTGATATTTTACATACATAGGTATTATGTGATTAATAGTGTGTGTATAAAGGTAGTTTCAGTTTTTGATGTTTATAAATATATTATTTATAAATACCATATAACGGTTACATTTGGTCTGTTCAACCCAAATTCAAATATTTGTACAGTATTTTCTTTTTACCGCTAAAGCAAGGTAGCAAAGTCCTAATTGCTACCTTGCTTCCAATAGCACCCAGCTTCACTAGAACCACCTGCAGTGAGACACTGGGTTTATAGCCCTTTTGGACCGGGAGTTAAGGAAAACAAAAGGATATTTGGACGACCCTAACTACTTAGGGAACTAACCTTCAGAGAGAAGGAGGTTATTTTTATTTTGATGCAGTATTTAGTTATATGTCACACAAATTTGCTTTCGCTTTTTGCATGATTATACCTTAATACAAAATTTCTGGTAACTTTGTCATAGTAACTAAGTTAAGTTAAGTTAAGTAACCAATAATTCCAACTCCATATTTACATTCTTGTTAACACCTATTCTACATAGTCCGTTATTTATCTTAAAAAATTGTTGTGTATATTGCTTAGCAAAAAATTAAAACATAGCCTATACATATACAATCCACTGCTGGGCATAGGGTCCTGTTTTATGTGGATTAGAATATGCTGGTAGTTCCCTATGCAGCATTAGTAGAAAATAAAGCTTCACACTCACTGAAGTTACACAGGTGCATGACGGTGTGCACCACGCTGTATATGATGATCAGGACGCCAGTCAGCTTGTGCAGGTAGATGTGGTGGTCCAGTGGCAGGACGGAGCCTAGCCCGCGCACGCGCAGCGCCGTGAGGCAGTGCCGCAACATCAGCACCAGGACCCAGGAGCAGTTGAAGTTCAGGCATTGACCTGCAGGTAACAAAAAAAAATATTAATGATGGGCACATGACATATATATATATAGGCTATGTACTCATTAAGGGCTGATTGGGTCTGTCTTCATTCAACGATGTGGCTAAACACATTGCACAGGAAATAGTTTCCACATCTATAACTGTTTCACTTGCAAGATTCCGCTCAACTTACCGTTATTGGTTTCAGAGAGTAATCTTCAAATATAACAACATCTACTAGGAAAGGATAGGGTTATGTGTGATTTCTGGCCGTTACAGCCCCTCGGTAGCCATCGTTAGTACATTTGGAGGAGCTATGGGATCTACTACGGAACACTCCGGTACCCTGTTGCCGTGAAACTAAGCATGTCCTCAGGACAACGTTTTCCCTAGCACCCTCGCACATGAGGCCTCTCTGTGTTGCCGTCCTCCCCGGGTTCGCCGTAGTGAATGATCACGAACCCACCTTGATTAACTGAGAACCCGAAGTCCCCTTTTACTCGACTTATAAGACAGGCAGGAGATGCCTTCGCCCTATTCTATAAGCCGTGACTCCGTTCCGTCCGCTCGTGCTCCTCGAAATGTTTGCCCCTTCTCCTAAAATTTTCGTTACTATAAGATATAGTCTTCTAGTCTTGCCTCTTAGTCTTCAGAGATATAACAAGGTTCATCACATTCATCCTTACTTATCAGGTATGGACGTTGGTGTATATACTTGTGTGCAGTGATCACGTATCATCAGACGACGAGTGAAGGGAGACCACTTACGTTCATATAAAAGTAAATAATCTTACCGCAGGCTCTAGCGAACATAACAAATCCATTCGCATTCTTGTACTCCACACATCTAGCAGCGAAAAGACCGAGGTTCACCAGGAAGAATAGCCCCAAGTAGGCGAGGTACACCTGGTTGTTCTTAAAGTACGGCCAGGAGAGCTGGTGCGGCCTCCAGCTGTATAGGTTTTGAAGGAACGACCTCGGTTGAGGATCTGGTGGTGGTGGAACCAGCCAACGGTCTATACTGTGGAGATTTTTATATCATACAAAACACAGTAGTGCTAATAAAACTGATGTATTCGTGCTAAATTCAGTTCTGGCTGAACTAAAATAAATTTTGCCAGCTTTCACAGAATGTTGAGGTCAAATTAGTTAGTGCAACCGTGTTTAATCTTGTGAGTGAAAGTACCTTAATTGCTGGTAACGAGGTATCAGCAATCTTATTGTGTATAAGTGTACATGTAATGTAGTACAAATTGTTTGTTATCTGGTCTACGTTGGCTGTATGTGTGTCCGTATCTTTGACACTACATGCGAACCGTCCTTCGATAATATAACACATGCATTACATCGGACTAGCAAGGAGACGACGACTGAGTGCCGCTGTTTTTGTGCGAAGGCTATGGCACTATAATATTTCCTGTGGATTTGATGTCATCTAATAATAATCAGATATCGCTGTGATCGATATCCACCAAGTTGGGCTGGGCAAGGATGAACGTGTGTACTCGCTTACCCTTATTCAAGGGTGACATATGAGCACACAATTAATTTGATAGTAAGTGATAACTATATAAACACCTATATTCATCATCGACAAAGAATCAAGTTGCGCATGCGTCGCCACTTCCGAGGACTGAGATCTGTTCATAAGCAGTAATTAGGTTTCCGTATCCTTATATTTATTATACGAAATACAGTAACAGAAAATCTGTCAGCGCGTGTGAGGGCGTGGTGTTCCCACTGTCAAGACAAACCCTTCATGCTGCAGACAGAAACTAGCTAACTCTATACTTTAAATCAAAATAAAATTAAAGATCTTAAGTACCTAATAGAGAGATTCTCCAGCAGTCCCCCATGCTTGCTGAGCTGATCTCTTAGCGCTTCGTAAGTGATGGCGCCACGCTGCTCCACATCCGCGTCCTCGAACATGGCGCCAGTCAGCTCCAGAAGCTGCTCGTCGCTGAACGACATCCCGTTCTCTTCCATGCATGCCCGCATCACGTGTTGAAGTTCACGATGCTGGATTAAGCCGTCACCTGCGAAATGAGTTTGGTTTTGTAGACGTTTTAACGTTTTAAGAGACGATGACATGACGAGACATTTTCATGCAAATGTAATAATAATACTACTCGTATGTTTGGTACTCGATCACAAGACGGGTTTGGTTGCTGTGTCAGGTACGAAGCACAACCACCAAACACACCCAAATCCGAATATCAACAAATATTGGTACTGCTTGTTTAGGGAACCCTGGAATCATAACTAAAATTTCATTTTATTCACCTAATAGTATGGACCACAATGAATAATTATAATGCAGAGCGGTGTCAGTACCAGTGGCTAAGATGTAATGGCTCGTCACCTGTGATAAGGGCATCTGGATCCTGACACTCACCAGACGACGACGACGCAGCAGCGTTATGCTGCAATCTTACACTGGTATTCTGTGAGGGCTCGGCCCTTCTCCCGTCGGACCGACCCATTCATGGTCTGCCGCTGTATAAACACATTCGTCCTCTACAAAGAATAATGGTATCCTGAACACTGAGATGGTTCACCTCACAGCGGTAGGATCAGTGATAAGAGCATCGTATTCACATTTCAGTTATCTGAACTCACCATCCAAGTCATAGACCCTGAACAAAAACTTAATTTTGTCATCAGGCGTCTGTCTTCCGAAGCGATGCACCGCCGCGATGAATTCGTGGTGGGAAATGGTACCGGAGTTGTCCTCGTCGAAGATTTGGAACACGCGCTCCGTGAAGAACGGCTGGAACAGACGATGAATGCTCTTCTCTTACTGGTTGAATTGTTATACATTAGTTGCGTGCGACGTAAAAAAATTAACAACATTTAACAACATTTTCAGCCTGTAAATATAACAGCCTATATATTCCCACTGTTGGGAATGGGCCTCCTCCATAGAGAGGGTATTGAAGCGTAATCTACCAAGCGGATCCACTGCGGATTGGCGGACTTCAAAAAGCTTTTATTTTTAATGTATTTCTTGTACATTTATTACTAAAAAATCAAATTATTACTAGAATTGCAATTAACAACTTCATTGAGGGCTCACCGAGGTTCTAACTCGGCTTGGTCGAGCCACTGAGCTACACGACATACAATTTATTATGATTAGTATTAGTATTAGTAAGATGTCTTCTTTATTTTACATTTTGATCTTTTCTATGACTATATTGGTAAATCATGTCTAAGGTACGAATGGGCGACCTGGCTAAGCGCTGTTTCGCATGATAAGTGGTGGGAATCTGCAGACACAATGATTGATAACGATATATTCACACAAGGAATGTCATCTATACTGTTACTGTTACTGCAACAATGTTATCTATACTGTTACTGTTACTGCAACAATGTTATCTATACTGTTACTGTTACTGCAACAATGTTATCTATACTGTTACTGTTACTGCAACAATGTTATCTATACTGTTACTGTTACTGAAACAATGTTATCTATACTGTTACTGTTACTGCAACAATGTCATCTATGCTGTTACTGTTACTGCAACAAAGTCATCTATACTGTTACTGCAACAATGTCATCTATACTGTTACTGTTACTGCAACAATGTTATCTATACTGTTACTGTTACTGCAACAATGTTGCCTATACTGTTACTGTTACTGCAACAATGTTATCTATACTGTTACTGTTACTGCAACAATGTTATCTATACTGTTACTGTTACTGCAACAATGTTATCTATACTGTTACTGTTACTGAAACAATGTTATCTATACTGTTACTGTTACTGCAACAATGTCATCTATACTGTTACTGCAACAATGTCATCTATACTGTTACTGCAACAATGTTATGGACTCTGAACCCAAACGATCTCTGTGGTTGGCAATTCACCACGGTGGCCTACTTTGAAGAAAACAGCCTACACCGTTCTTAAGGCCGGCAGCGGCTGCGACTGTCCTGGTGTTGCGGATGTCCAGGGCAGCGGTGATCAGTTACAACGAGTTGAGCTGCTTGCTGGTTTGCCACCTATTTTGTAAAAAAGACAAGGCTATAATTAGACTAAAATCAATGAGGTAAAAATACTTACGTTTTTTGACACCACAATCTTCTGGAACTGCTCCCTAGTGATCTCCTTCTGGTCTCCCACGGTCTCCCTGAACAGCTGCTCTAATCGATCCACGCTTGGCTTGTCGATGCCTACTCGGGGTCTGTTATGGTTAAAAAAATTAGCCATGGCTCTTTTATTCTGATCGGGGTAGACAGAGCTAGACAGTTCTAACTACTTTTCACCTGGTGCTTATTAAGGATCAATACTTCCATTTTCTTTCTTAATTTTTGTCAGATTAACGACACCAAGACACATTTGGTATCTTCTACAAGAATGAACGTCAAAGGTTTATTGCAAAAATATCATCACCAGTCGAGGATATGAGCATAAACTATAAGAAAATATATATAACCATAACTAGCATAAACTATTTGAAAAGAAAAACTCAATTTCCGAGTACCTGGTACTGGAGACGGTGGCGATGAACTCCATGAGGTCGTCAGCTGTGACGTAGCCGTCTTCATTGGTGTCGACAAGCCGGAAGAGTTTTTTGGTGACCTGGAAGTAGGGTTGAACTTGGTCTTTTGTGGGTTTTAAAATAGTAGAAGTTAAGTCACCTAATTGTGGTGATGAAGAGATTACAATAACGAAGTTTCTCAATCGTAGAGGCCTTTCGTTACAAACACAACGTTCATCTAGTGGTAAGTGCTACCCATAAGCGCCTCTATCCATCCAGAGCAAAGATTCAAGACGTCTCACACGACATACAGGATCTGGATCTGGATATACTGCTGTTTCGGTAAGATCGTTGTCGTTCCCCGATCGAGCCGACCCATTAATGCCGCAGTTAGAAACAAGCTGCAGCGTGGCTCTGCTACTGTTAATTTTTTTCTGGCTCACCACTTTATTTTGTAGTATCAGTGAGAACGTGTCCTGCGTTATCACACCTTCACCGCAGAGCACGTAGGCAACGCTCTCGACTTGCTCCACGAAGTCCAGCTGCTTATCTTCCCTGAGGACAAATTGTGATTATGAAGTCAGGGTGAAAAATGAAGTAGCAGTTGACCAGAAGAACTGTGACTGTTGGGGCCCGTAGTGAGCTACTAGAAGAACACTAAGATAGATCTTATTGTTAAAGACTAATTAAGGTCTTGTATAACGGAGCTACGATGTAAACATTTTTTTTAAAGAATATTAACTATGTTAATAACTCCGGTTGACCACAATCCAAATAAGCTTAAATTGCTTGTGCTGGGAGATGGTCCACGAAAATAGTCGAATGGTGTAATTCGAACCTACGACCTTAAGTTTCGCAGACCGAACCCTAAACCATTAGGCTATTGACGCTCTAGTAGTAACATGAATTGGTCGCGGCATTGTGGAATCCAATTACAGGACTCTTTGGGAACGTCTTATGTTATAAAAAAAGACAATACGGTGCTACGTTTACTTTTTTATGATATTGGATACAGAACAGGATCATAGTGAATAAATGAATTGCCAATAAATTGAAGGGTTGAATTAAAATGTTTTGTGATAGTCAGATGCAGTTATGAACTAGCTGTAGCACAAATAAGCCAGGACCATTCTTTTCCGAATACCAGTGTACAATAATATTTAAGCGCTGCTGGGTGACCTATGTGGAGTGTAAGAGACCGCGAATGTTTTGATTGGTGACCAGGCAATCCACTTGGATAGGGCGACAACACTGAGTATTACCGTACCAGAACAAAGGTCTTCTGGGAGGGGGGTCCCCATCTAAACAGAGTGTGTTTTAGTGTGTCTGTCTTGTTCTGAGGAAAAAAAAGGTATTCCATCTTAATGGTCATCCGGATCCGCTGGAATCACTCACCATCAGGTTTACTGTGTGCTCGTTTGTCACCCTTACTCCATGAAATAGAAAAGAATATCGCAACACTGCCTTAGAGATTGCAACTTGTAAAGGCTAAAATAACTATGAAGAGACTTACGGAAGTCTTTCCTTAAGGAACTCGATCCAGTCTTCCTGCACGAGGTGCTCGTTCCTCTCCACGTCGAACAGACGAAATATCCTCTCCAGCAGATCCTATGACAATAAAAAATAAGGATTAGTTAGCTGAAGTGGCAATGGACTAGCCATATAGAACATTATAGTGATAATGTGTATTTGCAGGAATAAATGTTGTACGCAGATGTTCTAGTTAACATAGTATCCGCCACATTCTACCGTAATGGCGTGGCAACATTTACTTTATGTATAAGCAACATTATCATTACTAAACAATGTCATCTAAAAAAAAAACTCGTATTTAAAATGTCAAATCAATAATATTTGTTTAAAAAATCAAATTCCGTATAGATTGAATATTAACAATTATTAATAGTGAATCATGAACCATGTCTAATTTATTTACAATGTCCAGTTCATTCAATAATTAATTTTCTCATTCAAAAGTTTATCTATAGAATAATAACATTTAGTGATTAAAGTTTAAATAAATATTGAATTAAGACATTTTTTTACCTTTAGACTTATTTATTATATATTTTGATTGACACACCAGATACATTGTTTCCGGCGACATTTAATTTAGCACGCCGGTACGTAACTTATCTTTGTATCTTCTTTCACTTGAACAGACATACACCACTGTTACGTTTAAACAAACATAGGTGCTTATGTACAAAGATATAAATTTCAAAAATGAAGGCAGACGGAGAATTTTGTTGTATTTGGATAAATGCATGTTATTAACGCTGCATGTTTCGAAACCGTATAATTCAGTCGGTGTAACAAAGATAAATCGATTGATTCTCATACGTAAATTATTTGTATGACATTCAATTACAAAATTTCTCAAATGCGACTCCAAAACGCACCGTGGAGTCCACTTCCTCCACAGCAGTGTTGTTATGATATAGCCAAATGTTATTAAGATACTGTATGAAGTCGGTTTTAATGTTTACTGAAGATTATTAATTTCCATCCATTGTATTATCTCGTTCAATGCGGCATTAGCTACTAGGTCTAGTTCATATTGCTGCACAGTGAATGGGTCAGCTCGACCGAGGTAGGATCACGCCCTTACAGAATACCAGCATAAAATAGCAGCATAATGTTGCTGTGTTTCGTCTGGTGAGTGTAGGGATACGAAGACCCTTATTACTGGTGACGAGGCAATCCATCTCAAGGGTGACAATGCATCTTTATTATGATCACTTGCCATCAGGTGAACTATGTGCTCGTTTGTTACTCTCAATATAATTGAAAAAACATTAATAATAAAGTATATGTATTATGTATATATATAATATATATATATATACATAATATATATATGAATTAAATACAATAACGGTTACGGTGACACAATATTCCATTTTAGATGAGCAGTCCATATCCAGAAGCCCTCACACTTCCAAAGGAATGAAATTTTATGCCTTAGTCGGTTCAGTAGTCTTCGGTTTCTAAGTCTATAAACATTTGATATAAAAAATCTTGTAAATTATAAATAAGTCCGTCCTAGCTGAATATTTTAATGCTTTCATAGAGGACAGTAACTGAAGTTTCACATTATTCTTACATATTTGGCAATTCAGAAAGATTTGGTAGGCAATGAACGTGCAACTTCTTTGATAGGGGTATTATATGTATTGAGTTGTCTCTGATATTGTACATAGGTTGTATTGTATGTAGGGTGTTTTGTGCATAATATGTTGCTAAGATGTATACAAACTACGGTTTGCAGATAAGGGGCTTCGGGGGTGTCTCCAATACCTGGAAATTCAACTCCTCTGGTGTTATGGATGCTCGTGGACGGCGATGGTCATTTACCATCAGGTGAGAAAACAGTGGGTTTGTTTTATATTTATAAAAAAAACGGAAAACAGACATATAATATTAGGACAGGTTAATTTTAAAACACATCGAAAACATTGAGTAGGTTCTTCTGGGTTTGTTGTCATTGGTAAATGGATTCTTTAAATCATTATTTATCAACTATTTTATGTCTCGATCCGCGAAAAAGCCAAAAAGATAAGTAAAAAGCCTTGCGACTGTAAAATATTATAATAATATTTTAATTAATGGTTTATTTGCACAATCCAAGCTAAAAGTTTAAATTTTCATGCTATTACACTTACACGCCAATATTTAATTTTATAAAACTACATTAAAATAAATTCCTTTAATAAGCGATCTTTTGTATACACGTTTTATTCATTGAATAGATTGCCCGCTTTTATTAACAAATTCGATCCGTAGGTTGGTATATGATGCCTTAGATAAAAGAATCTTGATGAAACAATCAGAATAATGAAGTTTAAACAAAGAAAAACTACAAATCATAACCAAAAAATTAACTAACCAGATATAAAAATTGTGAAACTAGTACAAGTTTTGTTTTTACGATAGCCGCATACGAGCATTCAGTTCGTCTGGTGGATGTGATTCCTGCAACTCATAATGTCATTGCGTTATCCCTGAAAACTAAAATGGAATACCACGTAACCGCTAAGTCACTGGTTACCATCAGATGTTAATCGGAACAAAACTTTTTATTGTATGGTGGTATTCCAAAAATATAGCCCTGTCCTCATCTTCCTTTCGCCACTGCCCCATAAACAAGAAAAAACTAATGGGAATGGATGAGTATGAAAAACTAACCTGTATTATAAAATTGTGAACACTCGACACATAACTAGACCTTCGGTTTATACGTATGCCATACGTAGCAAAATAATAGTTTGACAAAGGATAAAACGACTAAACTTGAGGGTAGTGTGAGATTTTGTTATTATATATTTGAAGTGTTAGTTTTTGTATTGTACTGAGGTGATGACAGAAGTTCAAAACAATACGTCTCACAGACAGCGGCCCTGGATAGATTTAATTAAGATAAAGGATGAATTTTATTACGTTATTTTTATTAAATTTTTTAACCCTGTCCCACCTGTATTCGAAGTTCCTCACTCAGCTCGGAACTGCACAAGATTGAGTGTTTTTTTTTTAATTTATTTATTTACTTCATTTAGAGTAATAAACTCGCACACAGTTCACCTGATGGCAAGTGATTCCTGTGACCCATGACATCTACATTCATCCTTGATAAGGAATCATAATGCAGATGCGTTGTCACCCTCGAGGACTGAGATAGAATGCCTCGTCACTAATAACAAAGGTCTCCGGATCCCTGCACTCACCGGACGAAAGACAGCAGCATTATGCTACTATTTCACGCTGGTGTTCTTTGAGGATGCTTAACCCGGTCGAGCTGACCCATTCATTCTGCAGCTAGAAACAAACTGCAGTGTAGCTGTACCACTGATGAACTGTAACTGTTCTGTACCGTGCTGTCCGCATATATCATGTACGGCTTAAACACGCTCTAAAATATGAAATTAAGTAATGTTCATGGGAATATATTTTTATTTACTTATAAAACTCATAATCACTTACATGCACCTATTTAGCAACTGTATACAAATAGAAGCAATACAAACACAAACACACCCTTACTCGTTCACTCGCCCATTTATGCAGAACCCTTCTATGCAGAACATTAATACTACAGTATCATATTAACACTATTTCATAAATCATTAAACTTCCATTAAATGCACAGAAAATATATTACACATTATATTGTTTCTTATATTTAAATTAAAATAAAAAAAAAATCGCAGCGAAGGTAAATTATGTCAGTATGATCACTGATAAGATATGTTTCAATTCAATCAGTTCGGGTGTTAATTGGGCGCGAATGTCACTTGCGCAACTGTCAACTGTCATCTGTCACCGTGACAGATGACGGTTGACGGGTGAACCCACGCATTCCGGGACAGGTATTTCGTTGTAAACACGTTGGGACATATACATCCTAAATTAAGTATTATATGCATCTGACATCTGGATAATAAATGTATGTGCTCGGCCAATTTCAAAACCATATTTTACATTACAAACGGTCTAAAGCTATTTATGAACAGTATTGTATTTAACTTGCAAGTTTGCTAATGGGTGAGTGAACGAGTTTGTACGTTTGTGCGTTTTGTGGTACGAGTGTGTGGGATTCCGTATGTTTTTATGTGCGTTTGTGTTTATTGGTATGTATGTATTGCTTCTGTTTATTGGTATGTATGTATTGCTTCTGTTTGTATACTATTGATAAATAAGTACACCTAAGTGATTATGAGTTTAATGAATAAATAAAAATATATTCCCATGAATATTTTTTAATTTCATATTTTAGAGCGTGATTAAAGGGTAGATGAAAGATGTCTAATCTGGAATAATATTTATTGTACATGCAGGCAGCGCGACACCAAACTGATTCTTGTGCAGTTCCGAGGAACGTCGAATACAGACGTGTAGACGTGTAGTCCGGTGACAAAAATTGTTTGGTTATTTTCTCATCAAACACATTGAAGGAAATAAAGAGAAAAAATATAAAATAAATAAAAGTCAAATACTGTTAAATGTTGCCGCCCGTTCGCCGGTGTATCCTGTTTCATTACAAGCGCATAAGCTTTACGGAATCAATATAAATAAATAAATTATCTTTTTTATTCCTAGCATGTCCACCTCTCTCTATCTATCTCTATCTTATCTGTCACTTTTTTGTATCTCTTACTCTCTCTCTTAATATTATTATTATTACTTTGTCAGGTCTATATTTAATAGTGTTTGTGGACGGAACACGGTATATCTTGTTCAGAGGTATTTTGCGGTTGTAGTATTGAATTATTTAAGATGTGAGATGAACTCAGAGCACGTGGTAGAGTTACGTTTCAGCTACAATCTGGTGGTAGCTTGGATGTTTTCGACTCAACTGGGTAAGGAATATTCATGTTCAGAGCAACGGCGTTAAATAACAGATTAAATACTTAGTTGAAGATCCGCGAAGTCTGATTTCTGGGAACAAGGCATCTTCTTTTTTAGTCTTCAGGGGTGAAAGTGCAGGCACATCTTAATGCTTTATCAAATATCGATGTGGCTGAGTAATGTGATTGTAGGAAATAGTGAAAAAATAATTGAGAATTATATTTTTTTATTAAAAATTTGGTGAACCAAAATCAATTGTTTTTGAATCTTTGTCAGTATCATCGTGGCAGCCTCCTGGTTGTAAAAAACGGTGGTAAAAAGACTGAGAGGTCACGCCGCGCAGTGTCACTATAGTGTTTTTACCGGCCCTCATACGTAAGTTGTTATCCGAACACATGAAAATGACTAAAATACTAAACGGTCTTCAGTACTAGATAACTTTGCAACTTAAAACATACTTATGTTTACAACTGTAGTGCAAGAGCCACGCTGCAGCTAATGTCTTACCATGACATGAATGGGTTGTCTTGACCGGAGAAGGACCAGGCCTTCGAAGAATACCAGGTGGGTGTCATCACTGGTAAATGGTAGCAGAAAGTAATTATCTTAACAATACACAATTCTCCACGGTATTGCCGTCTGCTTGTTATTTATGAAGGTTCAAGATGCTTTGTCATCCTGAGATCTGTGATGGAAGTTAGTTAGTCTGCAAGTTATTAGATCATTGTCAAAAATAACGTGACAACCACTCAGCACTGTTGGTGTTCCTCATTACTTGTAACCGGGAAATGGAATGATGTGAAAGTAATTAGGTAAATATTATAAAGACTTGAAACTTTTAACGATAGGTCCCGGAGAATGGTAGGTATCCGTTGAGTCCTAATGACCTGAATGTAATTACCTTCACATGCCAACCACCTTGAGGTCTCACGTTCGATCTACGCTGCACTCCACTTCGCAATTGATGTAACACACGACATTTACATTATTAATAATTCTAAAGTAACTTGTTTAACTACTACACTTAATAAGTTAAAGTTATTAAGGTATCAAATGTCAGCCAGCGCACAGTCAAGTTGGAGCCGGATATTTTATACTTAGCTAAATAATTTAAATTAGTATTTTATTGGATTTACACTAAAAAGACATTTAAAGGGTGGCCGTCGTCGTGGGTCTTACTATTAAGGCATATGTACATGATTACGAACGGCGTTAACTTTGGGCTGTTCATCGAGTCCAGGTAAATCACTGAAGAAGTAACCTGTGAGGTCTAGCAGAAGAATGACAGTCGATACAAAGACAAATCGGATGGTGTGTGGACATTTGTCACATTTGGACTGATGCTGCATAAATATTATCAAGCATTTACAGGAAGGTGCAACAAGCTATTTGATGATCTAGACATTTAAGGTTGAGGAGAATGGGTAAATCAATCTGCTAAACTTTAAGCACATAATATAAAAGAACCCACCACAGTGTATCATATAAACCAGGATCGACAGCAGCACAAATTTAAAAGCACAGCAAAAAATTAAAGTAAACTGTGGTTCCCTTTTAGAGAGACATGTACAGAACTGCAAATATCTTGGGACCCACAGAATTAAAACATTAAAAAGAATAAAAGGAAGAAGTAGGAAGAAAAAGTAGTTTTTACGAATTGTAGAGCCACACTGTAAGTTGTTTCTAGCTGCAGAATGAATGGGTCAGCTCGACTGGGGTAGGACCACGCCCTCACAGTTTACCAGCGTGAAACAGCAGCATAATGATGCTATCGTTATATATTTATATTCGTCTGGTGATTGCAGGGATCCGACCTTTATTACTGGTGACGAGGCTTCCATCTCAGTCCTTAAAGTGACAACGCATCTGCATTCTGATTCCTTGTCAAGGATGAAAGTAGATGTCATGGACCGCAGGAGTCACTATCAGGTGAAATGTGTGCACGTTTGTCACTCTCAATGTAAAAAAAAGGTAACAGCGATCTTCCTACTTATCTCCAGTTCGAAACGGGAGACAAACAAATTAAAAAGACTGTTAAGCCATCACGTTGGGAATTTACCCAGGAATGTCTGGCTGACCAGCATAACGAGAAGTGTTTACGGATACCTGTGATGATAATGTAATATTTATTATGAAACGTCCTGGACGCACGGTAAGTGTCCCTTGTCTCCACGAGATCTGGATACATTATCCAGTACATAGTGCACGGTGATCTTGCAGGTATTTCACATAATATTACTCTCCTGTTGCCAGAGCTCGTGCTCCCATAGAATATGATTTGTTTATTCATATGCAATCTCAGAATCAGTAAAATCACATACAGGAGTAAGGTAGTAAGGTGATTCCTGAGCTTTTGGGATGTGTAAGCAAGAATTACCTAATTTAATTCCTCCATTAACTATCTAGATTCAAGGCAAGATGGTAGCGTCAATTCTTGTGTTCCTGATATTTAGAAGAACCGTTCACTTTCTGGATTTTGATGCGTTAAGCAAAGGACTGATCTAATCTGCCCGCAGCCGCGCGACACAAACACGAAACGCCTCAAAAGACCAGTATGCGGAATTAGCAATGAGTCACATAGCAGAGCTTCTTTTTACATACGACGATCTGCACATAGCAGAGCTTCTTTTTAATTTTCTAAGCAAGTGCTTGACCGCGATCCCACCTGATGTTAAGTGAAGATGCAGTCCTGGATGGTAAGGCGCACTAGCTCAGTAAATGCCTATTCACTCTACTCTTGAAAACACCCACATTGTAATCCAAGGGAAAGACAGACGCGGGCAAACTATTCCAGTCCTTTGCTAAACGAATAATGAAAGACGAAGTAAAGCGCTTCGTTCCGGTTTGAGGGATGTTCACAAGAAAAGGTTGAAATCCAGCAGTGCGTCGTGAAGTCCGATAGTGGATGAGTAAGGTTCACCCCAGGTGAAACCTAGTTGTAAATGGATTCCCTCGACTTGGGGAGGATCACGTTTAAACAGAATACCAGCCTAAAATAGAAGCTGCCCTAAACTTTCTGTTTCGTCTGGTGATTGAAAGCGGCCAGTAGTATGTATTCCATCTTAGTCTTTTGGCGTGAGAAAATGTCTGCATCACGATACCTTCATCAAGCCAGTACGTGGGTTTATTGAAAAACATGAATCACTTACCAATTGTTGAACTGTGTTTTACAGATTCGAATCTTCGAAGTTAAATTTCACCTAACATAACCGTAACATGAGGCCATCGGAGCTTGTAAAGTCAATAAAATAATAGGTTTAATCCGTGTTACAGAGTCACGCACACGACCACCTCAACCGCCCCAATTGCTCGACCTTCAGCAACTGGATCAATGTCCCTTGTCACTGTATCTAGTACTTAATGTGACATTCGTGACTAACAGATCGGCTTATGTGCCTAAGGGGGACTACAGACGACTTCGCAATAATATAAACAAACAGACGTAACCACGCTGTAGGTAGTTTTAGATACAGCATATACAGGGAGGTGATAGGGGCGACAATTTGTTGTTATAATGTTTTTTAGCTTTTTTCAAAATAAGTTAAAAATGCAACATCAAAAATTTATTGAATTAAATGAAATAAATATCAATTTAAATCTCATTTTTTCTTCTGATTTATAAATACAATAAAACAATGGTTATATATCCATAATAAATTAACAACTATCTGTCCAAATTTAAAAATTTGAGACGAAAAACGATATTAGTAAAATATTTATTTCAGATTTTTTCTACTTATATATAGTATATAAAAATTGATATTGCATTTTTGACTTATTTTGAAAAAAAGCTACCAAACATGATAACTCAAAGATGGTTCACTTTTGCATAATGCATTTGGGGGTTAAAATTATCAATTTATTTTAAAATTATACAAATATCACCTCCTAACGGGAATACGTCGAATTATCAATAACCCTGTATATCAGAGAATGCCAGTGTGACATTGTGTTTCGTGTGGTGAGACTGGCAACGGTGACGGTGACGGTCGACACTTACCCTCACGCGGACTGTGTGCTTGTAAACACCATTCGTATACAAAACGTAAAAAAAATATTTTATCCTAAAAAGCATAGGCTTCAACTGGGCGTGAGCCTCACCGTGTATTAGGTATCACCATCATCACGGCCTGTCTGCAGTCCACTGCTGGACGTAAACCTCCTCACATAGACTGCCACTAAGCAGGATCCTGATCCATCGACTTCCCGCGGACTTGCGCAGGTGTTTCGTCTGGTGAGTGCATGGATCTGGAGATCTTTATTACTGGTGACGAGGCATTCCATCTCAGTCCTCAAGGGTGAGAACACATCTGCATTATGATTCCTTGTCAAGGATGAATGTAAACGTCATGGGCCGCAAGAATCACTTGCCATCAGGCGAACTGTGTGTGAGTTTGTTATACTCTCAATGTAATTCAAAAATAAAATTAAGATGGAATGCCTCACTACCACTAAATATATCTCCTGTTTACTCACAAGATGAAACACAATCCAAACAACTTCACCATGGTCTAGTCTCACTTCACAAACGCACCGTGTGTCACCAGCTTAAGGCTGACATCGGAGGCAGACAGATTGCGGCATTAGCGCTAGATGTGATGCCGGGAGGCTGCGTGATTTACTATTGTTCGCGTTAGATCCGCCATAGCATGGCGCCAGATAAACATCTGGAGGGCTTTGTGATCCGACGTACCAAGGATATTGCACTTGTCCAATGACTAGGCAATAAATATATATTTGCATTAAGATTTCCAATAAAGTACCCGAGTCCGTTAAACACTGTGTCACTGTATAAATTTATCGATTCGATAAAAACTTGGTTACTGAAAAAAAAAATTACACATTTAACAAGTTCCTAAGCTATAAATAACTTTTCTCATATAATACTTCCCTCACAAAAACATGCAACACACTGCGAACGCATATAATATATATATATATATATATATTTTAATTATGTTCTTAGACATGCAGGACACGATGTTTTCCTTCATCGTCGAACACATGATAAATCAACACATAAAATTGCAATTAAATCTGATTGATCCCGGCACCGGTCCTCGTCCTCCGTGACATTAAAAGCGAGGGTTTAGGCACCGAGCTACCAACGCTCTTACATATGAAATACTCAGTCATGTTTTCTTTATAAACAAATCATTTTAATAAAAAAAAAAAAAAAACTTACTATATCTTGTACTACAACTTGAGATAAATAAAGAAATATATCTTAATAAAATGTGAATACTAGCAATAGTAGTTTTTTTTTGTATTAACGGTGACATTTGAGCACAAAGTCCACCAGTCCTTGACGCCGGAGTGCTATCGGTTACAAGGTCAATTGTATATTCTTCACTACCACAAAAGTGGGTTATTACGTTTCAGCTGTGGAGTGGCTATACGATGTATAAATTTAATTCGCACACTCTTACATATTCTAACAAATAGAATGCGAAGCTACACTACCTTCATCAACCTAGTCTGTCTCTTGTCTACCGCGAATATACCAGTGGTAGACCCACGAAGGAGCTTGTGTCTAGATGCAGCTTGCTTGACGCGGCCTACCCACGGTAATTACTAGTTTTCGATTTCAGTAAACTGTAATGTATATTACGTGCCTAAATAGCGCGTGCCGTATGCATAGTTGGTTTATATTTCGGAATATAATTATATAAAGACTCAACTTCTGGAATGTGTGATACGTATGCTGTTGGTGTGACTCTTCAAATAAATAAATAAGTAGGGCGAGTCGTACTCATCTATAGTTGGTTTATATATCGGAATATAATTATATAAAGACTCAACTTCTGGAATGTGTGATACGTATGCTGTTGGTGTGTCTCTTCAAATAAACAAATAAGTAGGGCGAGTCGTACTCATCTATAGTTGGTTTATATATCGGAATATAATTATATAAAGACTCAACTTCTGGAATGTGTGATACGTATGCTGTTGGTGTGTCTCTTCAAATAAACAAATAAGTAGGGCGAGTCGTACTCATCTATAGTTGGTTTATATATCGGAATATAGTTATATAAAGACTCAACTTCTGGAATGTGTGATACGTATGCTGTTGGTGTGTCTCTTCAAATAAACAAATAAGTAGGGCGAGTCGTACTCATCTATAGCTGCTTTATATATCGGAATATAATTATATAAAGACTCAACTTCTGGAATGTGTGATACGTATGCTGTTGGTGTGTCTCTTCAAATAAATAAATAAGTAGGGCGAGTCGTACTCATCTATAGTTGGTTTATATATCGGAATATAGTTATATAAAGACTCAACTTCTGGAATGTGTGATACGTATGCTGTTGGTGTGTCTCTTCAAATAAACAAATAAGTAGGGCGAGTCGTACTCATCTATAGTTGGTTTATATATCGGAATATAATTATATAAAGACTCAACTTCTGGAATGTGTGATACGTATGCTGTTGGTGTGACTCTTCAAATAAATAAATAAGTAGGGCGAGTCGTACTCATCTATAGTTGGTTTATATATCGGAATATAATTATATAAAGACTCAACTTCTGGAATGTGTGATACGTATGCTGTTGGTGTGTCTCTTCAAATAAACAAATAAGTAGGGCGAGTCGTACTCATCTATAGTTGGTTTATATATCGGAATATAATTATATAAAGACTCAACTTCTGGAATGTGTGATACGTATGCTGTTGGTGTGTCTCTTCAAATAAATAAATAAGTAGGGCGAGTCGTACTCATCTATAGTTGGTTTATATATCGGAATATAATTATATAAAGACTCAACTTCTGGAATGTGTGATACGTATGCTGTTGGTGTGTCTCTTCAAATAAACAAATGAGTAGGGCGAGTCGTACTAATCTATAGTTGGTTTATATATCGGAATTTAATTATATAACGATTCAACTTCTGGAATGTGAAGGCTTCCCCATCATTGTCTTCAGTTCTTCACGGTACACATCTGCAGAAATGCTCATACCGTTTGGTAAAAAACTGTGAATCACACCAGCA
Organism: Teinopalpus imperialis; assembly: GCA_029286865.1. Taxonomy (NCBI): domain Eukaryota; kingdom Metazoa; phylum Arthropoda; class Insecta; order Lepidoptera; family Papilionidae; genus Teinopalpus; species Teinopalpus imperialis. Next base: position 266,906 of record JAGSMU010000061.1, read on the forward strand.
ACTCAACTTTCTAGAGGTCATTTTTTTTTGGCATTGCTTTGGTGCTGAACCAGGATCTAACCGTCTTGCTGAGCGCTTTCGATTGTCGAATTGAATCCACTTTTCGTCGCACGTTACAATTCGGTTCAAAATTCTTTCATTTCTGTGCCTGTTCGTGTGCAGCGCGAGGCAGGTCTCAACGCGTACGTTGCGGTGCCGATCGTTAAGTTCGTGGGGCATCCATCTATCGAGCTTTTTTACCTTGCCAATTTGTCGTAAATGGACCAATATTGTTTTGATTTTAACATCAAAAGCTGCTGCTAGCTCGTTTGTAGATTGAGTATTATCAGCTTCCACAATCGCCTTTAATTCATAATTTTTGACCAAAGTGTCCGCACGACCAAGAGGTTTCTTTTTCAAATCAAAATATCCAGATCCGGGAAAACCAATAACGGGTTGTGCGTTCGTTTGTAAAGTTCTCTCCGTAAACGTTGTTGATGTTACGTGCCGTTTGTGCCGCGTTGATGCCACGACGGAACTCATATTCCACAATTACACGAATTTTTAAAGTATCCATTATGATGAAAATGTTCAAACGTAATGAAAATACAAAGCTAATCAATAAACAAAAGACTGACTTTGTAAAAATAATGTCATGTTTTTAAAACAAAATTAATTTGAATTTAGAATTCACAGACAATCAAAACTTTTTTTCGGTTTGAGGTGGCCAATACTGAAGAACGGCAATTTCATAGGTAAACACCTAATATATGTAATCGCTAGGCCAGGGCTGACTGGTGGAGGATTTTCATACAATAGTCGCTTTATTTGTGCCACAGCCTATCAACAGTCCACTACTGGACATAGCCCTCCCCATAAATTGCTACAAACCACTATCCTGGACCACCTGCATCCATCGACTTCTCGCTCCATCTAGCGGCGGTCGTTGCGACGGCTTATACGTGGTTGCCATTCGAGAACCTTTCTTCCCCATCGGTTATCGGTTCTACGAGCTGTAGCCACTGCCACTTAAGCTGTCGGTCACCCTCGTGCCTCTGCGGACGTCTACCTTGCATATTCTATGACGCGAAGGAACACGGAGCGTAATTCTACCCAAAGCTCGCCGAGTGACTGAGTTATGTCATAAGTTGTTATTAACCGAATGTTTACACACAGATGTATTTCTTTTTTATTATTTGGTTTTCTTTTGTCACTATTCATAATGCAATATATTTATTGTTGATCTATGATATATATCTTTCTATTGTATTGAGAGTGACAAATTAGCATACAGTCCACCTGATGATAAGTGAGGACTAAGATAGAATACTTAGTCACTAATAAGGGTTTCTGGATTTATGAAAAGTTATATATTTGTTTATTTCTAACGGGCTTGAACTTCTAACTAAAATATCATTCAACGACTTTAATAAGGACTGCGATGGATTGATGGGATCGGTTTTATAATTCACACCGTAAATAGCTTTCTTTTAGTCTTTTATGATTTTAAGTCCCTGAATCTCAGCACTCACCATGTGAAACACAGTAGTGGTATGCCGCATTTTGCGCATATTCTTTTATATTCTGCAAAGGATGAACCTTCCGAAAGTCGAAAGAACCTTGTTACTGATGACGAGGCATTACTTAGGCCTCACGGTCGACACTGCTGGTTTTCGTTACGATTACTTATCGAACTGCGCGCTCGCTTGTCTATAAAATATATATTATATCTAAGTAGATCAACAGTAAATAGATTGCAAAAGGTCACACAATTTCGCCTTCGTCTGAAGGCGTGGACGGTAACCTCATGAATAATTCACGAGCTACCATTACCAGATGAAGTACCTTGCGTGTCAATGTAACGGAACAGAGCCGGCCAATAAATCAATCGGTAGGCGGAACTTCTATGTATGACAACACAATGCAATATTATCAATAACAATATTGATTCTTAGCGGGAATAGGCGTGAGCGTATGTCGATATCGATGTTTAATATATTATTAGTTTGTGTCGATATTTATTTGTATATTTATTTATGTATTTAAAGTCTATTTTTTTTTTATTTCATTACTTATAGCTGTATTATCCCAAAAGAAATTTAAAAAGGAGGTTAAACCTTCATAATACCTGTCGTGCATCCTTCAGAGTTCTTAATATCATCTATACCATTTTACACTATTCATGTGCCCTGGATTATTTGAAATTAAAATTTCAATATCATTTTTTCTTGGAACCATAATACACTCTCTGCTCAATCCAAAAGTGGGCAAGAACTCCTTTGGCATTAAATCCGCCTTTTCGTGGATTTTTGTTTTACTTGTGCAAATATAAATAAATATGTAATTCATAACTAACTGTGATGTTATGTTTATAGGTAATCCGCTAACGCCGTGTCCACTGTTACACCCGGACAAGGATCCGAGACTTATAATTGGTGACAAGGCATTCCATCTCTCTCCCCGAGGGTCAACACTTGCCAGGGTTTATTTTATTATATTTATTATAGTGGAGGCACTCAGTAAGCAAAAGGCGTCTTATTACGTAGCCTCATGTGACGATTTTACAGTGCTAGAGCTAAATTACAGTTAGTGTCTATCTGGAGCTCGCGTGGGTCGCCTCCACGGGAGAATTATTACGCTCATACAGAATACCAGTGTAGAATATCAGCATAACGTCGTGTTTTTCGTCTGGTGAGGTATCCGGAGACTATTATTACTGGTGATGAGGCATTCCATCTTAGTCTGAGGGGTTACAAGACAGCAGTATCAGGATTCCTTATCGAGGATGAATGGTGTCATGCGCTGCAGTCAACCCTTACCGTCCGGTTAACTGTGTGTGAGTTTGTAACCTTAAATATATGGATATTTAAGGTTACAAAATATAAAATGAAATATTTAAAAAAACCTATGCGAATGAAACATTACAACAAAAAAGAAAAAAATAAATGATTCTATTCTTATTACAATGCAAATTCACACGGTGTTGGAGTGTAGGTTATGTGTGTTTGCTTGGTTGCGTGTATGCGGGTGGTAGTGTAATTTTGTTTCAGTTTTTGATGAAGCAATCTGAAGTCTAGTTTTGACGAATTTATCACCTTCCGGATGTTACGAGAAACATGGGCTAATGATGATCATGTCCTCCTGGTCCATTGAGAGCACGGTGATATGGTCTGCTTATTGTCAGACGAAATCAACTGGGCAGAATATTTTATAGTGCCGCATACACAGAGACACTCAACGTGCCCTTCTTTATTCATATTTAATAAGATGAAAGGAAAGTCCAGATGCAGTCTCAGGGATACGGGACAAACATACAACAAACGCAGACCCAAACACCAACAATTTGTGATGCACAAATATGCCGTCATGTCTAATAGATTATATCACCACATAAACAAGCTGATGTTGGAGTAACTGATATCAGGAGGACATCCTAATCGTATCATCATAACGGCATAATTAGTGAAAAAAAAATTGCATTTAAATATTTTCATTAGTTGTCTTTAAATTAAATTAAATATAAAAAAAAATATAACGATGAAATAAGTCTAAATAATGGTATAATGATGTAAAATACTTAAAGACATAATAATATTCTGTTTATGGTTATAAAGATGTTATTACCCCTCTATGAAAGGCCTCACTGGCGACTTCTCTGGAGTTGCGAATGTTCGTGGGTGGCGGTGGTTTCTTTTTTACGCATTTACCATCCGGTGAGAAGCGTTTGCCACCATATTGCCACTTTATAAAAAAAAACATTAAATAAATTAAGCATATATATCGACAAATTCACGTCACACTTGACAACCCTAGCATCTCGATAATCGCTTATTGCATTTGATATAGATCTCAAGTCTTGATCCAATTACGCAGCATCAGCCAGCACCTCAAGGCGCGTCGTTAAGGCGATTCGTACGGTAATGATGTGGCCGAGGATTGATAGCGGTTAATTGCGCAAGTGAGATTGGGACCACCTAACGCTAGCGGCCGGTCACGTGCTAAATGAACGGTACGTTGTGTCGTAACATCAAGCGTGATGAAGGTCAGCTGCTTTAGATTTATGATGTCCTGGTAATTGAGAATAGTTCGGCCATACTGGTCAGCGACTGTTTCAACAGCCCAGTGGCAAACTGACACACTACCGCACCACCACTATGTCAGCTGAGGTAATGTAAGCTTCATGTAAGATTCGAAATGAAATCCTTTAGGACGTTGTTTCTCAACCTTTTTTATGTCGCGACGCCAAAAATGTAAATAACGACCTAAACGCCAAAAATGTAAATAACGACCCCTTCATATAACTTTATAATTAACAGGTTATAACAGGTAATTTTATTAAAATTAATTCCTTTGTATACTTTTGTATGGGTCTTATTTATTGAAGAGATTGCGACTCCCATGTTGAGGAACGATGCTTTAGAGGTTAAATTAATGAGAAGAATGATGTCTGGTATTTTTTTTTATGTGTCGATGCTTTTCTACAAGACGTCGACGCTAGAGCACACTAGCTATCTTCTCTAGAGGACACGCACATTATGCTCGGCCGGAAAGACGCTGCAGGCAAATTATTCCAATCCTTCGCTGTTCGCATTACAAATGACAAAGGATATCGCTTCGTCCTAATGAGAGGAGTATCCATAATAAAGCTTGTGAAGAAAAAAATGGTATCCAAGAATAATGCTATTTAACTACCGTAAATACATTTCTGAAGATAGAATATGCCTAGTTTTACCCAGAAAATCGTAAGAAACGTATTAATTGTATGTCGGTGTGGCGGACAAATAGGTAAATAAATATCAATATATTTACACGGTCTGTCTGTCAGTTCAGTGAACAACTGTTCTAAATAACCCGCGTTCAGCCTCCGAACTAGACAGCTGTCAGTCAAAGGCTATCGAGGTCCGACACCGAGTGACGGTGCGTTGGGCAGGCTCCGTCCGAGTGACCAATCGATTTATTACGCGCACACAATTGGCCGACCTGGTCTGCCCTGAGGTCGACTTGCCTTGACGATTGCGTAAGACAATGTTGCACTTGTTTTAATTAAGGGGGGGTGGGGGAGGGGGAAGGGATAAATTTGTTTTCACTTGTTAGTTGTGATCACTAGTGTCTTATTTTAATCTGTCAGAAGCAATTGTCCGAGCCGATGTTCGGCCTTCTCGGGTACCCTCGAGTCGGTCGCATTTGCGTGCAGGTCCCGGGAACCCTTGTGCTGGTTCCCATAAATAAAGGTCTTGCAAACGAACCAAACACTCGGCCACCTTTCAAACCTAAAACCAGGGAAGCTAAAAATCCTCGGGCTAACAGTTGCTATCAGCCATAAAAAATATATTCCGTAACAAACTAAGGTGAAGTTTAGTTACTGGCGATGATATCAACGGTGTAGCTGGTATTGATCTGGGGCATGAATCGAATAGGAAAGAGCCATGCTCTTACAGCTAGCATGGAAAATGTACGCTGATTTTAGGGATCCGGGAATGTAACTATATAACCGCAGAAGAACTATGTAAACTGATGTGGCAATGGCTAACTCGTAGAAGTGATAACCAACGGGGAAGTCAAGGTTCTCGAGTAGTGATGACCCCTCTCTAAATGGAGAATGGACCACCTCTGCAAGTCCATGGATGCAGGGGCTTTTTTAATTGATTGTACTCTGTGGCAGGTTGTGGAGGCTTCTGTGAGTTCGTGGTCCGTCCCTGGTCGAGTCCATTCATGTCTTAACTAGAAGTTGATTGCAGTGTGTCTCTAGCTTTTAAATGAAAGCTAACAATAACACAAACAAGTCTTCTCATTCGCTAGCTCATTGTGTTGGAACTGGTTCGGCACTAGAGCAAGTCCGCCCCCGTGCTGACGACACGTGCTCCTGACACAATTAATGGTAATGACTCTAATTGTCTAATGAATGGTAGGTTTTGGGTTTGATTCCTAGTTGAGGAACAATACCATAGTGTTACGGTATATTGGTTTCCAGGTTTGGATTCTTTATATGTTCATAACACTACACCTACTTGTAACTTCTTGGTGACATTAAATTTGCAACGTAAAGCTGCTGTGTTTTGTCAGGTGAGTGCAGGCATCCGGAGACGCTCATCACCACTAACGAGGATTTCAATCGCAGCCCTGAGTGTATCCAGACAATGTATCTATATTATATTTTATTATCCTTATTGAGGATGAATGCGGGCGTCCAGGGCTGCACGAGTCACTCACCAACGGGTTACTCAATTCTGTCTTGTCAAAGCTTTTAAAAAAAACAAGTACACGTGCATTTATATCCCAATGTTCATACTCAAATAATTCTTGACCATCGTTGGTTTGTAAAATGAATATCAACTATATCAAACTTATTACACATCATATTTATTTGAACAAATGGATAATAGAGTGTAAGTTGATTCAGTTTATACTGACTCTCGTAAAGCTTTCGACAAAGTAGATCATTAAAACCTCCTGCGAAATTGCTCTTGACATTATTAATGGTAGTCATCTTCGATGGTTTGAGTCATGTGTTACCAATAGGACACCAAAAGTTGTGCTTAATGGCTGTTAAGAAACTGATAAATTTCTGGCTTCTTGTGGCATACCGCAAGGGTCTATTTTGGAACGCTTACTTTTTTTATATTATTCATTAATAATATAAATCAGTGTTTTAAAGACACTAAATTTTGTGCAACCTTAAAATAATAAATATTTCGGAGTTCATAGTGTACAAACTATCGATTTGCAGGAAGACCTTACAGTAGACTTTCTAGACACTGTGTTTCCAAAAAACTACAGTTAAGCGTTTCTAAATGTAACACTATAACTTTTACTAAAAAAACGAATGTCGTCTATTCTTCAGGCGGATTTCAGTTAAACAACCTGTCTGTGATCCGCGGTCTGGGCGTCCTTTTCCATTCTCAACTTCATCTTAACACTCATATTGATCTGATGGTCAATAAAGCTTTTAAAATGTACAGATTCGTAATGAGTACCAGTTTTTTTTTAAAAAGGCATATATTTATTTATTCAACAGCCACATTTAGAATATGCTTCCCAAATGTGGGATCCCATTTACGATAAATACTTTGAAAAAGTTGAACAAGTGCAACATAAATTCCTATACACGATGTCTTATAGATGTCATAGTTCACGTGAGTCCTACACTCGATCGCTCGTTAGCTATGGTCTTCTGTCTCTTGCTTCCAGACGTAAACTCCTGGGCGCTCTAACTCTCCATGGCGTATGAAACCATAGGTTTGACTGCACTTATCTTGTTGGTGGAATGAAATACCGAGTAGCTAGGGTGTCTTAGCGCGAGGCGCGCCCACACCGCCTGTTTGCTTCTGGTCTCTGCCATAAGTATAAGCGAAGGTAATTCTTATTGCCCTCACGGATGTAATTTAATGCGTTATCATCTCTGAGGACTTGCAAGGTATGCCTCATTACCAGTAACTGGGTGGGTCCCTACTCTCACCACACGAAACACGGTAGCGTCATGCTGGTATTTTACGGTTCTAGTGTGTATCAACAGATGACGAGGTTTTCCATCTCAGAGACGACAATGCACGTGCAACTTGAATCTTTTTAGAGTATATATAGATGTCAGGGGTCGAACTCATAACCTATCATCTGACGAATTGTGTGTTTATTTGCCACCGTTAAATCTTTTTCTTCTTTATTTTATTTTATTTATATAAGTATACACAGCAGCTAACTCTATCACACAATTACATTGGAAAATAGAAAACAAGTTTACACAGAACCAATAAATTAGCCAAAAGGTGCAGAACAGCATTATCAGAAACAATTTATTAAAATTAAGTTTACTAAGTTAGGTAACTACTTAAATTATGAAGTGGCAAACAAGATTACGTTCTTATACATTCCAGTATTTATTTAAACTAAACTAGACTAAGTACATAGAGGATTTTATTTTAAAGCTACTTTTTGATAGGTGAAACATACCTACATCACTGAAGTTTCTTGTTAATATGGAATTTTTGCCATAATTAGTACGGTGATATGGAACATAAGATAATCGTGTATTTCTAGTGCGTCTCTTAGGAGTAGAAAATGTTATACTGCCTAGCAGTGTAGGCTGCTCTATATTGTGCAAGATATCATAAAGCAGACTCATACCCAATAGAAGCCTTCTATTATACAATGTTAGTAATATGAAGTGCTTGCAATCCTCAGGAGGATATAAGATATAAGAAGTACGCTCTCCATGACATTTAAAATTGAGAATTTTCACAAATTTCTTTTGAACAAGTTCAATATTATCGATGTGTACCTTATACTGCGGAGACCATACAGAACTACAATAGTCAAGAGTACTGCGGACGTAGGCGTAGTACACGATTTAAGGGCAAAGGAGTCATTGAAAGGCTTGCCGGCGCGCGAAACAAAACCGAGGTTACGATATGCCTTCTTGCGAATATGTTCTACATGCTTTTGCATAAGCATTTTTGAATCAAATATAATACCAAGATCACGAACTTCATCAGTCTGTTCTATAGCCACGTTGCCAAATGTATAAGTATACAAAATAAGGTTTTTCTTTTTCGTAAAGCTTAAACAATGACATTTTTTAACATTGATGGAAATCTTGTTTTTTCTATAATGGTCGTATAATAAGTCCAAGTCCATTTGTAATGAGTCGCAATCACATATATTTTTTATTGACTTGTAGATTTTTTCGTCTTCAGCATATAATAAATGTTCTGTAAATAATGTTGAAGCCTTTAAGCATTTCGAAGACTTCCTAATCTTCAAAATGTACTGCGCTCAAAATATTGTTAAAAGTACAATTTTCTACGTTGCTATCTTTAGAACCAGAACTTTGTGAGGATATAAAAACACTATGAAAGAAAGAATTAAATGCAGCGCAAATACTTACTGCTAGAGCTTGTTATTATTTAATTTAATTGTGGCGAGCCTTCGTTGTCCGCATTATTCAAGAATAACGGTTTTGTACTATGTGCCTTGTTTTGTGAGCTTTGAGGTCTTCCTCGACCGTCATCAGCCAGGTGGTGGGGGTCTTCAACATCCCCATAATGTTATATAAATAACATTAATATAAGTACCAGGATTATCTTTCACATTAAACGCGATAAGGAATCCTTCATTAAAGACGCATTTCCTTGTGAGTGTGAGCAGGCCTCGTAAATCGCCAAGCGGTATGATGGAGCTGTTCGTTTAGTTTTATTTATTTATTCCATGTCGTCAGAGCGAGCTTTGTAAAAGACCGCGACATGCATTATTGATAAGAGAAATATAAAGTGATTTGTGTTACGTTTCTTAACGGGATGTAAGTTGCAGCTATAAACTAGCACCAACAGGTCAGCTGATAAAGGACCACGGTGTCCGGGTATTGGAGCATCGTCAGCCACACGGCTCTATTGAAGAAATAATACATATAGGAATACAAAGAAGAAATAATTCTTATTTTTTTTAATTCCTTACAAACATTAGACACAAGTTTCCTGGCGATGTTTTCCTTCCCCGCCGAGCACACAGCGACAAGTACTCTGTCGAGATCGTCTAGTAGAGCTTTCCGTTATCTTCAACACTACACCATACAACAGTTTTCTCCCCCACCTTACGCCGTTCCCACTTATGGGCTAAATGTGGGCATCTCGCGGCGATTATGTCCACTCTATAATGCCTCGTTAGAGCATAAATGGAACTACGTTTTCTATACATAGTAGCGACGTGTCCCGCCGCAATAAACAGCTCGCAGACGGCACTAATACTAAATCATTAGTACTGACTTATGTAGACGCTTAAGTTGCGTTCACACTGCAAGGAAAATATATTTGTTGTTTGTATTTCTGTTGACGGGCATCTTAGGAGTAACAACGCATCACCTGTTTAGGCCTTGGATTTCAATTCCAAGATTCCCTGTCTCCTGGGGGGAAGTCAGGGTTATGTGAGATCAAAATGGGTCAGCTTGAGTGGAGAACGATCACGTTCTTAAACGGCTTTTAGAACTTTCTATTTTAAAAGGGAAGGAGGGAAGCGTCTTGCTTTTTTAAAGATAGAAGCAAATTAAGAACGAGATACTCGCAATGAAATAAGCTGTATTGCGTGTTTGTTTATCTTTACCAACTCTTATAACAGTGGAATAGCCGCTGTGACGGCCTGAGTATAGTGGTTACAGTAGCTAGCTGTAGAGCTTCGCGATTCTTGGGTTCGATTCCAAGGCGATCAACAGTATTTGTGTATTATAATTGGTTTACGGTCTGCGTGTATTCTGTGTGTGTCCCGTGTCCCCGACACTGCATCTGGACTTTCCTCGGATCTTATTGCGTATGCATTACATCGGACTAGCAAGGGACGTGACGAGCGAGTGCCTCTGTGTTGCTGGCACGCTTCTGGCCCCGGTAATGACTGATGACTAAAGGATCTGTGTTTCGTATGGTGAGTGTAAAGATCTGGGGAAATTCTGAAACTTTTTTAATGGATGTAGATGTGAATAGATTGGATTAACCACAATCCCTAATATTAAAAAAAATATTTATAAATTTATATTCCTATCGTCCACCCGAACGCACCTTTAGATTTGCTTGAACCGCCGCAGCCGCAGCCTAATGACGGGCACATGGCTCTATACGTCTTGTTATTTATAGTTGATAAGCTCAGTGTATACTAAAACCTAATTAGTGAGACATTTTCAAGACATACAGGATGTACTGAATTAGTACCTAGACATTTTAACGAACTATTTCTTTCCAGAGCAATTTATTACTATAGTGAGACGTAGAATGCGCATTCTAGCGTTCTCAGGTTCCAATTGTACCGACGCACAGACAACATACACATATAATTTTTTAATAATATTACGGGTGATATATGGGCACACAGTTCACCTGATGATAAGTGACTTCTGCAGCCCATGGCATCATCAGGGTGCACGGCACCTGAGGAATGAGATTGAATGCCTCGTTGCCAATGTTTATGTTATTTCATATTGGTATCCTGTAAGCGCGTGCTTCGCACCGAGTCGATCCAACCAATTAGTGCTATAGTTAGAAACACGCTGCAATTTGGCTCTACAAATGTTAAAGTGACACACAGATATTCTATGAGGACGTGGCCCTTGCCTGTCGATCCTAGCTAGCTTATGCGTGGCTTTAGCACTGTATAAGTATATGGGTACACATTTTTGAAGACACAAAAATATACATGTTCGAGCTACAAGCTAGCTTCGGCGTGGCTCTAGCGCTATATAAGTATGCGGACACAAGACAAAAAAATAATCAGAGAAAAATAACAATAACGTAAAGTAAAGTGGAAACACAAAAGTTTGCCGAGACTTCATTTAATTCCATTGACGGCTAAGATTTGTCACCGCTGAGGACCAAAATGGTAGTCTGTGAGCACGTGGCGGTTCCACGGTCAAGCCGACCCATTCATGCTGCAAGCAGAAACTAACCGTCTCTACTACAGAGAGAACTGTTCCTTAGTAATCCCGTTCGGACCAAGTATACACCTTGGGATCATAACTTCGATATATTCAGTGTCGATTGTGTCGAACTTTAACTAACTTTAGCTAAATTAATTCATAACTAATAATTGTCCATCTTATATATTCCAAACCTTTGTAAAATATAACAAATTATCAGCAAGAAATGTGTATCGAAAATTATATTCGATTAATATCAATAAATTTCTTTTGGCAAATGTGCTTTGAAGATGTTGCATATCCTCACCAACAGAACATCGAATAGGCCGTGCTTAGCATTTGGTGTCAAGAGGCATACGGCAAGTACGTACGTTTCCTTTTTGTGGACGCCATGATATCAAATATTTCCACAGCGGTGGAGCCACTCAGTAGTCTGTTACTAGCTGCACACTGTTCAGGTCACAGAATAACAGTTGGTAAACATCAGATCCGGACTCCCTTATCCCGTGACGAGGCATGCCTGCTAAGTCGTCAATGGTGCCACGCGCGGCAGGTATCGCTCGCATCAGCCGTGCTGTGTGCCAACTGAATCATTATTTATAAATTCAAATTAAAACTTCTCGACTCCGACGTTTACGAGGTGCTAACATTTTTCAAAGTGTTCGTATTAATTAGTGGTCGAGTGCGCAACCGGCGGACTGATCGATAGCTTTGATTGCGCGCTTTGTACGGAAGCTTGCGGTGGGAGTGGCCCGAGACACTGATCTACGAGCTCCGTGTGCTCGTTAGGCGTCCGGTAGTTGCGGCGAGCGGACCTACGTGCATCGATCATAGCTGGCTGTATTCAGTCACACCTGGGTTCAGCCCTTCAGTATCAAGATTGCAAGGTAGGGTTAAGGTATACACTTCGTGCCGTATACGGCGACTGGAACTGGACTGGCTGTGATGATTATCAACAGGCTGCCACCTGCTGATTACCAGTTGAGATATACAATGAACGTATTAGTCTAATTCATGGTTATGGTGACAAACAAGCACACAGTTCAGCTGATGGTTCTTTTAGTTATAGAGCCGTGCTGTAGTTAACTTCTAGCTACGACATAAATGGATCGACTCGATCGCGGACGGACCACGCCGACGCAGAGTACTGGGCTATAACTGCAGCATGGCGCTGATGTGCTTCACCTGAGACACTTACAATCAAATGCCTCGTCACCAGTAACAGTTGTCTCCGGATTTATCAAAATCATGTCGCTATTTGGTATTCCGTGGCGTGTGTTTCTTCCCGTCGTGTCGTCGTACCGACCCATTAAAGCTGCTAGTGATAAACTGCATCGTGGCTCCACCACTGTGATCAACTAGTACAGTTACTAAACACCCCACAAACCCGTCAACAGACAAGTTTTCAATTATATATTTTAATCTAGCAACACTGATCCAGTCCGACGTAAGCACGAGTTACGGTCCTATCACTGAACGGATATCCAATTAGCCTCCAAAGATCAAATCGATATACGTCAAAATATTAAAAGGAAAAAAAGAAACGAAGTTTGTAACGACTGCCATACACGTAACGTTTCTTTTGCACGAATTTTACTTTTACAGTGGTGGAGCTAGGTACGCTGCAGTTTGTTTCTATTTGCTGAATCAATGGGTCAGCTCGACCGGGGTAGGACCACGCCCTCACAGAATTTTACGCTGGTTAAAATAACAGCATAATGCTACTGTGTTCCGTCTGGTGAGTGTAGGGATCCGGAGACCTTTATTATTGGCGAAGAGGCATTCCATCTCAGTCCTCAAGGGTGACAACGCGTCTGCATTATGATTCCAAGTCAAGGATGAATGTAGATGTTATGGGACCGCAGGAATTACTTACCATAAGGTGAACTGTGTGCTCGTTTGTTACTTAATGCAATAAAAAATCAGATCAATCATCGATGTTTTCCTCCTGGTGGACTTCGACCACAGCGATAGCTTCTGGTTGATATAACAATTGAAATCCTCAGGATATATAACTGTGGTGTAGGCATTCGCGTTCACTCTGGGCTGAGGTCGCCGACGTCGTCTGTCCCAATGGACATTGTTAAGTACTAAAGTACCACGTGTTTGAAGATGAAGGAAAACCTCGCGAGGAAAACGGCTCATCTAAGAAATAAGTTAAAAAATATACATGTGAAAGTCCGCCAAACCGCAGCAGTCAACCACATGTCGACTCCGCTCTAACTGTCGCGCTAGACAGGAGGATTTGTTTATACCATATAGGCTGTCACTTAATATCGTCACCCTCCTTAGTTCGATGTAATGCAGGTGTCTGCACATAAGACGCACGCATATTCGAAATAATGATTACTGTCTCACAAATATGTGTCTCCGCTTGGAATCCAAATTAGAATTCATTCCGACCGATACCTACGTCATCCACCCTAAGCTTTGATTTGTACGTACATTTATGAAAAAATTAAACTCATTGCCTATTACGGGCGTTATATATATTTCATTACATTGAGAGTAACTAACGAGCACATAGTTCAACAGACGGCAAGTGATTCCTGCGGCCGTGACATCATCCTTGACGAGGAATCATAACACAGATGCAGCATTATGCTGCTATTCTGTGAGGGCGGTCCTATCCTCCCCCGGTCCAGCTGACTCATTCATTCTGCACCCAGAAACTAATTACAGTGTATCTCTCCCACTGCTAATATATATATATATATATATATATATATATATTACAGCATGTAAGTCGTTACATGTGTGGTCGCCATTAACTGCGCGGTAGTGTTTTCTCCGATACCCTTCTAATGCGGTTGAAAGTTGATCGATAAATATCGAGAGATAGAATCGAAATCTGTAATCGAGAAGCCATTCGAGCCGATGATCCTTACACTTCATTTAAAGTACAGTCTTTTAGTAACGATATAAGTGTTCAGTATAATATATTCACCGTCTTATCGTAAGAATTCTTTTCATGTTAACGCGACTCATATCAGAGTACCTCGTCCTTTTCATCTTCTCAAGTACCACGTATTCGTATCCCAAAGCACACCATTGGTTTCTTTAATCTTCTTATATATATACGCTGCAGATTCGAAAATTGCGGGTCGAGAAACGCACTGATAAGTTATTTTGACGTTTTATTACGCCATAAAATTGTTTCTGCTTCATGACAGTCAGGTTCAGTTGTCCAGAGCCCCAGCTACTGGGAGAAGACATTCCATCTTAGTCCTCAGAGGTGACTATCAGTCATATTTATTTTTTGTTGAGATATGTAGGTGTATATCGACCGCGGTGATCACCACCAACAGTGAACTGTGCCGTTTGGGACCCATTAAAAACAATACAATTCATATATTTGAACGTATTCATCGTTGAGCGCGACTGTACAGGGCGTTGCCGAATTGCGACCGCAAAATGGGTCATGTGGAAAAAAACGTCGAGCGAAATATCTGAATTTTAAATTGTTGAAGTGCTCTGCGTTGGCGGAATTTTGCTCAAGTGACAATTTATTCGTTCAGTACGTAAATGTTTCAATTTGATTATACATTATTTGTTATTTTGCGCTGTCACGCGTCCAATGTATTTAGTATTTTATATTTCTGTGTGACAAGCGAATCCGATGTTTATACGAATGCTGCTCATTGAATAAAACTATTAGCTGAGCAAATAAGTTCATTCCGTTTTTTTATTTTATGTTATGTTATATACCGCATGCCATTAAATGTTATTGATAAAGTTTAAAAGGGTTTGAAAGGCATTTTTTTTGTTCGATTTCATTTATATGGATTTCAATCTCTTTTGCATCTCTTTCAAATGCTAAGCGCGGGGTTCCGTTTAATACTGATGCAGAAATGAGATCTTGGTTGGATGAATTTTACTAGTGATATCTACCAACGAGGTTAAACGGTGAAAGAAAGTTGTATATTACAAGAGAGAATACATTAAAGATTTAAAAAATTATAATATCTATTGAAAAAACTTTTGAAAAATTTAAAAACGTATAGAACTTAGTTGCCAACCCATTAATTTTATGGATTTTATCGCGATCACTTTATACTTTTCGTGTGACGGAACAGTTCAGTTTGAAGTTTAAGTACCTTAGTCAGGAGACTAGATAGCGTTAGAGGTTTCTTACGCATTAAGAACTTGCAAACCTCTCCAGTGGTTTAACTTAAATAAATAATAAAATATGTTTATTCATTTCTTTCTTATATTCATAGCCAACAACTTGAAGCTGGAACAAATTAAATAAAGTAGTTCCATTTCAATTTTGTTTATAACGTAAAAATACCTGAACGATGTGAACATTTTCTGAATATCTAACTACTGACAAACGCTTACTTATAGAGTTGGTGAGGTGTACCATCATGTTTTTTTTAAATATTTATTGAAGCATATAGCAGAGGACTCGATTGAAAATAGTGTTATATATAGGAGTTATTAATAGACAGATAATGTGAAGAGAATAATGAAGCAATGAAACACACACTCCGTGAGTGCAACGGCCCTGCTAGCAAACACAGCTGGAGACCAGCGCATTATAGGCATCTACAAAAAGGTGGCATGGCCTCATTGGCTTTGATCAAAAGGTAAAGTGAGGAACAAAAGGTCTGTTAGCGGTATGGAGCGCACAGTCCCGGCTCTCACAATAAAGGTGACCGACGAGAGAACATATTAATGTTTTTACGTGGTAGAATCACGAGGTAGTTATGAAGTAGCTGTAGCCCTAATATACTTCTCGACTGGAGGACCACGCTCACCGTAGTTCCAGTGTACTAATGGAACTTACACTAGTGTATTTTATTTATTTATTTATTTAAGCTTCATATACATTTATGTATAAAGACGGACTTAATGCCTTAGGCATTCTCTACCAGTCAACCTTAGGGTGATGCAGAGATGAAATGAGGTTTTTTTTCCTTTTTATTATCACGTTTAGAGTAACAAACGAGCACACAGTTCACCTGATGGCAAAAGATTCCTGCGGCCCACGACATCTACATCACATCCTTGACAAGAAATCATAATGCAGATGCGTTGTCACCCTTGATGACTGAGATGGAATGCCTCGTCACCAGTAATAAAGGTCTCTGAATCCAAACACTCCCCAAACGAAACACAGCAGCAATACGCTGCTATTTTACGGTGGTATTCTGTGAGGACTTGGTCCTACCTCGATCGAGCTGACCCATTCATTACGCAGGTAGAAACAAACTACAGTGTAGCTCTACCATAACCTACGAACCCAGAACCAATCATTGACCTAAGTAAAGTCACTATCAGCCCTTAGTCCCAAGCTTTTAGAATAATCCTGGGCGATCAGGCTGTGTGTTCTCATCATCCAGGATAGCGAATCTTGTGAAGACGGTACTACGGAGTGGTCTCGGGTTGCTGGGTCCGGGAGGCATTGGGACTTGCGTAGGGCCTAGTGCAGAGCGGCAACGGGAAGTTCCGTAGGGGATCCTGGAACTCCTCCCAATGTTCTGAGGTTGGCCACTGTGTTGGTTTCAGTGGGTACAAATCTTCCCCCAAGGAAGGCAGGGTATCTTCTGACGATTTCCCCCCGACGCCAAAAAAAAGGTGACGTCACTAGTGATCTTGTAAAGCGTATCTACATCTCCTCGCCTTACATAATACCAGTATATATACCCTATATATAACAGTACATACCCCAAGTATATATACTAGTATAATTTAACAGTTGTACAACTCGGCTGATAGATTGAACACCGACATCCGGTCGCGCAGCTCGGTACGCAAGTTGAGCATTATGTAAATATACGTTGCGTTAAATTAATTGCTTATTTAATTAAACAGGGGCTTAGTGTAATCTCACGGGCGTCTCGTTACTTACTGCTTGCGCAACGGTCACCGTCCGCAGTGAAGGTGTCGTGTTGTATTGTTGTGTTGATTCCATCTCGGTCCTCAAGGGTGTCAACGCATGTGCATTATGATTCCTTGTCAAGGATGTTGGAATATTGATGTCGTGGGCCGCAGGAATCACTTGCCATCAGGTGAACTGTGTGTGAGTTTGTTACCGACATCCCATGACGCCGCCCATGGATATCCGCAACACCAGAGGAGTCGCAGATACGTTGCCGGCCTAGATGTCATCATTTTTTATTTCATACCACTCCTTTAGAGTCTAGGACCCTTAACTCAGTCAGGTTAGGGACCAGGATAAAACCAGCATTTAAACCTAATGGAGACCATTAGGTTTAAATGCTGGAATGTTAGAAACCGGTTAAAACCACGGAACAAACGTAACAAGTAGACGAATATAATCTCAGTATTTCAACCTCTCGTGGGCAGCGAGATGAACATCATCGATCAAGTGGCGAGTGCAGTGACGTCACTATCTACAGCATCCGACTCCGTGATGGATGGCCAGCGACGCGGGCGTGCGGACGTTTTTGTGCGAGCGAGAGAGAGTTAATAACTCAATACTAAGACATGCTCGACAGCTTCTGAATTTTCAATCAATATGTTTGAAGATGTCCTCTTGGTTAAGACCACGGCGATGCCTTCTGGTTGCTGCCGGGTGACATCAAATGTATATATATTTTACTTATTTATTTATTTAATTTGGGTCATCTACATTGCATACATGAAAACAATCTTAATCCATAAATACATAAAGTCAAATCTGATGCATTCACCCAATAAACATAAACACATCAATTGTTATAATTATCGTGTTACAAAAATTAATTAATGGAGAAAACTAAACGATTACTGAATCAAAATAAAAACAAAAAACAGAACTAAATTATCAATATGAAATAAATTAAATAATATCGTCATAAAGTAAAATAACTCATAATAAAATAATAACGTAACATTTATAATTAAGTTAAATGAAGTCACAATCAAATTCAAATTAAGTGGGAATTAAATTAAATGTCAACCTTATACAATGTAGAGATTAAACAGTTGAATAGGGATTGAGATCTAAACGACAGACAAGCACACGATGCAATAAAATTAAAATATTTCTTTTAGTGCTGTAAGCGTTCGCACAAACACGGAGGCGCTCACTCGTCGTTCCCTGCCCTAGTGCGATGTTATGCGCGTGGAATAAGATCGCAGTAAAGCTCAGATGCACTGTCAGGGACACGGGACACACACACAACAACGGGTCTGTGCACGGATCACCTGTCCATGCACAGACCCAAAAATTAACAATTTGTGATGCAGAAAATATTGTTCTTCGACTGGGAATGGAACTCCCCTACACCACGCGGCCGCAAATAAATATATGTATAATGAAGGTGTTGCCGACATTAAGTATTTCTCTTTCTATTTAAAACCAAAAGCTTAAAATACAATAACAAATTTTCTCGGATTTTATCATTGTTAACTTATACCGCCATCTTGAGAGCTTTCCATCTCTCTTGGTCACGAGGAGGGCGGAGGTGTTCGACGTCCCGATGTCATAGTTAACCAGAACTACAGTCAGCTTTACATTATTTATTTTTGGTTCGTTCGGTTGTCTGGTTTGGGATTCAATTTTATTAGTCAAAGAATCCAAAGCCGATGTCAGCACCACAGTATTTCCGCTAGTAACGCTTAACGCTTACTAAGTTACCCTCGTACATTCTCTGTGAGGCGTTATGTGTGACGCACACAAAAAGCTGTGCGCTATGTGTACGAGCAAAGAAGTCGGCTTGACTACGCGGCCATGTACAAATTGTGTGTTCATAGAGGCGAGCGGATGTCGCGCGAAGCTTTGACGGCTAGGGTTGTCAACCATTCCTTTTGAAAAGCTCTAACATATATATAAAAATAGGTATATATATATATAGAAAGTTAGAAATGCTATTTACATTACTAACATGCCTATATTATAATTACTATAATTGCGGGTCGAATAGCGGGATCGCATCCCGGCACTGTGCTACGTATTTGATGAAATATGCATGCGCAGGGCCGCTCCTCTGCGCCGAGCACGGTTTCATTAGCGTGCAATAAAGTCGGAGGAATACAAGTTACCTCGACTGGATTGTTCTCTCGCCTGCTGCACGAGGCCTTCCTTACGTTAATAATGAAGTTGGTACAACCCTAGAACTCACTCAGTCAGCCTCTCTGTAATCATTTTGTAAGACCATCACGCATCGCCATATAATGCGAAGAGTGATATACGTACAGTGTAATGCACATGACAGTCTTGAATATTTTTTTTTATAATACTAGTGATGACAAACTGGCACACTATTCATCTGATGGTAAGAGATGAGTGACGTCTATCCTCAAAAAATCCGTAAATCTGTTAGGGCACGGTCTTCCTGCGATTAAGCCGACCCCTTTGTTATGGTGTAACATAACAGTGGTACAGCTACGCTGAAGAATGAATGAGTAGGACCACGCTCTCACAGAATACCGGCGTGAAATAGCAGTATAACGCTGCTGTGTTTCGTCTGGTGAGTGAAGGGATCCGGAGACCTTTAGTGGTGACGAGGCATTCCATCTCAGTCCTCAAGTGTGACATCGCATCTGCATTATGATTCCTTGTCAAGGATGAATGTAGATGTCATGGACCGCAGGAATCACTTAGCATCAGGTGAACCGTGTGCTCGTTTGTAACTCTCAATGCAATGAAAAAAAAACACGAAACACAGCGCCGTTATGTGCTATTACACGCTGGTGGTCCGTGAAGGTAGGATCCATCCCCGGTCGAGCTGGCCTACTAATGATGCAGCAGGTACTCGCCGCAAAGTGCCTCTAGCTCTGGCTATAACCGCCACAAGTTTCGTAAAATTATTGAAATAAATTGTAGTTCTTCTTCTTTTGTCTCCTAGACCTTCTTCAACTTGTGATCTCCATGTAGCACGATTTTGTTGAGGTGAACTTCTTTGAGCACTTTTTCGACAAAATAACACACAGGTGGTGGGTAGAAACGTCTTTTTTTATTAAACTATAGGTAAGAAACTCACACTCAGTTCCCCTGATGGCAAGTGATTCCTGCGGCCCATGACAACTACATTCATCCTTGACAAGGAATCATAATGTGGATGCATTGTCACCCTTGAGGACTGAGATGGAATGAAAAAAAAAGGTTAATAATAATGTATTATGTAACATTAATAAATATTTTCAGAACAATATATATAAAGTTAAAAAAGTCTCTATTAATAACTACTCTGTGCACTCTAGTAATGGTGTGAGACAAAAAGAAAGATTTACGATTATCTTAAACATCTGAAGATTACAAATAACTTTCCCCTCTATCCCTATACCGGTAAGGTGGAGATAGCTGTGACAGCACTGGATATAAAGCCCGCCATACCGGTTCTCATTAGACGTATACCTGCGAACGTTTGTCTGTCTGTCAGTATGAATTAAAGCTAAGCCGTTGATTTGGGCGGAAGTTGTCGCGTTCATTAAATCGACACGAGACATTTGTAAAAGGTAATAATATAACTAAGGCGGGTAAGCTATTAGCGGTATCGAATTCAACTATATCTTGTATCGTTGATACAGCGAAACTCATTCCTATGATCTTGTTAAGACACAGCATCCTGTATCTAAAATTCCTTTTTTTGTATTTAGGATCACAAACAGAAAATATAAATAAATCCAACGTATGTAAGTACATAAGTGGTACCTGGCGGCCCACGAGGCGTACATTCATTGCTAGATACGTGATAGAGCCGCACTGTAGCGATAACCTAGCTGTGGCGCGAGTACAGCAGCTTCAGTCGGCCAAGATCATTAATTAGCAAGAAGAACAGAACACGGAGGGGCTATGCTTAACTTCCTCAAACCTTCTCTTTTGGTATTCTGTATTATATTTACTCTTTATTGCGTTAACCTTAACAAAGTTCAAAGTCCACAAAGGGCGGACTTAATGCATTAACCTTACCTAAGTTCAAAGTCCACAAAGGGCGGACTTAATGCATTAACCTTACCTAAGTTCAAAGTCCACAAAGGGCGGACTTAATGCATTAACCTTACCTAAGTTCAAAGTCCACAAAGGGCGGACTTAATGCATTAACCTTACCTAAGTTCAAAGTCCACAAAGGGCGGACTCAATGCCAACGGCAGTCTCTACCAGGCAACCCAAACTGTGGTGAGATATGTGTATGAATGATAGGTGAGTAGAGTATATATATAGATAGAGTAGACCTTTCTTTCACAGTAGAGCTTTAGTTTGTTTCTAGTTGCATGTATGGGTCGTCTGAATCAGGGAAGGAGTACACCCTCACAGGATCAGCGTCAAATAGCGGCATAACACTGCTGTGTTTCGTGTTATGAGTTCGGATAGAGTTCCCAAGCAAGTCCCCAATAGTGACAAAGGCAAAGACTGCGTCCCGTGGCACTCGCATGATCGAGGATAAATAATAAATGAAGTGTGTGCTAGATTGTCACCCTCATATGTAAAAAAAAAACTTTAAATATCATTCTTTGTAACATCTACTATGTTACAATGTTTGTGGAAAATGTGTCACTCTTAATATTATAAAATAAAAATCTTAGAGGAACAAAATATCTACCCTACATTCTTGCATCCATATAACCGTAACTAAAACAGACATAGAAATCCAGTCGCGCGCCGGTCTAGCATATCTAGACCTTATCTCTTAATTAGCGTTTGTATTTGGCCGCGTCTAGACTCGGCTAGAAGTCTGAAAGCCTAAACACTAGACTCAAGCCGTTATTCGTTTCTGTCGTCTTATTCATGCACTCTATGTAGGTTTTAAGAATGTTGAGATTTATTATGAAAATAAACTGAATTTATCATTAACTAATGAATTGGATGATGCTCTATTATACTAATTTTCATTCAGCATAAGGGATAGTTTTGTACAGCGGTGGAGCCCCGCTATAGCTGATTTCTAGCTCGGTCATGAATGGGTCGACTCGACCGGGGAACCACGCCCGCACAGATAACGCCGTGGAATCAACTGTCGCCAGCGGTGTTTCGGATCCGATGCTACTTAGGGAGCTTCAAGAGTAGAGCCTACACTTCTCTCTGGTATTGAAGATGTTGATAGGTGACGACGATCACTTGCCATGAGGCTCGATTACAACTTATTCTTTAAAAAAAAAGAAAGTGTTACCGAAACTTGTTTTATTTAATAATTGTTTACACTTCACTTCACTTCACTTTCTGACTTGTTTGTTTTAAGTGTTAAAGCGGATTTTTCATAATATTAGACTGGCAATCAAACGCACTGTTCACCTGAAGTGAAGGCTGCGGTGCACATCTAGATCTCTAGATCCTCAACGTAGATTAGAAGCACATGCGTTGTCACATCCGAGGGCTGAGATGAAACCCCTCCTTATCTTTAAGGGTCCCGATCCCTGAACATAAACGCAAGTGATACATGAGGATATGTTCCTTTCCCCGACCATCCTCATCCATCGATGCTAGAAATTGGTTGCAACGTGGTTTTACTACTCAAAAAAATAGAATACTTTTTTAAAACGTGGCACAGCTACACTGTAGTTTGTTTCTAGCTGCAGAATGAATAGGTCAGCTCCATCGGGGTAGGACTACGCCCTCACAGAACACCAGCGTTATATAGCAGCATAATGCCACTTTGTTTCGTTTGGTGAGTGAAATGATCCGGAGGCTCTTATTACTGGTGACGAGGTATTCCATCTCAGTCCTCAAGGGTGACAACGCATCTGCATTATGTTTCCTTGTCAAGGATGAATGCAGATGTCCCGGGCCGCAGGAATCACTTGCCATCAGGTGAACGGTGTGCGCGTTCTCTGAATGTAAAAAAAATAATAATGTAGAATCGAAGACTATCCATCACTAACTGGTTGTTTCTGGATTAAAACTGAAGATATCTGCCATGGTGGAAACTACCCAGGGGGACGCCAACGTTATTATCAACAGCGGCATGACTGGTTTTATGTAGCTATTATATACCGTTGTGTATATAATCATATACTTGCATGTTCCTCGCGAGGGAGTGAGGGCGTAAGTATATACAGCCTTCCACGCAGATTGCACACAAAGCAGGACCCAGAGTCACCTGCATCCATCGACTTCCTGCAAATGTAGCTCCAACTAGTGGTGAGTCTTCCTACACTGCGGCTGTAATATGGGGACACAATTATATGCAACGAGATATTCCATCTCAGTATTCAGGGGCGACAGTTCATCTTGAATCTTCGTTGCGAATTGCTAGCAGCTGCCTTCCGGAGTGGTGGTGGAAGTATTAGATACTTCGAGAAGTTTCGTATAAGCCTACTTGAATACAGCTTCTTTTGATTTGATTTGATCTTATCATGACTAACGATCAGTTGGCCAGGGCTGTCCACAGAACACACGTTGCATCACTGACAGCCCTAATATTATAAAAAATATATATATTCTGTATTAAGGTCACTGTGTTGTACGCAACTCGATAATAAATTTTATTGCTAAATTAATAACGAGTCGTGATTGTTTAGGTATTATAAAATCTAGGTCAACTAGCCTCGATTGGCCACCCAGTGGTGCGGGTCCGGCCAATCACTTGTCGGACAACTTGTTCTCTGTGCGAGAATATTTTTTTGTTAATCGTCTGTATGTATGTTATGTTTATATTTATTCGGTGACAAATGAGCACACATGTTGAGCTATTACTGCTAACCGTGACCTTCACGTTCAACCGTTACACATTAAATACACACATAACATTTAACAGTGGTGGAGCTACACTGCAGTTTGATTTTACCTGCAGAATGAATGGGTCACCTCGATCGGGATAGGACCACGCTTGCGTGGAGCACTGCAGAATACCAGCGTAAAATAGCAGTATAACGCTGCTGTGTTTCATCTGATGGATGTAGCGATTCGGGGACCTTTGTTATTGATGAGGAGGCATTCCATATCAGTCCTCAAGGGTGACAACGCATCTGCATTATGATTCCTTGTCAAGGATGAACGTAGATGTCATGGACCGCAGGAATCACTTGGCATCAGGCGAACTGTCTGCGAGGTTGTTACTCTCAATGTAACAAAAAAAAATTTCAACAAGGATTCAAGTTGCGCAAGTGCTGATATTTTTTTTTGGATGTCGGGAGTAATCTTCAAAAGATGCCCTGTTTTCTGGAGAGATGTCAGGGTTATTATTTGAATCCCCTATGTGGCCACCGTCAGCGGTCCGGGATCTCCTACGAAACGCACCGGTGCATTTGCTGGCACACATGAGGACTAAGATGGAATGTCTAGTTACCTCCAAATGAGTGTCCGGGTCCCTAACCTCATCATACGAAACACAGCAACATAATGAATACGGTATAATGCTCCTGTTTCACACTTATAGTCTCCAGGTCCATTCATGCTGAAGGTACAATGGTTCCACTGAACCGGGGCAGGAAATGTCCTCACAGAATACAAGCGAATTGCAACATACAACTGATATGTTTTGACCGCAGGAATCCGGAGAGTTTTACTGGTGATTGGAGGCATACATCAGGAGTGACATCGCATTCGCACCATGATTAAATTTGGATGTCTTGGGCCGCGGGAAAACCGACTGGTGAGATGTGTGCTGATTTATCACCCTCAAAACAATAAATATACAAAATATATACACACATCTAGTACGTAGTCGTACGATTGCTAATCAATATCTTTCCTAGAATCCCTGACACTGCATCCTTCACCCGAACGCTATATGTATATAACCAATAAGATTCCATCGTTCGGGGCAATGCTTACGTCACTATAATAAAACTATGTACAGCACTGTATCGCAGTGTAATTGTGTCGATAAATCATTACGGATATCCATCACTATTCAAATCTGTGCAAGCGTTAGGAAGCAGCGGGAAGTCTTTGTAACGTACGTAGCTTGTGAGTAATTGAACAATAGAATAATTTGTGTGTACGGTGTAGGATAGGGCTGTGAACAGAACGTGCAAATATCGATATAAGAAGAATTTAAACGATAAAGAAGTCGTTAAGATTATCTATAGAAATATTAAATTTATTTAATTTATAATGAGACCAACTATTTTTATTTATTGATTAATTATTAAGTAAACTATAACCTTTACAAACGTGTAAAATAAAATAATTAAATTCCTTAATTATCCGTGAGGGTGGTTCTCGAAGTAAATGTGAACTGCATTATTACACATCCTCGCCATGAACCACCAGCTTCTGTGATCCCATGTAATATATATAAAATAAATATGTATTGGAAATATATGAAAAGATACTTAGTTGCAGAAATTAGATACTCACTTTTTTTTTTCAAATATTGTATTTAAAAGCTATATCATACAGGAAGTGTTATTATTAAAATAAATTCAAATGACAGTTAAAATAAGCGAACCGCATAAAAAACTATGATTATGATGTAGAACAATTGAAAGTGTTGAGGCAAAGCTAATATATAGCTGTAGCACAAATGAGTTGACTTGACCGAGAAAGGAACCTCAGCGCTGAATACCGCCACGGAATAGCAATGTAACGTGTCATGCGGTCGGTGTCGGGACCAGGGGAACAGACCAGGGAAGGAACTGTAATCCCAATCCTTATGGGTATAACGCATACTCGTATAAATGTTGAATGTTTGTTAAAAATGGACATGACTATTAGAGCTACGCTACAGTTTATTTCTAGCTGCAGAATTAATGGGTCAGCTCGACCGGGTAGGACCACGCCCTCGCAGAATATCCGCATAAAATAGCGACATAATACTGTTGTGTTTCGTCTGGTAACTGTAGGGATCCGGAGACCTTTATTACTGGTGACGAGGTTGTCCATCTCAGTGCTCAAGGGCGACAACGCATCTGCATTATGATTCCTAGACAAGGATGAATGGATGATGTCGTGGTCCGCAGGAATCACTTGCCGTCAGGTGAACTGTGTGTGAGTTTGTTACTCTCAATGTAATAAAAAACATTTTCCTTAATAGTTCTGTATTTAGTTCCTTTAGTAGAATAGTACGTCTTCGTGTTCAAATTCGCCCGCGGCGCTATCTTCTGGTTAATGAAATCAATCGGTTTACCACGTGCTAGGCGGTGAAGGAACACAGCGAGGATAGCTGGATGTCTGAGAAATCAATAAAAAAATATTTCGAAGATATGTGAAGTGACTATGCTCCTATAGTGGGAGTTCTAAATATATATGATGTTACTTTAACTAAGGCTTTTACAAAATATAAGTATATTTTCAATACGTATTTTAATCAATTGCTTTGTACGTGTACAAAGTTTATAATAGTGTATCACATGCCGGAGCCACAGATATAAATCATAGATCTATAAAAGATCAATGATCGATTAAAGATCATTAGGGAGTGATCGATACGATACAGCGCGTGCATCATCCATTATTCAAGATTGCTTTTTTTTCAATCTGCTGTAGAGAGAGTGCGATATATCATTTTTCCATAAGTGAAAGCAGGACGAGAGCAATCTTGAGATTGAGAGGTGCGGTATTAATTGGCCATTAGATCAGCGGTTTGTGACAGGCGGACAAAAAAGGGCTTGACTGGTTGCAACGTGTCAACTTGTCGCTTATAAATGATTTTCCTGAGGGTCGCTAATGTGTTCAATATAAGGACAGTGCACATTGTAGCTGTGCTGTCATCGCACCCGGTTCCCCGTTAGGATCTGTGTGCATGTCCAGTGTCCCTGACACTGCAGCCGATCCTTCTTCCTTCTCCATTTCCTTCAAATTATTTATTACATCGGACAAGGGAAGAATGTTTTTATTTAAACAATATCAGTAATGCTATTAACATGACTAATGTTCCGGTTAACCAGGACAACTGAGCTGATGCTTGTGCCAGGAGATGGGTCACGGCAATAGTCTGATGGTGGATTCGAACCTACGACCTTAAGTTTCGCAGAGCGTACCCTTAAACATTAGGCAGTTCATTAATTTTGTTCGTCTAAAATGCCGACGTCACGTATCTTACGCAAGGACTTCGCTAGGCGCAGCTGAACCCACATAGGGTTCACTGTGTTCCAAGTTGAATTATGAACAATAGGATATGTTCCTAGTATACATAAAATACATATTATACAATATAAAATACCTCCACAACAATAAGCTATAAAGGCATTAAGGCGATTATCGCTCGCTAAGTCAGATGGAACCCGGCCCTTTTTTATGAAAGAACTGCAGAAACAGTTCTCACAGTTTACGTGATTCCTCTACACCTTATGGCACCTAGATGCATCCTAGATAAGAATAAATCAAGAGAAGTAGCGCCTGAGTACTGTAAGGTAAGGGATTTTAGACATCAGTTCTAGTAAAGTGTGGAATCATTCGCCTTTCGAGTAGAACCAGTTATATGATACCAGTTTGAACATGGCGGTCGCGAGCAGGGGGCCGCGAGTAAGGAGTACGACGACGCTGCTGGCACGATGACTGCACCGCTGCACTCCGACCCCTGAGGACGAAGAACGACAAACACGACAATGGGGGGCGAATACGATCCGAGGGCCCCTCATAAGGAGGTACGAAACCTCGACTATCGCTAAGGGGGGGGGACAGGTCAATTTAGAAGCGGCCTGGATCACGAGTGAATCTCGTGGGGCCGCTGAGTTGCTTTTGTTGAGTCGTGAGTGCGGTGTCGATTGTATTGTGTGGTTAAGTGGTTTATAACGTTAACCTTGGGGGGGATTCCTAGCAGGGAACATTTTATAAATAAGGCTGTGGAAAATACTAAATAATGTGTGACATCAGTTTGCAATACAAGGACAACTTCAATAATGTGACATTCCGCATCATCCATATTATATTTATATAAATATCGTAAACTAGGGGCACTCTCTCCACAAATAGGCTACACAAATGTGGACGCCACAACATCTCAAATAATACTCGTATATCAAAATTCAGAGCACAAGTATTTAAAGCAGAATTGACCCAAATTACTCCAGCTCATTACCACGCCAATAAACGAATAAAAAAATTGACTCGCCACCTCATACGAGACCAAATGATCGGAAATAAAAGCGTTTTTATTAAACCGAAGACCTTCCCATCACGCAAACAGATCAAGTAACTTCCCAAGCTTTGATACGAATCTTAAGACGAGCGTTTTAAGGCACAGAATTGTTTGTATACGTGTACTGCCCGTAGCAAATGTATTTTGGACAAATATTATTTTAAAAGTTGTATTATTATTAACATAAAGTTTTACGATGTTCACTCACGGAACGGTACATACAATTGTGCTGGGCCACGAAGAGCGCGTGCTTACAAGCGGACTTGGATTTATTTAGTTTCATACTATATATTATATATTATATTATATATAAACATAATATAATATTTATTAAGAGCTAATATAACTACTAACATTCCATTTAATTAGTTAATTAGTCAACTAAACTTAAAACGCTTGTGCCAGGAGATGGACAACAACAGTCCAGTGACAGATTCGAACCTACGACCTGAAGTGTCGCAGCCTGTACCCTAAACCATTACGCTATTGACACTCCGGCTAGACGCACTGTGTTTCTACCTCGAAAATCTCCATTAAATTAACTAAAAACGGCAGTTCATTAAAAATAATCGCTTATTTGAAAGCCCTACGCGGAATTGTTTTTACGAGCAGTCGGTCCGTTTTAACGATAATACGTCGAAGTCGCGATAAACAACCCAACAGTTTCAATGTGTTTAGTACAGTTACCTGCCTTACGCGTCGTATTAGTTTAGTGGTAACAGGCACCGGTTGTATGCTGGCGTATCTTCTCGCCGCAGAAGCCAAAAGTCTTTAACCAGTACGAGCTAACAATGATGGTCTTCGGCCCACGTGGCTCTTCACTGCTGGCTGGAATAGGAAGCTCAAACTCACTCGGCGAGCTATGGTTGTGCTCGCTGTTTCTCTGCGTGATCGAATAAAAACTCGAACTAATGTAACCGCCGTTATGTCTCAAAGCATCAGTGAGCTGAAGTGACAATAGTAAACAATATATTACATAGTAGAGCTACACTACAGTTTGTTTCTAGCTGCAGAATTAATGGATCAGCTAGACCTGTGTAAAACCACGCCCTCACAAAATACCAGCGTGAAATAGCAGCATAGTGCTGCTGTGTTTCGTCTGGTGAGTGTAGGGATCCGGAGACCTTTGTAACTGGTGGCGAGGCGTTCCATGTCAGTCCTCAAGGGTGACAACTCATCTGCATTATGATACCTTGTCAAGGATGAATGTAGACATTGTGCTCGTTCGTTACTCTGAATGTAATTTAAAAAAATAGTTTGATTTATTATAGTGCCGTATTTGCTCAAACACAGGCTTAGGCATTTACTTGTCATCCTATCTTTTAGTCTCACGTAGTGCATGTAAGATGTAAAGGAGCACTCTTCGTACAGATGTTGTGCCAGCGATACAGTACAGATATGCTACACACGTAATTACCATAACTAACTATTAATGCTGCTCACCCGGCAACGGAACTCAGGGCTCGCAACACAGAAGTGAGGTCCTTTGTTCATTCATCAGATCCGGTCGTATCAGACAATGTACCAAACTTTCAAACTAGATATATCTCTCCTAGTACGTCTGTCTATGGTGTGTTCCAAATTAGCCGCACGCACTTTGAAAATGAAATGAATTAACAGTGGTAGTGATACGCGGCAGCTAGACTCTAGCTACGGCATTAATGGGTCGGCTCGAGCAGGGACCACGCCACGAAATAAGGCAGTAGAACGCTATTGCATCGTGCAATAAGTGTAAGAGATTTGGTCTCCAATTAGTGGTGTCAAAGCAATCCATGTCAGTCGTGGGGGAACCCGTGTGTTCTTCAAGCATGGTTAAATTAAAAATAAATCTTTGACTTCGAAATGCCTGCCGTCGTTTCATGATGTTCCCACAGACTGAGAGGAAATGATTAAGGACACCATTTTTTTTATACATTCCTTTTATATTTTTTTATATTTTATCATTGAAACCAAAAGAAAAACTGAGCTGATTTTCACGATGTATCAGCTACCATGCTTTAGTATGATAATACTTCACCCATCGACCTATCCACTTCAAAGGTTCAAAGGACACAATCAGAATATACTCGGACACAGAGAAAGATATAAGATTTATAATAATAACATTGCGTCAGGTTTTAAGTTTTAAAAGTTCTTATAGCAATAAAAGTAAAATCAATTTAGTGATTTTGTAAATTATTAAATGTTTATATTCTACTCACCTCGTCCTGGAATGTCCGATGTAAAGACTCCTTGGTATACCGCTGGTCACCCTGTTTCAAAATGGCGGAGCATTGCTTCAAGAGAGACAATCGCATCCTCTCTTTAGCACTCTCTTCTTCCATGAACGACATCCTGTGCTCCCTCCTTGGCACTCCCAATAGATCTTTCGGTAAATCCAATTTATTTGTATCATCATTGGAAACTCCATTGGCGATGGATTCCACAGGTTTGACATCTTGACAGCTGTCAGTTTTCCCGCCTTCAGCATTGTCAACGTTAATTGTGATATTCTTTTTGGTATCTTCAGATATAGTATTCGTGTTGGAGTCTTTTTGTGCATAATTAAGTTGATTTTTATTATCAGAGTACTGTCCGTTTTGTTTATCCATATTTATTTATTTGGGATACTTTCACTGTTTGCACTGCGTTTTTTGATTTCAGTAATTAAAACTATTTCACATCACATGTTCTGAGTTTATGTTGTAGTTTTTGTGTACGTTTTGAAATCGTGTTCGTTGAAAGGTTAATTCTTTTTAAATGTTGACTGAAGCAATTATAAGTGAATTAGTGATAAAGTCAATTAATCTTCTAAACAACTTAAGGCAAAACTTGACTCGTGTTAGCTTCGCAACCAAAACATACTTCATTACGTTGTCGTTATCTTGCAGCAAGTTAATTAAAATTCTAAGAGGTTCTCTACAATATTATATTGATTTATAATTAATAATTTATTATTATTTACATATATAAATTATTATATAATGATTGATTACTGGTAATATATAATAATTTATATATTACAGAATATATTATAGTGTCGAGACGGTTCGCCCAAACTCCGAGACGCTCACCAGTCATACTACCTGCAGTAAGGTTTCTAATGCAGGGACAAGTACAAGGGACATATACACAACACACCCAGACCAAACCAACAATTTGTAATGAATATTTTATCGTCCTTGGTTGGGATTCGATCCTATGTCAGCAGCCAGATACTCTGACCACTCCGCCACGTGGTCTGTAATATTTATATTTATAATTTGTACAAAGTTGATTGATACTTATTATTTTCTTTACGCTTACAAGTTTAAATTAATTTACAAATGTTATAAACATTTCATTCTAATTCTTGGGGGTGATAACGCACCTTCATCTTAATTTATTTTGAATATAGGTGGACCTGCGCGCGCGCCGAAAGATTGGCAACTTGTTTTACTTTTAAATTACTTTAAAAATGACGTCACACGGCTCTATGTCTTTGGACGCTTGTCTTCCCGAAAGTATGCATCGAAGGATATTTATATTTATTTTTGTAGCGTGATAGTTAATATGTCCTTGGCCACTCCTATCTTCAAAAAAGTGTCGAGATACAGTAGCGTTGTCAGCCATGAGGATTAAAATGAAACATTATTAATTAGTAACTCTGATATTTCTGTTCGGTATATCTTAGATGTTTGTACTTGTAATGTAGGTAATAAATATTAAGAATATATCTATACACGTCGACAGATCTCTAATTATATAACGAGCAGGTTCAACGATAATTATAAATTAGAATGTACGCCGTGAAGATTAGTGAAAGTACAGAATTCCAGTTTCTACATCCAAGACCGTTAACTTGACTAAATTATTAATAAAAACGAAAAAAAAAAATTACTTCCTGTTAACAAATATATCGACCGACATAACTAGCCTAAGGGGGGTGCGGAGGGGGGGGGGGAGAGCGGCTCTAGGGACCATGCCCATTTGATATCAGTATTAGAGCATTAGTATTCCTGCATTCCTCCACTGCAGGCCGTATGAGACCAAAGACACTCAACGAGCTATGGTGAGGGCTATACTGTGATCCTGTGTGATCGTGACTCGTGGTAGCGCGGAGAACCGATCACTGATGGGGAAGAAAAGTTCTCTTGTGGCAATCACGTATAGGCTCTCGCAGTGACCCCCACAAAATGTGACCTAAGCAAGTCGGTGGATGTGGGGGCACACAACGTGTGAGATAGCATAATATTGGTGTTTTAGTATAGTTTTTTTATTAAAATTACTGTGAGTGTAACAAAATCGCACACAGTTCACCTGATGGCAAGTGATTCCTGCGGCCCATGACATCTACATTCATCCTTGACAAGGAATCATAATGCGAATGCGTTGTGGGTGTGGTCGAGCTGAACCATTCATTCTGCAGCTAAAAGGGAACAGCGGCGTAGCTCTACCACTGTTAGTGAGTGTAGAGATCCGAGGATGCAATAACAGGTACGGAGGCAGTCCCGGAGAGGGTCTCTTTACTGGTGACGAGTCATTCTGCCTTGGTCCTTAGAGCGGACGACGCATGCGCATTATGATTTCTTATCGATGAGGAACGTGGGTATCACGAGCTGCAGGAATTATTAGTCATCAGGTGAACTGTGTGCTGGTTTATCACATCTGATATTGGTGGATGGCATGGGTAATAAGATATTCACCTGGTCAAATATACTATAGTTTTTCTTGTTAAAAAAGCAGTAGATAACTTGGAAACACGACTAGGTACATCAGGATCATATTCGTCGGGATTGCTTTTCTTTACGATCATAGCCACGTCGAGACTTGTTATGTTGATACAAACGTGAAAATCTTTGCTCGGTATGAATACTTAAATACCGGTATTATTACAAACAAACGGCGTGACAAAACAACATTTATTAATTATATATCGAGTATTTTACACTTATAGAAGAAATATATTGTCTTCTGTAAATTATTTTGTTGTAAATTTGTGAAAAAAAAGTTTATAAAATCACAGGTTGCCATGCCCAACCGTCACAAAACAATCCGAGCTAAATATATATATATTTGTGACGGTTGGGTATGGCAACGTTCCTAAGTACACATCAGATGTATTATTTTACACTGTTATAATTATTTTCTATTTTTTTATATTTTAATTGAGTGTAACAAGTGCGGCCCATGATGAAAATATTCATTTTCAATAAGGAATTTTTCATAATACAGATGCCCTTGAGGACTAAGAAGGAATGTCTTGGTACCATATGTATGTCCCTGCTCAAGAATCGAAACACAGCGACATTATTTTGGACTGATATTCTGTGAGGACCCGATCGAGCCGACCCATTCATACCGCAGCCAGATTAACAAACTTTTTTCTATTAGGATTGTTTTTTGATAAAACATGTTATTCCTTATAGAATACGTGGAAACGAGCAAGCAGCCCACCCGATGCTACGTGATCACCGCCGCCCCTGGACATCCGCAACACCAGAGGAGTTGCAGATGCGTTTCCGGTCTTTAAAATGTACAATTTTTTATATTTGTTGATAATGGTTTGTATAGAGTTTCGTTGACGTTGGATAAGGACCTTTACTGTGTTAATATTGCATGCAAAACTTAAATAACATCCTATATATATCTACATATTATACAGAATAAATCTCCCCTAACCTCTAATATCCTATCTGTGACAGAGCATCAGCCGCCACGGATTGGCGGACTTCACGTCTTCGAAACTTATTTCTTGAAATAGCCTTAGCTAAAAATAATTTAACATATAACAGGACACCTTCGGGGTATGATCAGCGGGAACAAGGTTCACCATACATCCATCAGCAATTAACTCCTAAGACTTGGGAATGTCCTTTTTTCAGAGTAATACATACTCTGTTTTCTGCTGTGTTATCTATATAGGCTGGGACAAAGCCTGCGTTGTCCTTATTGGGACAGAAGTTCTTTTCACTATACCTCCTGTGAACCAGGATCGACAGCAGCACACAAACGGACGGTGAAGTCAAAAAAGAACAGCTGAGAACTCTATAAGCCTTGAACGTAGAAGTAGGAACGTTTTCGCAACTTCCCTCCATGGCAAAGTGGGAGATAAATAAATTGAAAAGATAATAACACATCGCGTTGGCAATTTACTACACTAGGGGATGACAAGTTGCCAAGCACCACGAGAAGTTCTTACGGAGACATATCTAGATAAAGGTGTTATCATTCACTTAATTGTATATTTAGCGAACAGACGGTGAAGCAACGATGGCGTGTTATGCCAACTCCTAGAGTAATCACGGATTCCAAACCATCATAAAAATAGTATTAATATTTATCACATTCAACTTCAAAAAAACATTCAAGCTGCTCACGCGCTGTTATTCCTAACTCTAGGGCTCAGATAGAATTGCCTTAAAAACCTTGTGACCTAGCAGCGTTATTCTGCACAACAATACTAGATTACAGCTTCTTTTTAGCTTCAACACGGTCAGCTCGACTGGAGAACAACGCTAAGAATACCAGTGTGAAATAGCAACCCACCGCCACTGTGTTTCGTGTGGTGAGTGTAGGGATCCGAAGATCCAAGAACACGTAACGAGGCGTCACGTCCGAGTCCTCACGGGGTGTCTTTACGCTTTGATCAAGATGACTGTAGACCTCACCAGCTACCGTCAGGTGACTCGTGTGCTTATGACCGTTAATATTGTAAAAAAACAATTATAAATGCTTGAAATATTAAAAAAAACTGTTATGTCTAGCCGCGTCGACATACGAGTAGGAAAACTTATATTTTTTTATAAATATCTGACTTTTAGTAAACACTAACTCAGAGTTCCACAGACTGCAGAATACAGATCTAGGAATAACTGTTATTTAATTCTTAATGAGATATTTTCTTACCCCGTACTATTTGAAACATTCCCGTAACTGTTTTTTGTTTAATAATAAGTCAACAATAACTTTAACCATCGATTGGTAATAAAATTAAAAATATATATGAACGGAGCACAATATGATAAATTAACTTAGCTTAAGCTTAATTGTAGTAAGTTTAATGTTTAGAATTTTTTTTTAACTGTAGCTTTGGTAGTTAGGAACACGTACACGTTGTTGATAGCACTTCACAATTGACTCACACACTAATGTTAACCTGCTCGCGACTATTAGACAAGTTTGTGTAAGTCTTTAACCTTTTTAACCGAAGCGAGTGAGTGCGAGTGTCGTCCGGTGTCGGCCCAGGCCCACACTGCGCTACACTCGCGGCGTCATGTGGAAAGAAAAAGGTGACCATATCAGCCCAAGTGTTGGCGGGCCTGTCTTCCTACTTACAACCTTCAAACCCGTTCCGACGGGACGGACAGATTTGATTTATCTCTTGACGCATCACTGTTATACAAGCGTCAACGGTTTAGGGTACGGTATGCGAAACTTAAGCTCGTAGTTTGGAATCTAAGACTATTGTCTTGAAACTCCTAGCGCAAGCATTTAAGCTCAGTTTAATTGGTTAATGGACATGTTACTAATGTGAAGCACTGGCAGTAGTCGTTAAGCCACCGACAGGACCGCAGTTACTAATTGTCCGCTCGTCGATATTCAGTTTTATATTGCGTGAGTAAATCGAGTTCTATCCCGGCACCGATTGACTTATTCAAATGTTTAGTTATAAAAAAAAATTGTGACTAACATTTTACAGTAAGTATTACAATAAGTAAATAGCACATGGTAAGTGAGTCTCACTCGGTCAGGAATTGTAAGGCAATCGCTAACTCTGGACTAAGAAATAATGCCACCAGTACAGTGAACTCAAAGATATTTAAAGTTGCAAGCGAACTACACTCCAGTGTCTTTAAAGAAATAATCTTAGCACCACTCTCAGCTTACATGATAGTAGATGATTCAAGACAGTCGAATGACGGACTCCCAACTACGAAGTTAAGTTTCGCGGGCCGTATCCTGGACCATCAGGCTATCGTGTTAGTTATGTTTGTTCTATATGACGAATAGGATTGTAAGGGTTTTTACAAGAGTAAATAATAAGGTTTAAGGACGCAGGGATCCACCCACCTGATGGTACACCGTGACCTCGTTTGTGGCTCCTCATTATATACTAACTAAGGTGAATCTTAGTGGCTTTAATAATGTACCAGATTCTTAATGTTTCTCAAAGTTTTTCTAGATTCGTATCTTAGGATCAGGCGGCAATTAACGTGTGAGAAATTAAAACCATCGCATACGTTATTTGTTATAATTAAAAAAAAAACTACATTCAATTTAAATATTATATCGGTATCTTCTGGTTCATGACATCAACCGCGCAGTACATTTTATAGTGCCGTGAGCATTTGAGTAAACACAGGCACTCAATCGACCCCTTCCCTGTTCCGATGTACTGCGCGTGCAATAAGATCGGAAGAAGGTGCTGACGCAGTGTCAGGGACACGGAACATACACACAACACATCCAGTCTCGAAACCCGAAGGTCTTATATAATATTGTTCCTCAGCTGAGAATCAAACCTATGACCTCATATCTCGATACTCTAATCAGTACACCACACGGTCGGATAACACTTAACTAGTAATGAAGCAATATGTTTCAGATTTCTTTCCGAAAATATTTATAATTAATTAACAAGTTTTTTAAGCAAATATTTGTTTTGAACAAAATCATTCGAAGATAAAATGCTTGTATTTTGCTTGCACAATCATTCCTCGCGCGCGCATTTTAATAAAAATTCATTAAAATCGATCCATTTTTGGATGCAGATTTTATCGTAATGTTTAATTAAATAATTGGAGAGGAAATTTTCAACATCTCGTATTATAAAGGTATGTCGAGAGGGACGCCAGAGAAATACATGCAATGTATTCCAGGTAATTTTTTTATGCATAAACAATATTGGCAGTAGAGATCCGAATCTATGGTTTTGGCGGTAAAAGTTCAGGAACGATGCCCACCTCACCATACACGCATCATCACCTTATTGCGAGTTAATCTAGGTTTCGCTATAGTCTGTGGAGCTGGACTGCCCTACCATGCATGGTTTTCATCACCAGTGATCATTTATTTCATAAACGGTTTTGTTTCATTACGTTTTATTAGAGTACACGAGTCATTAGGTTTCTTACAGTGAGTTCGTGTGACGCCCAAATATAGAGCTTTTTTTTATATCCAGTCTTTTTCAAATAGGTAAAAACTGCTTTGTTCTCAACCCCTAGCTCTTCAGATATATCGTAACAACCAATATGCCGCACTCTTTCAAAAATGGCGTCAACTTTATCTGTAACAGGTCGACCAGAGCGAGCTTCATCTTCGACATCGCAATTCCCGGACTGAAAGCGCTTCAACCAATTTTCACGTCACAATTTTGTGATACTCTTACTGACACTGAGCTAAGTCTATAAACGTCACAATTTTGTGATACTCTTACTGACACTGAGCTAAGTCTATAAACGTCACAATTTTGTGATACTCTTACTGACACTTAGCTAAGTCTATAAACGTCACAATTTTGTGATACTCTTACTGACACTGAGCTAAGTCTATAAACGTCACAATTTTGTGATACTCTTACTGACACTGAGCTAAGTCTATAAACGTCACAATTTTGTGATACTCTTACTGACACTTAGCTAAGTCTATAAACGTCACAATTTTGTGATAATTTTACTGACACTGAGCTAAGTCTATAAACGTCACAATTTTGTGATACTCTTACTGACACTTAGCTAAGTCTATAAACGTCACAATTTTGTGATACTCTTACTGACACTAAGCTAAGTCTATAAACGTCACAATTTTGTGATACTCTTACTGACACTGAGCTAAGTCTATAAACGTCACAATTTTGTGATACTCTTACTGACACTGAGCTAAGTCTATAAACGTCACAATTTTGTGATACTCTTACTGACACTGAGCTAAGTCTATAAACGTCACAATTTTGTGATACTCTTACTGACACTGAGCTAAGTCTATAAACGTCACAATTTTGTGATATTCTTACTGACACTGAGCTAAGTCTATAAACGTCACAATTTTGTGATACTCTTACTGACACTTAGCTAAGTCTATAAACGTCACAATTTTGTGATACTCTTACTGACACTGAGCTAAGTCTATAAACGTCACAATTTTGTGATACTCTTACTGACACTGAGCTAAGTCTATAAACGTCACAATTTTGTGATACTCTTACTGACACTGAGCTAAGTCTATAAACGTCACAATTTTGTGATACTCTTACTGACACTTAGCTAAGTCTATAAACGTCACAATTTTGTGATACTCTTACTGACACTGAGCTAAGTCTATAAACGTCACAATTTTGTGATACTCTTACTGATACTGAGCTAAGTCTATAAATGTCACAATTTTGTGATAATCTTACTGACACTGAGCTAAGTCTATAAACATCACAATTTTGTGATACTCTTACTGACACGGAGCTAAGTCTATAAACGTCACAATTTTGTGATAATCTTACTGACACTGAGCTAAGTCTATAAACGTCACAATTTTGTGATACTCTTACTGATACTGAGCTAAGTCTATAAATGTCACAATTTTGTGATAATCTTACTGACACTGAGCTAAGTCTATAAACATCACAATTTTGTGATACTCTTACTGACACGGAGCTAAGTCTATAAACGTCACAATTTTGTGATATTCTTACTGACATTGAGCTAAGTCTATAAACGTCACAATTTTGTGATATTCTTACTGACACTGAGCTAAGTCTATAAACGTCATAATTTTGTGATATTCTTACTGACACTTAGCTAAGTCTATAAACGTCACAATTTTGTGATACTCTTACTAACACTGAGCTAAGTCTATAAACGTCACAATTTTTTTAAGCGGCTTTTTCCCTTCTTGGTAATAAAACTTCAAAATGTATCAAATTTCTTCGTTAGATTCACCCAATTTGGTGGACAGAAAAACAATACAAAAAAGGCGGGAAACATCATGTCATTTATTTAAGGGTATCAAAACCTGCCAGAAACAAACAGTACAGACAAAGAGGTTTTTTACTTAAAACTCAAAGTTATACAAAGTAATAGTAAAGTAATAGCCTGTATATATGAACCCACAGCTGGGCGTAGTTCTCCTCTCTAGGGAGGTGGCGGAGCGGAGGGCCCAGCGCGCGGTCCCACGGCAGCTTGGTGGTCTTCACTTCTTAGAGATGCAGCTCTCTCGCGATGTGAACCTTCACCGTCGAGCTCGTGGTAAGTTCACACTTACAATTGTAATTAGCAATGGTGTAAATATCATCGGTGCCGACGGCTGGAATCGAATTTGGCTCAGCTTGCCGGGGCATTAAAAGCGAGCGCTTACACACTGAGCTACCGAGGCTCATAATACGGAATGCTTTTTATTTTGAGGGTTATACCGAGTAACCGTGGTCACAGCAGCAGGAACACGCCCTCACAGAATACCAGCGCGAAATAGCTGCATGATATTGCTGAGTTTCTTAAGGTTAGTCGAGGTGGTTAACGAGGATTGGTTCCATCTCAGTGCGATAACGCATTTGCTTCTTAGACCTCCGTTGTGGGTCGATATACGTATACAATATACACCGACAGTGTCTATGGGCTACAGTCACTACCATCAGGTGAAATGTGTGTGCTTATTTGTTATAAAATGTCTAGAAGAGTAGAGTCACCTCACGTTTTCAAACGTAGCGTAGGACAACCGTAAGTAACCCTGCTAAGGATGCAGTTGGTTCAAGAGCGGGCTTCGTGGATAGCTGTGGAGCAGGCCTTAGCGCAAGAGACAAATCACGTATACAACGTTTTCTTCAAATATCTCTCTAACGTTTACGATATAGCCTGTCGGGGCTCCGCGGAGTCACCGACACACTTTCTGAAGTTTTTTTTATTACATTGAGAGTAAAACACCTTGTTCACAGTTCACCTGACGGCTAGTGATTCCTGCGGTCCACGACATCAACATTCATCCTTGACAAGGAATCATAATGCAGATGCGTTGTTACCCTTGAGGACTGAGATGGAATTCCTCGTCACCAGTAATAATGCTCTCCGGATCCCTGCACTAAACAGACGAAATACAGCAGCGTAATGCTACTATTTCTGCTGATATTCTGTGAGGGCGTGGTCTTACCACGGTGTAGCTGACCCATTCATTATGCACCTAAAAATCCACCACCAGTGCTTGGTGCAGGTGCCGACCCTACACTCCCCAGCTCTCCTGCCCAGCCTGTATATGATGGGGTATGAAAGGATAGGAGGTAGAAACCTTTTCTCCAACTATCAACATCCTGAGGATGTGTTAGTTGTAATTGTTAGTTTCTTAATTTAAGAATAGGTAACAAAATCCCAGAATAATTACGGGTTTGGATTGTGTACACCGCCATCTATGTGCACACAAATAATAACTCCACAACTCAGAACATAAAATAATTATTTAATTGAATTCTAATCATTAGTTCATTGTAACGATAATAGATGGCGCTGAAGACGCTATAAGATGTATGCATATCTACATGCTTAAATAGTAGTCTCGTAGGTATTCATTTCAAAAACAATTTTTAAAAGTATCTTTTCTACGTTAAATCTTAACCACCTACCAATACGGCAGGTAGTTAAGATTTAACGAAATTTACATGGAATGCAAATATCACCTAAGAGAAGCAATAGTCCCTACATTAGTAACATTTCTATTAAGCACTCCAACTAAGCTGACAATGCTTGCACATGGTTCACGACTATAGTAGAATGGTGGAATCGAACCTACGACCAAAAGTCTCCCAGACCGGACACTAAACCTTAGGTTAGTGACGGTAGAGCCGACCTGTGCTGCAGCGAGACGCATACCGCAGCGTGGCTCTACAACTGTTAAATTATATTTATATAAATAGTTTAGTGTATGCATGCATTTCAACTAAAGAACCAAATTAAAGAACAGATGGATCTCACCAATTTAAAATTAAGTGATGTTTGCTCCTTTTTATTGTTTTTAGGATGACAATCGAGCACAGTTCACTTGATTACCAGGACATGTCAGGATCAACTGCGCCCGACTGTCAACATCAATACAATAACAAAAACTTAACTACTACGACTAAAACAGATGAAATTATTATAATACAGATGATGTTACTACGGCCAGCGGTGGAAGACCATGTCACAGAAGCTGTATAAAGAAAAATATCACGTGAGGTTTTTATTATAAACAATTTCGTTAGTATTTTATAGGGTATAGTTCTTCCCATAGCCGCATTCTGTCTTCCTTGAGATTGGTCTTGACGGAAAACTCCTTGTTGACCTCAAGGTAGGCACGTTTATCCGGGGTCATGGCGGGCCAATGCAGGCCCTCCAGCTCGGGAAGGTCTAGGTCACTTCGTGGATTAGGGTCGCTAAAGGATAGAGAGAAAATAAATATATTTGCATTTCTACATTTTGGTAAGTCAACTGGGGAAGGACGGTTTTTACAGTGTAAGTAATAATAATAATAATATTAATTTTCACGCTTGTGCCCATCTTGTTAGTAACAATTTTACTTACATCCTACGGTTAGTAACATAAAAAGAAAAATAAAAACTTAAAATTAAACTTAATACTTAATACCCAGACCCTCAAGACATTGTTTACTATGCGCGCAACTGCAACCAATGCCTAAGGATCTGGGAGTAAAGTAAAAACTAATATACATATATAAATCCCATCGCATGTGCTAAACAAACCTAGGGCACCACTCTCTAACACCTAGGCTAAGCGGAATACAATGAATTTATTCGTAAGGATAAGTCTATTGACTTATTTATTTATTTATTTATTTATTTATAAACTTTTGTACAACTAACATATGCACAAAGGCGGACTTAATGCCTAAGGCATTATCTACCAGTCAACCTTGGGGGGGTTCAGAG
Source organism: Teinopalpus imperialis (assembly GCA_029286865.1). Lineage (NCBI taxonomy): Eukaryota > Metazoa > Arthropoda > Insecta > Lepidoptera > Papilionidae > Teinopalpus > Teinopalpus imperialis. The sequence continues at coordinate 309,048 of JAGSMU010000061.1, forward strand.
AAATCAAGGTAGGGACAGAAGAATAATAATAAAGAAAAAAGAGACATACAGTACATCTAAATGCTTATACAATTATATATACATATCATTATATATTATCTTAGGAATTCATAATACTAAGTAAAATAATAGATATTTATATACAGTTACATTAACTATAAAACAAAAAAATATACATATTATAAATACAAACATATCTAAAAGTGAATATATATATAAATATATACATAATTATTATCGATGTAGTGAATCTGCTGACACTACTTCCAACAAATGCTTTCGAATTTTTCGTTTAAACTCTAAGCGACTTTTAGCCATTCTGATTTGGGAAGGTAGCGCATTCCACAGGAGAATAGATTGAACAAAGAATGATGAGTGAATGATATCAGTACGATGAGAAGGACATAGGAGAAGACGATTATGCGTCGAACGAAGATTTTATTGTTGACGGAACTAAGATATTGAAAATGAGAAGACAAATAAGCAGGAGTAGAAGAAGAATCCATAAGAGAAAAAAGTGTGGTTAGAGCTCTTAGCGATCGACGCTGACGGATAGGTAACCACTGAAGTTGTGATCGATATAGCGATACGTGGTCGTATTTACGGAGATTGAATACAAATCGAATGCAGTTATTCAGAAGTCGTTCAAGCTTATTGAGGTGATCTGCATTCAGGTCAAAGTAGCAAACGTCACCAAAGTCGATTATAGGGAAAATTAAGGACTGCACGAGCGTTAATTTAGTTTTAGCAGGAAAAAAATTTTTATATCGGTAAAGGGACCTTAGGACATTAGTGACTTTCTGACAAACACTAGCTAATTGGTGATTCCAACTTAGTGTTGTGTCAATAATCAAGCCTAAATTCTTAACATGTGGGCTTAATGGTATAGGAGAGCTGTTAAAAATTATCGGTGGAAGTTTGCATAAGTCCAACGTACTTATAATGCGGGAGTTCCCTATGATAATGGCCTGACACTTCAAAGGGTTAACTGTTAATCCAAACTTGTCTGCCCAATTTCTGATTTATTATTTTATTTAGTGACAATTTAGAAACATTTAAGGCTAAAATTATTGAAACTCAAAATAATCCTATCTAAGGAAGTTATGTTCAAGGAAAACCTGTCTCTAGTGTTAACTCATTATTAGTTACTTTATTTCAATTAAATTATTACATTTTATGTAACATTGAATAAATAGTTTATTTTCTCTTAATCTTAAGTTATCCTACAACTAGTTTTAATAAGCATGAAGTAACTGTAACCTGCAAGTGGAATTATGTGTATTTAGCAATCTATGGCTATTTTTTTCGACGAATTAAGTTACTCGTACATATAATTCTGTTAGTCTATTAAAATGATTGAGGATGCTGGAGCTTCTTCACCGTTTGATTGGCAGATTTCAGAATTTACATTCTATACTTCACCCCCGCTACAATAAAGACAAAGTCTTCACTCACCCATGCTTGGCGAAGGTGTACCATATTGCGGTCATCTTGTCCAGGATCACCGCGTCCGGTCCGCTGATGGGGATGGCGGGGAAACGGTAGCTCAGTGTGAACAGATAGATCAGGTCGTCGTGATGGGCTGCAGCTGTTGGAAATTTTATTTAAAGATACAAATCCTAATTACTGCTGCCTAGGAATTGGATTCACTATTCTCAAAGGTGACAATGCATCTGCATTACGATCTCCTTATCGATTACAGGGACTGTCATGAGCCAGAGGAATCGCGTACCATTAGCATTAGAGCTGTGTGCTTATTTGTCACCCTAAATACTGTAAAAAAGAACTGGTTTGTATTTGAGCGTGGTACTATACAAATGCTGACAATGGAATGTAAATGTAAATGTAAATGTGAAAAGAAAATGTAAATGTAAATGTAAATGTGAATGTAAATGTAAATGTGAATGTAAATGTGATTGTAAATTTGAAAGTAAATGTAAATGTAAATGTAAATGTGAATGTGAATGTAAATTTGAAAGGAAATGTGAAAGTAAATGTAAATGTGAATGTGAATGTAAATGTGAAAAGAAATGTAAATGTGAAAGAAAATGTAAATGTAAATGTGAAAGAAAATGTAAATGTAAATGTGAAAGAAAATGTAAATGTAAATGTGAAAAGAAATGTAAATGTGACAGTAAATGTAAATGTTAATGAATTTGGGCTGATTCGCCACGTGCTCTATGTGGAAAGACTGGGAGCGGAAACATCGTGAGTTGAACCTAAATTTTTAAGAAATATCAAAGTTCCCCAATACTGGCTGGAGCCGCATGGCGTACTTGATAGACCTAGTAAACCTCTGACGTCATCAGCCACGGTTCAGCAATTAATAGCTGAGATGGTGATGATGGTCCTTGGTAGTGTCGACACATATATATCGGAACTACCTATAGCTTCACCCATTCATAAAACGGGTATATCCATCATGTAATCATAGGATAGGACAGGATAGGACAGAGCAGAACAGAACACAATAGAACAGGATGGAACATGATATAACAGGGTGGAACAGAATAGAATAAAGTAGAAACATTAGAGTACAGGATGAAATATCATGGAACCGGATGGAAGAGGATGGAACAGGATATAACAGGGTGGAACAGAATAGAATAAAGTAGAAACATTAGAGTACAGGATGAAATATCATGGAACCGGATGGAAGAGGATGGAACAAGATGGAAGAGGAGGAAACAGACTGAAACGAGATTGAGCAGAATAGAGCAGAATAGAACGGAATAGAACAGGATGGAATAGGACAGAAAAGGACAGAGCAGGACAGAACAGAATCGCGACAAACAGAACAGAACAACATAATATTTTGCTCACTACACACTATATAGATTTTCGCTAAAAGCTATCTCTTCACAACCTTCGGATGGACAGGATCTCAATAATACAAAAATCTGGTGAGGACCGGATCTTGTTATAATATAGCATTAATAACATCTGGCTTCGCGACAATCGTGGTTCCTTAGGAATCTATATATAATATATAATACCTATATAGGTAACGCTAAAAGTTTCTGGATTATATAAATATAAACATAACTAGGACATATATATATTTTCGAAGTGTCATTATTTATACATTTTTACATTAGCCGGAGCCATTGTGGGAAGCAGTGGATCTAGTGTTCAGTAAGTTAAGTTAACAATAAAAATGACAGTCAATCGTCAATTTCAAAACTACAAATTCTATAATTATTTTTTCCATAAAATTTCAGTACGCCCCACATATTGTTTTTTTTTTTTTTTTATAACAGCTAAGAGGCAAACGAGCAAGACGGGTCACCTGATGGTAAGTGATTCACCGCCGCCCACGGTCACCAGCGACGCCAGTGCGTTGCCTACCCTTCAGGTAAGAATATGCTCTTTTCTTGAATGTTATTAGGTTTTTATAAAACAACACAAGAATCACTCACCAATGGGTTTCTTGGTGGTGGGGTCCTCGTAGTGGCTGTGGTTGCCGGTGTACGCGAACTCATAGTAGTACACCGGGTGCGACGAGTGCCGACACATCAGGTTTGCTGTCCTGCTCAAATTCAATCAAAGTAGAATCATATACTGAACATTTCATTAGAAGCCAAAAAGTGACCAACGGTCAAGCAGATAACCTGGTGGTAAATTATCCTTGTGGCATATGGACCTGATTACGTTTAATAAAGTATTCCATCGTAGAAACTTTTTCTGTTCTTTACCAGCAATATGGACCCCAGATTTTTAAACACATAATATATTTTTTTATTACATTGATGCCTCGTTACCTGAATTAAGATCAAAGGATCCGTATAATCACTATTAATAAAAAAAATAGTGTTATTTTGATATTTTACGTTGATATTCTGTGATGGCGAGGGGTTAGCCAACGATGGAGGGAAACTTGCCGCAGTGAAGTTCTATTACTGATCGACAACCTGTGCAAATTAGCGGGAAATTGTTAGATGCATGAGAGTCGAGTGTAACACGATGGTATTCAGTAGATAATGAATGACCGGCTGAAGTGATATGATAGTGCAAGATTCTTCAATTGAGAAAAAAAATCTTGTCTCATACTCACCTGTACATAGGAAAACCGACAATGGCATCACCATATAGTGTGCCCAATCTCAAGGCGCTCTCTGTGTCATTAAAAAGAGGCTTGTCACCCAGATAGAAGTCCCGCAGACGAGCCAGCTTAGAAGTGGAGTTCTCTCGCGGCAGTTGGAAGGATATCGGCGCGACCTCGTTCCATTCAGTGTTCATCCTGTTCCTCAGGGTATCGTTCTTTATTACATCTGTGATTGGATAAGAGATAACTATAATATCTTTTCGATTTTTCCCCTTTTGTGCATTGAAGTTTTGTTATTGGTGACGTAAGTTTCGAATAAACTAGATCGACATAATTCAAATTCTAATTCAATATGTTTTGGTTTTGTTTAGCCTAATCTCAACCTCCCAATATCAGTTCCAAAATCTAGATAATTTAATGAGAGCTGCGGTCAATTTCTAGTAATAATGATAGAGCTGACAAACGAATACACACTTCAACTGGTGGTAAATAATAACTGCGTCTCATGAAACCTATTACCTCTCCCAAACAAGGTCAAGATAAGTTGTCACCTCAGGGGTGAGATGAAACGTCTCATTACCTGTATTTGCGCCTCCGGATCTCGGCACTCACCATCCGAAACACGACAGCGTTATGCTTCTATTTCACACTAGTATTCTGAGAAGGCTTGGTCCTCCTCTGGGCGAACCAAACTATTCAAGCTGTAACGTAGCTCTACTGGTCACTGTTATACCAAAATCTGGGCTCTTGCATTTAATAAGTACTTTTTGTATTTTGCATTTGATAATTGTAAAGTCAGGTATTTATCACTAGAGTATAAAGTCACATTAAACAATAAACTAACTAAATGCAAACCAGAAGAACTCTTCACGGGTCTGACTGAGGATGTACGGTACAGTGTGCATGTTGCCGCTGCGGATGGAATCCCTTGGCTCCTCCTTGAGGAACCTTTCCTGCCCAAAGTCTAACTCCACTACTGGTCTCCACAGACGTACTGGATCGAAGCCGAATTCCTGGAATTTATTTTGAAATATTCTTAGATTTATAAATCGGTGATTCGCATTCCAGAGCAGACCTGAAATTCTCGAAAGGGTAAAGAGCATTAGCGTTAAAGGTTGAATGGGTCTGCTAACAGTGGTTAACATTGCCATGAGTAATCTGAGGTTCTATAGAGTAGATTAAACACCTAACTAATAATGGATTGATATGATGATGATAATAGTCCTTAGGAGGATTCATACTTGGCCGTACGATTAGATATGTGCCCTAACCATTTGAGCTATCTACCAATTTTGATCTCTTGGGCAATGGATGCACTATATAGGAGTGGTTCCTAATCCTAATTAAGAGCTAAGCCAACCTTGATCTCTAGGGTAATCGGTGCAATATATAGGAACCGCTTAAAAGGTTTAACTTCTTCCATTCATATAACCTGTTCATCTTGTCTCTTTTAACGACGTCTGGCTTCTTACTCCCTCGTCTGGTTCGTAATCCCCATGCTGTGAAATAAGGCATCTATGCAGCGGCGGCAATATTCCGTTACCATTCAATTACTTCTTCAATTACATTACTTACATAAAATCCTCGCAGAGAGTAGCCCAGATCCCTCCAAGGTTTGGTCTTGAGGCAGTCGATAATAGCTTTGGAACTGTTGGTGGGGCAGTTGAGAAGTTGAGCTTGTCGTACAGCAAGGTGTCTCAGGTGGTTAGGACTCCTCGTGTTGCCTACTGGAGAGCCACTCATCCCTATAGCGCGGTGGAAGAGTCCTGATGGAAGAGAAGAAAGAAATTAAAAGTCAAAACTTATTTACTTAAAGAACGTTTAGGTTATTAGGAGGTCATAGCGTACCATACCGGGTACACACGTACCACCTGGGACAGTACAGCCAGCGTGGAGTAGTGGTGTGTATCGGTGGCTCTACATGGAATATTTGCGTTGGTAGTGTTGGGACGTTATATATATTTTCGGTATACTTGCCACTGCTTCTAAATTTCTTTCGATGTTATTTCTCATGAACTACATCGGAATAGGAAAGGGAATGATGATTCTGTATCAAAAGATATTCTCCTAAGTATAAACAAACAGTCATCACATCACAAACATCGTCTATATCATGATCCATCCATCACTGTCTTCAGTTTCACAAAGATAGCTGACTGATAACTAGGATGGAATGCTTATTCAACTTACCTTTAGTCATAGGCGAGACCATGTGCATTAGCACGCTTACAGATCCGGCGCTGCAGCCGCTGATGGTGACGAGGTTTGGGTCACCACCGAAGGCAGCGATGTTGCGCTGCACCCAGCGAAGCGCCACCACCTGATCCTTGAAGCCGTTGTTCCCTGGAGCCACGGCATCGCCCGTGCTCAGGAAGCCTAAGCAATTGACGTGCATGAATCATGCATACGGGGAGAGTAAGTAAGTTAGATTATGACTAGTGTTGAGTAGGATTTACAAGGGGCAGTATACTTGTCCCGGACATGTTTCAAAATGTACTATTTTAAATTTTATGTCGCAGCAGTCGCGTTACTCACTCTCCGTGTAAACTGTGGGTGAGAGACAGAGATGAAGCGAGGCATACAAATTACGAATTCTTTCTCAATGGACTTAATAACTATATGCGGTCGCATCTCGAGCGACAGAAAAATATAATGTTGCCATTGCCAAATTCGATAGCGAGATAGATATAGATATAGTCAAGAACGACCGTAATGTATTTCAAGTGGTCAGCATGAATTGTTTATAGATTTTTTTTAATTTATTATTAATTTTTGTAACCTACATTATGTTATAACAATAAAATATATTTTTATAAAATAAGTAATACATTAAGCAATTAGTAAAGTTTCTTTATTTTGAGTTGCAATTTATATTAATTCAGTTATAACTAGTATATAATATATATATATATATATATATATATATATATATATATATATATATATATATATATATATATATATATATATAATATATAAGTAGTGGTATAATTATTATTCTATCAAAATAAAAGTTTATGCTTAATTATTCAACAGCAGATAGTGTTAATAATTTAATTTTTTAACCATTAGATTATTTTACATTTTGTTGCTTTTTAACTATTGGTGTAAAAATCATAAATTTTGATAAGTTACGCACAGACATGAGGTCCCGAACGCCTCGCCTCACTTGAAGTGGGACATCGTACTGGCTCACATCAAAAATGAGGCTACTCTTACTAACTCTTTTTCATGTTGTGTCCTGCCCAACACTAATTATGACTACCTTTACAAAAGTAAATTTGTAACCAATTATTTAAAAATGTTTTGTTTTTATAATACCTAATATTACACACCACACAGGTCACAAACGAGTACAAGACGAGACGAGAGACGCAATCTCCGGAACCCCACACTCACCATACGAAATGTTGTGCTGCTATTGTATACTTGTGAGGAGAGCTACGCCTCCGGTCGAGCCAATGACTGAGCGGTGCCTGCGGTTATTGGATGTTGATGATGATGAGATACTCCTGGTCAACTTCGATCACGGTCATCTTCTGATTATTACTAGATGACATCAACTGCGCGGGATATTCAATAGCGCCGCAAGCTTTCACGCACTCAGGGACACTCACTGGTGACCTTGCTTAGTCCGATGTAATGCATGCAGTGTCACAAATATCACACCCAGACCCAAAATCAACGTTACACAAATACAGTTCCTTAGTTGGGAAGTCGCATCCACCACCAGCAACGTAGCCGTCACCACATGATATGCAGCAATCGCTTTAATATAGTTCAGCATACCGACAAACTGTTGTTTATCGGTAGCTTTGTACGTGTGACCTTACCAAGTGAACCAAGCCTGTAGTTGATGGTGACAAGCACCAGGTCCCGGTCCAGCAGGTAGTGGGGCCCGGCCAGGTCGCTGCTCCCCGTCATCGAGTAGAACCCGCCCGCGTGGATGTAGAAGACGACCGGCAGAAGTTGAGAGCTGGAAATTTTAATAATACTCTTGAGATTATTAGAACCTCGTCTATATCATGTGTATGCTGTTACACTTTAAAGCTGGCACATTAGATTTGTATCACACTATCCCTCTAATAAGCGACTCCTGTATCTCATGACACCCACATTCATCCTTGATAAGGAGTCCTCTGGTGTTGCGGACGTCCATGGCTGGCGGTGATCACTTACCATCAGGGGCGCTGCCTGCTCGTTAGCCACGTATTCTATAAAAAATATATCGAAATTTCTGTACCTCTTACGGCCAGGGGTGTACACATTGATCCGGAGACAATCCTCGTCGAGGTAGTACCCGGGAGATGCGGGCAGGGGACAGGCTGGGCCCTCCCGGCTAGCGTCCACCTCTTCTGGATATGTCAAGATGGGCACTGGTGGCTGAAGATATGAAACTATCATCATCGTCTCCATCATTCTCAGACCATCAATATTTCTTCGCTTAACTATACATATCTAAGAATACTTAATGTAAATATAACTGAAACAAATTTAATCACTTTCTGAATGAAACTACACGTAATTGTTCATTGTGACAATTGTCAAATAATTACTAAAGGTAGAGCTACACTGCAGTTTGTTTCTAGCTGCAGAATAAATGGGTCAACTCGACCGGGGTAGGCCCACACCCGCACAGAACATCAGCGTAAAATTGCATGATAATGCTGCTGTGTTTCGTCTGGTGAGTGTAAGGATCCGGAGACCTTTATAACTGGTGACGAGGCATTCCATCTCAGTCCTCAAGGGTGACAACGCATCTGCATTATGATTCCTTGTCAAGGATGAATGTAAACGTCACGGGCCGCAGGAATCACTTGTCATGCGCGACATGTGCGCGAGTTTGTATCTGTCAATGTAATAAAACAATATCGATGAGAAACATAAATTCCTTCATTGACGTCGTGGCTGAGGTACTGGATCCGGAGCGATTGGTTCGCCATCGTCGCACCTCAGTGTTGTCACCTGATATATGTATATTCTTCATTAAATAATTACCAGCAGCCCGACAGACGTCGTCCAGTGCAAACTTCTATATATTTGTTTGTGAAAATGATCAATCTGTTTATTCTATCTATCTATACGGCACTCATGATTTAGGTTTTAAAAAAAAAACAAATTAAATACACTGGAATAGAAAATGAACCGGAGCGGATGAGAGTTAGGATTAGACTGCGCTAGAATGCGGGATGTATGGGAATGAGAAGAGAAAGGAAAAGCTGACATGGCAAAGGAATAGGTGAGTAGTAGAGTTCAAATCGTGAGTTATAATCTTGAGTTCATACAAAAATGGAAAAAGAATTCTTTGGGCAACTTTTCCAATTACCTAACTTGGAATAATACGATCATTTAAAATAACCAAATCGGTCCAGCCGTTCCGAAGGCCCCTCATAAGGACCTCCTGACCTCGAAACCTCGACTCGGATCGCTATCTAAAGGGACCTGCCGTTCTCATGTGATGCGGTTTAACAGCATTTACTTTAGATACAATACGTTATGTACATATGTCACTTATTTGTTATAAAAGTACCTGAAATCTCAATTCGCCGACAGGAGGTTCGGCGTACCGTATGCCCCGGTAGGCCTCCACGGGTCGCCCGCGCCGCGTCACCGCCATGGAGCCCCTGATGATGCCCGATGGCGTCACCACCACAGGAAGCTCATTACGGTTTTGCGGAACTGTTACATAGATTCTCAATTTTTTTTTTTCTTTAATTGAGAGTTAAACGAGCTCACAGACATCTACATTCATCCTTGACAAGGAATCGTAATGCAGATGCGTTGTCACCCTTGTTGACTGAGATCGAATACCTCGTCACTAATAAAAATGATCTCCGCATCCCTGCACTCACCAGGGGAAACACAGCAGCATCATGCTCCTATTTCACGCTGGTATTCTATGAGGTCGCAGTCCCTGCCGAGCCGACCCATTCATTTTGCATCTAGAATCAAACTGCAGCGTAGCCCTACCACTATAAATTACACAATTAATTTATAAAATTTATACATAAATCCTTTGAAGAAGGACAGCGGTAGAGCAACGCTGCAGCTAATTCCTAGTGCGATATGAATGTGTCAGCTCGACTGGCGGACGACCACGCCGCAAGACCATAAATAGTTAGTCCTAGCTTTATCATAGTAGTATTCTATATCATAGTGCCTAAGCTAAAAGTCCAGCTATAGGTATGTATACTAAAATGAACAAAATAAATACTCGGAATAAAACATAAACTTCGGCAATTTTTGTTTCAAAAATATCTTCTCGTTTGATCAAGAATTTCCACCATAATCTACATATAATAAATATAATATATTCTACAAATACAAAAAACCTGTAATAATCTATGATATAAAAAGTTTCTAGAATGTCTCTTGGACCCCCAGGGCTCCACGGGAGACTCGACGGGGGTCTACGTTGGCATGACAAAAAAATGGGGGTTCACAATTTGTAAGTGGGGGTCCACGAAAATTTGCTTTCAATAGTGAAGAACTAAAATGTTGGCTTGACTTCACCCATCAATATAGGCAGATAATATTGTATGCAGCTGCAGGGGGTCCACAGGAACCATCTAAATTTCGAAAGTGGTCTACAAGAAAAAAAAGACTGGGAACCTCTGATGTAGATTCTCTGGGCCGCAGTTTTCTCTTACCATCAGGTGTACTGGGTGCTCGTATGTCGCAAAAAATAAAATAAAAACGGAGTGAGAAGCCACCTCCGTCTAGCCATGAAGCGTCCTTTTGCTAGGTTCTCCATCCACTAAGCTATCACTTCACCGTCGAGGATTTAAATAAGAAAGCTCGGTACTAAGGCATCTGATTTGATCATGCAGGAAACACAATACCGTTAAATCAAACAAGAAGATTTGTCAAGTAGGTTAATAGGACGTCAAGAAAGCTAATAGGAGCACCGCGTCGGAAGGCAGCTGTAAGCGAGAACAAACGGCAAGATAGCTAATAGGAGCACCGCGTCGGAAGGCAGCTGTAAGCGAGAACAAACGGCAAGATAGCTAATAGGAGCACCGCGTCGGAAGGCAGCTGTAAGCGAGAACAAACGGCAAGATAGCTAATAGGAGCACCGCGTCGGAAGGCAGCTGTAAGCGAGAACAAACGGCAAGATAGCTAATAGGAGCACAACATCGGAAGGCAACTGTAAGCGAGAACAAACAGCAAGTTAGCTAATAGGAGCACAACGTCGGAAGGCAGCTGCTAGCGAGAATTAAAAGAATATATATATATAAGTTTATACCACACACCACATTTAACACAATTATATGTTCTTATGTCTCAAGTCCCTAGTTTATACAGCAAGTGTAAGGCGTACCCGTCGTTAAATAAAGCGAGAATGTGCAGGGTTCTCAAAAACCAAAAGGTTTAAGAACCTGAAGTAAAAGATGATATTGTATATGACATCTTAGAAATAAATAAATAAATAAAATAACAAACGGCAAGAGAGCTATTAAGGAGCTGCTAGCGAGGAACGGCAAGAAGCTCGACTAGTTGCTTTATTTAAAATAAAGAGTGTTTACAAAAAGTCCAAGAGTTGTCCAGTATTGAACCGAGAGCTCAAAGTTTAAATCGAAGCATATCTGTCAGACAAATATTCTGACAGAGAGTAATAGGATTTTTTGCTTAATTGTTTTTAATTAGAATTTTAAATCTATTTAATGAAAAATTACTTTTTGCGGATTTTTATAAAATATGCGCATGTATACCCAGGAACGAATTCTATACTTTTTTAAGCGAAAAATAGTCATCACCAGTTTGTGTTTGTTTCTTGTATTGATTGCGTGTACATCAGATTTTGCAGAATAGTTTTGTAAGTTCTTACGTATAAACAATATGCTATCACAAATATATTGGTGACGCGATGCTCCAGATCTAGATATGTTGATATACTGTGGGACTGTCTCTCCTTGGCGGACCCATTCTTTACTCAATAATAAAAAGGTTACTTTCCTCGAATACTAAACATTTAACTTCATTAGCCGAAAAAACAAAGACATAAAAACATTACAGCTAATATAAATAAACGAGCGACTATTGTTTTCCACTAAACACATCCTAAAATCTCCACTAACCGGTGGCATTGGTTCCAAGTCCGTAGCTGTGTTTGCCCGCCTCAGCGGTCAGAGCAAGCAAACACACAAACAGAGATCTGTACATGGCGCTCGGACGGCGCGAGATGCACTGGCTAACAGTTCGACCTTCATTGGTACATATAGTGAATACGTAATATTACGAGTCGGCGGGATATTCTATACTAAATTTGCGAATATATATTTGGCTATGAAATGACATTTTCTATGATATTATTTCTATATGTATTCATATATAATAACTTGTCCTGTCCGATTGATTCATCACCGCAGTACCTAAACCGCTGACTGAGCTAAACTTGAAATTTTTACAGTTGATGCCTTGTATGTTGTAAACATCCATTAAGGAAGATTTTTGGAAATTTTAAAAAAAATTGTTTAGAAATAAATGTATACATGCATCGGCGTTTTTCAAAATGTTACCCTTAAGGGTGTGTATTAGGTGTTTAAAATTTATATGGGTAGGTCGCCACTTTTGAAGAAAAGAAGCTTGAAATTCAATATGAAGAAAGCTTCTCATATAAAGTTTAGGAAAAAATAATATAAGTTTAAGTCTAAGCTCGATAGATGGCGTTGTGCACTGTTTCTGAATCACGCTATGGTTTCGTTACGCGGTTCTTAGCATTTTTTCACAACTCAAACTACGAGCCTTATTTTAATACAATATACATATCTACGCATGCGAAGCTGCAGATAACAGTTGGTACTTGATATACACAAATGGTAACACCTTAGAGTTAGTCAACTTCCTCCCAGAGATCGAGAGACTGGGATCGGTACACTTCAGGAGACTGCGACACACTCGTCCAATATATCTCAACACTAGACAAAAGTCTTCAACCAGTGGGTGTAGCTGATAGCTTGTAGAATTCCCAAGCGATGGGAAGTTAAGTTAAGTAAGAACCTTGGTAAATTTGATTCAGATGGTTCGGGATCTTGCGTACACCATGAAAAAAAGAACCACACCAATGATGATTTCTTTTTTTTAAATTACATTGAGAGTAACAAACGCTACGTACTACACACACCGTTCACCTGATGGCAAGTGATTCCTGCGGCCCATGACATCTACATTCATCCTTGACAAGGAATCATAATGCAGATGCGTTATCACCCTTGAGGAACGAGATGGTATGCCTCGCCACCAGTAATGAACGTCTCGGGATCCCATTACTCACCAGTCGAAACGCAGTCGCTTTATGGTGCTATTTTACGTAGATATTCTGTGAGGGCATTGTTTTACCCCCATTTGAGCTGGCTCATTCATTCTGCAGCTAGAAACAAACTGCAGCGTAGCTCAATCACTGGTCTTAATCCCTTAGATATTCTCGCCAGTCTCTTCTTAAGTTCTTTATGAGCTATACTCAAAACAATTTGTCTCTAAAGTTAAATTAAACAATATACATACCTATCAAGCAGTAAAGGTACTCATAAATAAACAATATATGAATAATTATAAAATACAGCCATTACTAGATATATAATACAAATAACACAAATGAGAAACCCGTTCATTTGAAGATATGTTATCTTAAAAAAATATAAACATCGAGAAGATTTCGTATACAATACGTCGCGCAGGCGACATGTTTTTATAAATGACTCCTTCATGATGTGGTCGACTCGACTGGGACAGATTGTACCTTCACAGAACACGTTCATCGAACCCGGGACCTGTGATACTGCACCCTGGTACTCTAACTGGTACGCCGCGCAGGCGTGGAATAGTATGCCTTTAAAGTGATTCGTCCTTGATGTCTCGCATTATACCATTCGAAGTGTTGGGATTCCCGGACGGCAAGTATTTTTCCTTATCCTCCCGCGCGCTCTAGATGCGTCGCACGCAAACTAAACTGACCGACCACCGTGTAGCTGTTCATTCTTTTTATTACATTGAGCGTGACAATTAACCTCAGTTGTACGATAAGTGTTCTGAGTACCAAATCCAGCCATTGAGTTTTACCGTCATACATTGTGACAGTATTTAAAATTACATCCTCATCATCTCGATGGTTGGCAATCCACCAATTTGCGCTTTACGCGAAATTTTCTGTCGCGAACAACTACTCTGTGGAATCAGCTGTCGCCAACGGTGTTTCCGAACCGATACGGCTTAGGGACCTTCAACAAAAGAGCCTACATCTTTCTTAAAGGTCGGCAGCGCATCTGCGACTCCTCTGGGTTGCGTATGTCCATAGGCGGCGGTGATCACTTACCATCAGGCAAAACTTTTAGTTTACCCTCTCTGTTATAAAAAAAAACTTGAATGCTACTATTTTTTTTTCTTAACATTATTTCTTCAAGTTGCTAGACCTGATTAGTTTTTTTTTATGGCTGGTGGCCACTGTGCTTTTACAGCTTCAACGGGTTGAAAAGTGACTCGAGGGTGCCCGAGAGGGCCGAACCTTGTCTCAGTCAGTTGCTTCTGACGGATTAACTAAATTAATATCATGATTATTAATAACGTCATTTACAACCACTTCGGTATGCGTTGGCGCTAGAAAAGAAGTGGTGCAAGAAACTCCAGCACCGCTCCTATCTTTACTAATTGGTGAAAACTGGCCTGAATTATGGCAGTTATGCGAAAAATTATGTTTAAAGAAAAAGAGCATGCAGTGTTTGTGTGTAGAGTTTTGAGCAGAGCTTGGACCCTGGAAGCCACATCGTCGGGGTCGTCAATCTGTTTGTGCCTCGATCTCCTTCGGACGCGGTAGAATGGTGGTACGAAATGGGTTTGTAAGTGATGGTACTCACAGTCAGCGGAGTACCGAAAAAGACAGCGTAAGAACCGGTGCCAACTCTGGAGCACACGTCCTCAGCACAATTGGAGGGACACCATCAGGCCCTAATGGCCCTTTTCGGTATTGAATGACCAACCAGGCGCAGGTAGGAAAATAAAATAAAATACACACAACGGTAGTCAACAATGAAAAGGTAGTCGACTAAATTATACAACCGTCGAATCATATGTACGTGTGTCATGAGACCCACGGGTGAACAAAAAGCTGCATCGGTTGACTCATAACTTATAAGGAAAGACGCCTTGGAAATTTATAATTTATAAAAAATGAGTCCACCTTAGTGACAGTTCGTATACCACTCGCCTGGGTGATTAAAAACATACCTAATTGTCCTGATGATATGTGCGGTCGTTCTTCTTGTGGATCCTAGATTTGATTGTCAACCGGTTTCAATATTGACAGGTCATAAACTCCCGTCAAGGTGAAGGTCGCAACTTTCTGCAGCGTCCGATCTTAATGCATGTGTGTTTACTTTGGGGTGGGGAGGTCGAGGACTTGCACTTGACTCAGAGATGACACATTTTCATCATGAACTCAGATTCAATCCATCCTCACCCTAAGATAAGAATGGATGTCATGGAGCGTATTCATCACTAACCATCAGGTGAACTGTGTGCTCGTTTACCACCTCTAATTTAAAAAAAACTAATTCCCATAGTGAGTACAGAATTGCCCGACCCCTAGGAACTTTTTTAATTATGATATACATATAACATGTAATAAATATATATGAAGGAGGTCGGTCCAACATCGGACAGTGTATGTCGCGCTGTCGAAGCAGGATGTACGGATCTGTGTTCGTTTGTCTGCTTGCCTTCGCTGCCGGAGAGGGCAAACACGGTCGTAGAGATGAGGCCAGTGCTGCTGGTTAGTAATTAGTATGGTGTTTGTGTTTAGTGTGGTGTAGTGTAAATGGAAAATATTTATAGATATTTTTTATAAGAGCCATTAAACGTTTTTGTAAGTAGCTAACATTATAAATATAATATAAGGGTGACAAATCAGCACACATGTCATCGGATGTTATCATTGTAGCCAGTAACATCTACGTCCTCAACAAAGACTCAAAGAGTATAAGCGTTGTCACCCCCGAGGACTGAGATATAATTGCATCATTTATGGACACCCACCGTCGGTAACGTCAGTATACCATTTCCTAGAAACTAGCTCCAACACGAATGCGTGTATAAATTTCCTTATATATAATACGAGTGTTTATAATTTTCCTGTATATTTGATACATGAATCGAACATTAATTCGATTGCCGTATGCCATATAGGCCCACGACCTGTGGTGGTGACGCCATCAGGCAGCGTCAAGGGCTCCATGATGGAGACGCGACTCGGACGACCCTTCGAAGCGTACCGAGGCATCCGGTACGCGGAACCTCCTATTGGAGAACTGAGGTTTCAGGTATATCTCAAAACACTTTTAACAACTTAGATCCAGTTTTATGTCGTTAAGTAAAACGTATTAGTTTATTTACACAGAGCAAGTTATAACCTTATTATTCGTGTTGCTATTTATTACATGGTTATATTTAATTTAACATAACTACATTAAAATTAATTCCTTTACTAAACGAATCTTCTGTATGCAGGTCTTAATTATTACAACACAACATTGAACAGATAGCGACCACCTTTAATAACAAACGCGACCCCAGTATGGGAAACAATCCCTTAGATCATTCCTTAAACGTCTGTCATGACATTTTGATATTTAAGACAACCCCCCGAAAAAGCCGTCTAAACGCAGTGCACTGTGCGGATCGACATATGTAAATTTCTGAAAACTCAACTATGTTTTGTTGTATGCAGGGTGACAATCGAGCACACAGTTCACCTGGTGGTAAGTCCTGCAGCCCTTGGCAAGTACATTCACCGTCGGATCGCTACACCAAACGTATATATAGGCTGTAACTTTTCTTTTACTATACATATCTACCATTGCCGGAGAGACCAGAGCGGTAAGACCGTGAGACCAGAATATATTTGGAGTAGAATATTATCTCAAAATAACAAATATGTATATGTTTATTTTTAAGTAGTAGAACCACGTCTCAGATATTAACAAGCTGTAGCTCAAATAAAACAACTCCACCGAGGAAGAACAATATTCTTGCCAGCGTAGAATGTGTTTGATTCCCAGCCGGAGAACAAAAACCGTGCATCTGACACCACGTCTGGGCTCTCCGCCATCTTATTGGCTACGCATTACACGATACATTGACATGATGAACGAGCGCGAAATCTTACGGCACTACAATATGTCTGTGCTCTATTACACTATTTATGTGGGAGCAATATACACTGTTTAATAGGGAACAATGTACTCGATTTAGGAGGGAGCAATGAACACTATTCCTGATCTATAAATCTAAAGATGATGATGATGATATCTCATTATCCCCAGCCACCAGTCCCCATCCTGACGTACCCAGCAGAAGTAGATGCAAGCATAGAGGGCCCCGCTTGTCCCATGGCTGCGTCTCGCGGGTACTACGTGGACGAAGACTGTCTCCGAATCAATGTTTACACGCCCAACCACAAAATGTAAGATAACAATGTGTCACTTTATTACGGAACCAAGAGTGTTATCTGATTCTAAGTATTGATCGACTGACTTTGATTGCCGCGTCGTGTAAGAGTATTCAGAGTACCTGGCTGCTGCGTCGCGGGTCCTTAGTTCGATGCAGTACAAATTATTGGATTTCGGATCGGCGTTTATGTGGTGTATGTCGTGTGGCCCTGACACTGCATCTTAAAATTCCTATAATCTTTTGCATTACATCGGAATAGGGAAGGGGGCGACGTGTAAGTGTCTCTGTGTTTGCGCAAATGCTTACGGCACTATAAAATATTCTGCCCAGTTGATGTCATCTGGCAGTGAGCAGACGATGTCGTCCTGATTGAATGTCAGCAGGAGAACATCACCATCATCACTATTGGACTGGTGCGTATAAGCAAGTGTGGGTGGGGTTGAGATATGTACTTCTATCTTCGAATACGAATAAAGATGACAGTAGGTTGTCACTGTCAAAAAGCTCGTATAAGATGCCTTATAACCGATAAAACCGTAAATGTTCTCCGACATCCATAATACGTCCATTACGTTACGTCATGTCTCACCACTTCCAGTCCACATCCGCTGCCGGTTGTCTTCTACATCCACGCTGGCGGATTCTATTCGATGTCAGGCCGCAGCGACCTGGCGGGGCCACATTATCTCCTGGACAGGGATATCGTCCTTGTCACCATCAACTACAGACTCGGTTCACTTGGTAAGAAAACTTCTTCAAGTCCAGAAAAGCCATAATTCACTTATAGTAATAATATACGCAAAGAAAAAGAATGCTAGCAATTCCTTCATCACTAATTTACTCACTAACCAGTCAAACTAAGCTAAAAAGCTTGTATTAAGAGATTGTTCACGTCAGTAGCAGAACGGCGGATTCAAAGCTGCGACGTTAAGTTTCACAAGAAGCCAATAAACCGTTAGACTATCAATGCTGCTTTCACCACCGTCAGTCTGTAGCAGTCCAAGGTATCGTCACCATCTTACGCAGTTACCTATCGTCTGAAGTTATATATACTCAATATATCCTCTGCTCTAAAGGTAGAGCTAGCAGAGGCGGACTTAATGCCCTTTGCCATTAAAGACCGCCTTTTTGTACAATGTTTGTTTTACTTGTGCTATTAAAGAATAGATAAATCAATGACCTTGTCCAGCAGTATTCTGCTGCTGTGTTTGTGTGTGTCATAATTGATGCACAATAATTTTTATTCTATTTACTTAGATACTTGATACTAGATGACTTAGATCTAATGCCTCGTCACCAGTAATATGGGTTTCCGGATCCCTACACTCACCAAACTAGTATTTTACCGTGGCATTTTATGAGTGTCCCAGTCGAGCATTAATCTCTCATGCTGTAGCTAGACCTAAAACTGCAGTGTGGCTCTACAAGTATTATTAAAGCCTTTAAAGAAAGTTTATTTATCAATATTTGTATCCACAACTCTAGTTCCCAAGCTTGGCTGTTTGAAACAGTGCCTTTATATGTATATTAATTTGTCGGACTGTTGAATAGTAAATAAAACAAACTTTACTATTTATAATAATTGCGAGCATCGATCATAACAGTCTGTGTTTTATTACATGTTAGATCATCGTTTTCTTAGGTTTCCTCAGCACAGGCGATGCCCTGGCTCCGGGCAACAACGGCTTAAAGGACCAGGTGGTGGCGCTTCGCTGGGTGCAGCGCAACATCGCTGCCTTCGGTGGTGACCCAAACCTTGTCACCATCAGTGGCTGCAGCTCAGGATCTAGAAGCGTCCTCTTGCA
Organism: Teinopalpus imperialis; assembly: GCA_029286865.1. Lineage (NCBI taxonomy): Eukaryota > Metazoa > Arthropoda > Insecta > Lepidoptera > Papilionidae > Teinopalpus > Teinopalpus imperialis. Next base: position 328,338 of record JAGSMU010000061.1, read on the forward strand.
CATGCTCTCGCCTATGTCTAGAGGTAAGCTAAGCACATTAACAGCCACTAAACACTCCGCTGGATACATTGCTACCTTCGAACACTTGTAATTCCTCATCATCAGAAGCTGCAGTATTGGGTCTTTCAGGTTCTTCATATACATGCTCAACTTCACTATTATGTTCATCATGGCAACAGTCAGTGAACAGTAAACTAAGGTTACCCTCGCATGTTGAGAGGATTTGGGGCAGCTTTGCGTCAGAAATATCAGACCTATCACACATAGCTTGGTCATATAGCATATTACTAAACTACAGCGGTAATTACCTCACCAACTTTCTGTCATGAGTATGGCTAATCTTTTAGATAATTAGAGCACTTTAGGAGCTCACTCGGGAAGGTACTTCAATGCACTTATTAGAGCTGATTGAATAATGTCATTGATTAAGCAAATCTTGTAACGCTGCAATAATTCCTGAATAGGCCAGTCAGGGCATTTCAGTCCAGTACATTTGTGACATTTATAGATCGAAAGAGTCGTAACCTAACACCTTACTAGTAGTATTTGCTTGACTCACGATTTCCTCTAGTTACAAAAGGACATGTGTTCATGTACATTCCAGATGACCAGGCCAACATACGTACAAAAATACGACTTTCATAGTTATTCTCTGAGAAAGCTCTTACGACAATCGCAGGAGAGCATAAACTTCCAGGACACACCGATTGGCACTGTTCTTAAGATACATTTTTGATGTTAGTAAAATTAAAAATTAATACATTTTTTTATATAGTATATATATATTTCCATCAGGTCTCTTCCACCGAGCCATAGGAATGAGCGCCTCCCCCGTGGGTACCTCACTGAGCCCTAATCACCAGAAGCACCTTGCCGTACGCCAAGCTGAACTCCTCAACTGTCCTACTAATAGTTCCAAAGTCATCATCGACTGCCTCAAGACTAAGCCCTTTAACGATCTAGGCTACTCGATACGAGGATTCTTTGTGAGTGAAGTAACATATTATTTAGGTATTACTGCTAAATGAGGCTTCCTTTCTTGGATTTGTCAAATAAGATACATTAATAAAGAAACACCAGAATGGGTTGGCTCACTTCACATCATCAGGATACTTACAATATATTTTCTCTTACCTTTTACACGGTGTACAGAGATGAATGCATTATGAAGAGAAAGAGAGCAGAAATAGTATATATTGATGCTGCCATCTTCTTTCCAACATCTCACTTGACAAGCTGTCCTTTCGTTGTTCTTGTGCCTTGGGCTAAAGCGTTTCACTAAAGCGACATTGAAGGCACGTTCCTCAAACTACGTCTGCCTAAGTTAGTTTTTCAAAGGGAGCACACAATCTACATTCTATTCATTTTATTTAAGATTAATGATACCTTTTCCAGGAGTTCGGCTTTGATCCTGTAAGCATATGGAGACCAGTTGTAGAATTAGACTTCGGGCAGGTGCGGTTCCTCACAGAGGAGCCGCTGGACACTATCCGGAACGGGAATATGAACGTCGTGCCGTATATCATCAGCCAGACTCGTGGCGAGTTTTTCTGGAAGGCGTTTTGTGAGTAAAATAAGCTTCAAAGCCGCGGTCTTGGGTTCGCTTCCTAATTTAAGGGCCTGTGCGTGTTATATGTATATCCCAGATAGTGCATTTAAACCTTCTTCCACATTGCTCAATAGGACCGAACAAGGACACGACGTGTGCTTCTGTGTTTTCGTGAATACTTACATATCAAGCAGTTGATATCATCTGGTTAAAACTAAAACTAAAACTAAAAGATATGGCCGTAACCATCCATCATCTTCGTGATAATATTTTGACATTAACCTTGAATTTCTACCACGAGGTAAGATCGTATGGCACACAAATATCTCCCTTGTGTGACTTAGGAAAAACGAGAAATGCACCAATCAGTATCGGGCAGCTATGGTAAATGATATTTGAGTCCGTCAGCTCAGTGATGAACTATTTATTTCTATATATTAGAAGTGACAAACGAGCACATATTGATGACAGACCTGATGGAAAGTGATTCCTGTCACCCATGAAATTCACATTGATATTGGATAAGGAATCATAAAGCAGATGCGTTGACATGCCTAAAAACTAAGATCGTCGCGAATAATAACTTATCCGTCTTCTTTAACTCACCGGTCGAAACACAGCGAGTTTAAGCTATTTTATTCAGGTATTATGTGACACGTCTTTTTTTTCTCGTATCGGGCAATAGAAGAAAAACAGATAAAAATATGTTATAACAATATTTAATCTACACGGCTAAGCTTAGGGACATTTAAGAAAAGAGCTCCTACTCCTTTCTCACAAGCAACGCACGTGTAACTTCTGCAGGATGACTTAGTTCATTGGCCCCCTCTTGTACACAAAAAAAATATTTTTCTACAGATGTCTTTATGAACGATACCCTAAGGAACAGGATGAACACTGAATGGAACGAGGTCGCGCCGATATCCTTCCAACTGCCGCGAGAGAACTCCACCTCTAAGCTGGCTCGTCTGCGGGAATTCTATCTGGGTGACAAGCCTCTTTCTAACGACACAGAAAGCGCCACGAGATTGGGCACACTATATGGAGATGCCCTTGTGGGATTTCCTATGCACAGGTGGGTTTAAAAAAAAATTTCAACAATCATTATTACTATTTGACTTATATTTTACTAGTTAGAACTTATTTCCGGTATCGGTATTGCAATTTTATATGCCGATTTATCACATGTTCACTCATGAAGGAAAATGCCGTGAGGAAACCTGTATATCTCTGAAATAAAAAAATAACAAAATAAGATTTCAAAGATATGTCAAGTCCGCCAGTCCGCAGTAGAGCCGCGTGGGGGCCATGCTCCAGCACCCTCTTATTGAGCTGGCCATTATTTTTTAAAAAATATACTGTATTTGGGGGAGGAAAGGTTATGTGGTGTTAACTACTAAATGCTGGATATTGGAAGAGCAGAGGGGAACATGGTCTAAGCATATCCCAAGGGCTGCATTAGGTTCCCCTGGTGAAATAATTGTACAAACTTATAGTGAGTGATACGCAAGGTCATCTAATATCCCAAATACTCCATCATGCACCAATACTAAACTGGTGAAACCAATACTAGTGGTGGTAAAGTTTTTTGAGTCTTTTTTTGTAATTTCCGGTTTTGGACACAGCCCGCTGACAGCGCTTGAGCTGGTTTACGTTTTATGGGCCGGACAGAGGAAAGGGCCTGATCACCTTCCACAAACTACATCAGGCTATGTTAACTGCAACATCTGATGATTTAATTGCATACGTTTGTAAATGAAAGTTTAGTTGTTATTTCTACTTCGATTACATTTGAGCAGAACAGCAAACCTGATGTGTCGGCACTCGTCGCACCCGGTGTACTACTATGAGTTCGCGTACACCGGCAACCACAGCCACTACGAGGACCCCACCACCAAGAAACCTATTGGTGAGTGATTCTTGTGTCGTTTTATAAAAAACACCTAATTACACCAATATGTGGGGCGTACTGAAATTTTATGTAACGGGTCCCTTACAATAAAAAAAATAAAAAAGTAATTGCGGAATTTAAAAAGGAACTCTCTGGGAATATTAGTTTTTAATTTGACGAGACTGTCATTTATTTTTTCATTGTGGCGTCCTGTAAAATTGTATTTATTATCACGAATTTATGTCGTGAAAATTTTTATTAATGATTGTTTACAATTTTCGCTGTGGCTTAAGTCAACAAGAGAGTTGCTAGACACTTATTATATATAGATGCCGTGTTCATAAGGAACCACGATTGTCACGAAGGCAGATGTTATTAACGCTATATTAGAACTAGATCCGGTCCACACCAGATTTTTGTTCTATTGAGATCCCACCACCAAGAAAAAGTGTTACAGGGTTGTTAAATAAATTAATTAACAAATGAGCTAGTGGTGAGTTTATTATATGATATATATATTTACCTGTTCGAATTCGCCCACGGCCTTGTCTTGGTTGTTATCGGTTGACAGTAACTGTTCAAGATATATGATAGTGCCGTAATCATTAGCGCATACATAGACACACTAACTCATGGTAACCTTAGTTACGATGAGTTAATGTGTCTATGTATGCCAGTGATTCCCAAAGTGTCCGCTACGGCTCCCTGGGGCGCCTCGGTCCTGTTATAAGGGTGCCGTAATCATTAGCGCATACATAGACACACTAACTCATGGTAACCTTAGTTACGATGAGTTAATGTGTCTATGTATGCCAGTAATTCCCAAAGTGTCCGCTACGGCTCCCTGGGGCGCCTCGGTCCTGTTATAAGGGTGCCGTAATCATTAGCGCATACATAGACACACTAACTCATGGTAACCTTAGTTACGATGAGTTAATGTGTCTATGTATGCCAGTGATTCCCAAAGTGTCCGCTACGGCTCCCTGGGGCGCCTCGGTCCTGTTATAAGGGTGCCGTAATCATTAGCGCATACATAGACACACTAACTCATGGTAACCTTAGTTACGATGAGTTAATGTGTCTATGTAAGCCAGTGATTCCCAAAGTGTCCGCTACGGCTCCCTGGGGCGCCTCGGTCCTGTTATACGGGTGCCGAAATACACAAGTGCACACATAATAGTTGTCAATCCTCAATATGGATTTTACAGAAACAATTAAATTAGTTATATTATATTATATTGAGCAAAGTAGTAAGAATCTTTTCAAAATCTAATTATTAAGGGAGCCTTAATCTTAAAAAGATTGGGAACCTCTGGCATACGCTTTACAATGGGAGAAAGGCTCAAATGCAGTGTGCGCAACACGAGACATAAACACAACACACTCGGAACTAACGATTTGTGTGACACTAGTATTGATCATTTGGTTCGGTCAGTCAGATACTTTAACATATCCAGCTGCAAACTTAAAAATATATTGTGAACATATGTTGTAAAAAAGAATGATAAAAAAAATCTCGTGGTAGTATCCTTTGACGTTTGTAAATTAAATGTAATTAATTTCATAAAAATAATAAAATCATCAGTTGCTGCCCACCATGACGACCTCGTTTACCTGTTCACACTGAGCTACCGCTTCCCCGCCATCGCCACCAGCGGACCGGATGCGGAAATGGTAGCCAAGATGACAGCTATATGGTACACCTTCGCCAAGTATGGGTGAGTAATTACATCTTGTTATTTCATATTTATAACTCGCTTTATCTAGTTATGTTCATAGGTAGCGGTAGGGTTCATAGAGCAACCCTGTAGTCCCTAGTTCATGGAATATAGTGACAGTATTCCCTGATTCTATAAAGCGACCAAATTGGAATATTGTGTTCCCTCGACATGCCATAGAAGGAAGGATATCTTCGAAGAGCCCTCCAAATACTAACAAATTGTGGTGCACAAGTAATGCTCTTCGGCTCGGTATCGAACCTAGGACGTAGCAGCCAGTAGCTATAATCAATGCGCCGTCAAATAACGTCAAGGTATGATTAGTACTCAAACTGTCATCTCAGATATGACATTCAAGTAATTTAGTTGTAAATATGTGTGAATACTTTACTATAAATAATTGTTTTACTTCAGTGACCCTAATCCAAGGAGTGACCTAGGCCTCCCCGAGCTGGACGGTCTGCACTGGCCTGCTATGACCCCGGATAAACGCAGCTACCTTGAGATCGACAAGAAGTTCTCAGTCAAGACCAACCTTAAGGAAGAGCGGATGCGAGAGTGGGAGGAACTTTATCCGATTGAATATTAACAGCGTCTGTTGGAATGACATTTTAAAATTCTCTTATTTAATTTAAACCAGCAGTTTTTTTAATAGTAAAGTCATACTGCAGTTTGTTACTAAATGCAGCATGAATGGGTGGGTAGGTACGAACAGCATCATCACACCCCCACATGCATTATATGTATGTCAGTCCTAAGGGGTAACAACACCTATGATTTATGATTACTTATCGAGGAGGAATGTGATGGAACAGCTGAGAGGATATGTCCGGCTACCGGTAACTGGGTCTCCATATCCTGTAAGTCAAACCGAAACTCACCACATTTCATGCTGGTATTCTGAGGGCGTAGTCGTTTCCCGGTCAAGCCGACCCATTCATATATACAGACGGGAACTGGCTGCGTCGTGACTCTCCCACTCTTTATAATATATAGGTAACGCTCGTATATGTAAAACTCACTTCTACAGCACGGACTCACTTTGACACGGTTCGAGAATTGGGCACAATCCTCATATAACATAAAATGTAATTAAAACCTTATCTAATTTCAAATCAGGGAAATTCTCATACAACCCCTCAATAAACGTGACAAAGCTTTTGAGTACGAAATATGTAATATATCTTAAAAAGAATTTAATAAAGATATTTATTTTATTATTAGAATATAATAGCTTTGTTTTGTATTTATAACTTTTGGATCATAATTATTTTGTACTATAATCGACGCATTATGAACTGAGGCTTCGGATCGTTAATCATATTTATCTGTCTGTCTCGCTCGCACTTACAGGTCTTATGGAGACGTGTAATGATGTGCGTAAGAATTGTAGAGGTGCATATCGATAACGGGATAGGTACGACCGATATGCTAAATTATGTAAAGTGTTAATAGGAATAATTTTTCGCTATCTGAAAATAAAAGATTTTAATTTGTAAGATAAAATGTTTGTTTCGACGTAATCATAAAGAAACTGTATAGATCGTAATGTGGCCCTGAAAGGGCCGTTTTAATCTTTATATAGAAAAACAACAACCCTTACTCGTAACGACCACTCCGGAGTCAGAGTGCTAATGAAGGTCACGATGACGCATCGACCCCGCGTGCGCAGGTAGCTAAGTATCGATAACGGGTTGCATTGCGTGCACATTCCTACCGTCAGTGACATTTATTGCCCGACGACTCAGTTTAAAATGCGTCGACTATAGTTTTACTTTTGTTTCGTATAACACGAGAATTCGCATAGCGCGGCAATTATTGGAACGTAACTCCCGTGTTATACAAGGTTACCTGTTACCTGTACACTTATTCATTCAAGTTATCCAAGCCACGAGCGTTTTGGGATGAAAAATCAATTGAAACGATTAATTCATAATTATCTTTTTAAATGAATATTAACTTTATTTCAATATGTGGCATCAACAAACATTTATGCATTAGTTGTTTTCATTAGAAACTGATGGGTAGTTTACATATTTAATAACGTTTTCGAAAGCGAATTAATTTTTAATTTCCTTCTAATAACATTCATTAGAGAAACTTTATAAAAAGCCATAGCCAGTAGGTATTATAACGCTACCTTTTTTATTATATTGACGTTGATAGTCCTGCATACAATCGACAAAAAAGTACGCAATGCACCTGACGGAAGCGCTCCATGGCTCAAATTCCTCCTCGATGAGGAATTATAGCGTAGATGCGTTGTAATCCTTGAGGACTGAACGCCTCGTCACCATGAAGGCCTCCGAATTTTTTACTTACTTCTCCAGCCGAAACAAAGTAGCGTTATCCTAGTATTTCACACTCGTGTCCCGTGTGGTCCTTCCCCGATCGACCCGACCCATTATTCATTGTACAACTAGAGACCAGCTGTAACGAGGCTCTTACACAGATAATAGCTTACATATGACATATCGCAAACAGCATATTAAGTACATATACAAGAATTGGTCGGATATATTTCATTTGGCAACTTTACTGGCAAATTTTATGACATATCTTACTATAAAGATATATTTAGATAAATATATTTGTATGTTTGAAAACAATCGATTGTAAATTGTTTCCTCCAGTGAAGATTGTTCCAATATCTAGTATCAAATAATCAAACATACATGTCAATAAATATAATATATCATTTTAGATATTTTAATATATGTAGGTATATATGTATGTTTGTACATAAATTCACTATACAATAGGCACGCAGTACGAATGCACGAACATTGAACAATATTTATAATTATTATTATCTAAATATCTTTGATCTTTTGAAACAGGGATGAACTGAGTGTAACAATAATAGCTTTAAGTCAATTTTTAACAGCATATAAAATAAATATATTATAATCTTATTATAATATATTTATTTTTATACTTTGTTATGTATATGTACTAATTTATAAAGTTATTTAACAATAATAGATATTATTAACTATTACCAGACAACGTCATATTTTTATTTTGTTGATATCAGAAAAGACCATACATTGCGCATTAAAAAAAAATTAAATATGTTACTTTGTTGTTTTTGTTAATGGCTGTCAATGCAGTATATATGTATTATATTCTAAAAAATAATTGTGTTTTCGACAAAGGTCGTGATTTACTTAGAAGAAGAAAAATAGAATATTTTATTCGAATACGTAACTCAGTCCATGCCTGTTCCGGAATCACGAGAATAATTTCCGGTTACCTAAGACGCTAATTACTACATTATTATTACAACATAAGGACAGTAAAACTAAATGATGTAGTAATATCTATAGTGGTCTTATTCATTTAAATTAATAATGACATAAATAAATAAACTAAGTAAATTATACATTATACACAACCGTACAAAATTGATAACAACCCCAGTAATGATAGTAATATCTAAATAATATGTACAATTCATTAAGAAAAAATTATCACAATTTATAAATGTACAAAAGCTTTAGCATTGACATTCGTCATAACAAATATCAGCCAGTGGGATCCCACAGCTGGTCAAAAGCTTTTAAGCAGAATCACATAAACTTTGCCTTTTCCTCTACAAATCCTCTGACAGTGGCGTAGCCAGAAAGCCTTATTTGATTAGATACCTTTCTTAGTTTAGACCTAACTAGGTTGGCAATGAAACTATTTTAGTTTTATTTTATTTTTTAATTTTACTTTTTACTAAAAATTGTCAAATGTTTTGATCGAAATGTGGTGAGTGATTTTAAGGATATTCTCCCTTGTTGTTTATAAGGTTATACCACCGTTGTACAAGATTTTCAACACCTCGTTGGTAGAAATCTCCCGGTTTTGAAAAATTCATCCAACCAAGCTTTCAATTCTGCATCAGTATTAAAAGAAACTCCGCGCATAGAATTTGAAAGAGATTGTAAAAAGGTTGAAATCTATATATAAACATAGATTCCTGTAAAAAACATTATGCCAAAAACTTTTGATGATGTGAGGAATATAAATTAAAAATAAACCGAAAGAACTTAGGTGTCAACTTAATATATAAAGTTTATTAAAGAATAATAATAAATTATTGATTTTATAAAGAATTGATTCAAATTCTAATAAAATCTTGGAGCCTAATGAAACCTTGGCTAACCTATAAAAGTCTGCTGATATTCGGAATATGATTCAATAATAAGAAATTTACTAAATAAATTTAAACACGAAAAAATATATATAATGAGAAAATATTTAAATTATATTTTTACGAAAATTATTGCGTTTTTTAAACTTTTTACGATGCATCATAAATGCTATGCTTTACAGCATCCATGATGACGGAGTTCTTTGACGTCCTGTCGTAGGTCAAAACGCCGAGAAACGAAACCTTAATGAATTGACGTTGAATGATAAAGAGGTTAAACAATTCGTAAAATTAGTTCATTTGAAAATATTCAATTTTAGTTTTCATAGTAAACTAGAGACTGCATTCTTCACGCTCGTGATGAGGAGCAGCTCCTCTTCATGTCAACCACTATTATAACTAGCTCGTGATCAAACTAAGACTTGTTAAATATCCTCAAACCAAATAATAAACGACGCGAGAAAGAGAGAGAGATATAGATAACCTAGCATACACTGGATTGTAAGTGATGACTGCGTCCCATGACTTACCTCGTGCAACAGCGGTATGGTACTTGAGGAACCTAACCATATTGGAGGCTGCCACGTCGTCCTACCACTATCAACAGACTATCTTCTTCATTTTGAAGAGGGAAATAAAATTTAAATTCCTTACGTAGAAAAGAAAACTTAGACTAGATATTAAATAGATTAATCATTATTTAAAATACAACTTTTAACGAGGTCTATTGGTTATTATATATTATATTATATTATATAAAACACATCCGTATAAACCACTTATCGCATGGGGATGATGGTGGGAGCTGGTAATGGGGTCGACGTCTGACTTGCCGGGGATAACACAATCGTTGGAGGTTTGTGAGGAGACCTGATCTGCCGTGCTGGAACTGTGGCTGCTTTACGAGACGGTGACATCGGGCCCCTACGGCTAGGGGACGTAGGTGACAATGGCAACCTGGTTGGAGACGTGTAGTATCCAACAGATCTGCGGTTAGGAGAGGTCGGGGACAAGGAACGTCGCGTTGGTGACGTGTAATAGGCGAATGTTCTACGATTGGGTGAAGCGGGTGACATCGGAAGTCTGTTTGGGGATGTGGGTAAAAGAATAGGGGATGTTGGAGAGAAAGCTGAGACTCCCCGAGCAGGGGATGCCGGCGATGTGGGAAACACTGTGTCCTGTGGCAGCGATCGGCACAGGAGGACCATTGCCGTTGCACTGTCGCGAACTCCTGCACATATAAATAAACTTTAATATAATAAGATTTTATATTTAAGAAACCGTTACTAAACTTAGGACTCTTAGATTCAAATCCCAGCTCCTCCTCCCATTCGGACGATGCTTTGGACGGTGGGTTTGTTGTCAAGTACTGGTTTGTATTCATTATATAAAGGTTTACCTATAAGTGTCCGTTGATAAAATTTCATTTAATTTTTATTATAACCACTATGCGGTGACAACCTATGTCACGTGTTGCAGATGAAAGGATTAGTCGTTTTGCCCCCACTCCAACTGATCCTAAAAACTCCTAGCGGGTTCCGAATATCTCGTTATCAGCTATTTTAGTTCACAGAGTTGCCAATATCTCCGTATTGCTATGTGGCTTAAACAGAATCAATGAATCTTGCTTAAACATATCTAGTTTCTTCTTTCTTGTAAAAGCTATGAATCGCAGTAACCACTTAACGTGGTGTTGTACTCTGTGATATTTTGTCACCAACACGATACACTAACTCTAAATTACCTGGCTGCACTGGGTAGGCGGTGGGGAGACCGGCGGCGGCGGCGGTCGCACCGAGCGCACCTCTTGGAACTCCTGGTGTGACAACTCTACGGCAAACAGAGTTCGTTTTATGAACAATTGTTTTATTGTAAAACCAGTCTGCAGTTAGTTCTTAGCCAGCATCGTTAATGCAGCAGCTCAACCTTATAACAGGCCTGCATGAAATAAATCATAACGCTGCAGAGTTTCGTTTTGTCATTGTAGGGATCCATGGACCCGAGTGGAGGTGGCCGTTCAACGTCTGTCCTCAGGGGTGACGACGGATCTCTATTGAGGATGGATGAGGGTGGCGTGGGAGACAGCCATCACATTTATTTAGACTATTGACAAACTTGTATTGTGGAGAGGAGTTCGCGTAAACTCTCGCATGCATCAGCTTTTCCCTACATTATATAGTAGATATTGATGTAGCAGCAATAGCCTAACGGTTTGAATCTTTGGGTCGTAGGGTCGAATCTGCCATTCGAATATTCACGTGAACCATCTCGTAGCACAAGCTTTGTTATTTTTAGTCAGCGAGGGTGACCGGAATGTTACAAATGTTAATAACACTGCTACCATTCTTGTAAAAAAATAAATTA